>CM057814.1:30429859-30854859 GCA_030067965.1 Latrodectus elegans | reverse complement strand
ATAAACCACAAATGGATTTTGCCAACTATACGAACATGCGAAAGACGCTCAAAATAAAGATGAACCTAAAAAATATTTTTAGTATGGCCTGCGGTAATTAATAGAAATTGTAAGACAGTGCAATTTTTCTGTTTCTGCTAATTAATAAATGGTAAACTGGAACTAAAAGCATACGTTCAGTGTATAATAAATGAATAGCAAGTTTATAACCATAGTGAATCAGTTTACATGGTTTTAAATAACTGATGTGATGTACACTTCTGAAAAATAATTAAAGGATATTGAGATTGTGTATTGTTCTTGTACCTGGTAAACTGTTTGGTTGATTGATATATTATTGACAAACATATTCATGCAAAATTGCCCTAAAAATCTCCTCCAATTCAAAAGAATATTTCAACAGGAAATAAAATTATACTTTTATTCCTGTAATTTAATTTATTATTTTACTTTTCAATCAATAAAAGTTTTAAAAATATTCATCATTTTATATTTGTAATAAAAATATATTTTATACTTAAAATACTTTTGTATTTCCTGATACTAAATAATAAAATGACTTGCCAAATTTTGAAATTGTTTTCTTAAGGTGATATAATGATGGTAAAGAGTATGAATCATTGATTCGAACGTTCAAAGTTTAAATCTTTGGTTTTCAATTAATGTTATTACAGCAGTGACATTGGTTAAAATCTTTTAATCTATTTTAAGATAATTTAGAATTCTTAAGTACTATTATAAGGTAATTATCAATCGTTAATAGTTAAGTTATTTTAGGATACTTCAGTAAGTTATTTAAATTTTGTATAAATTATGGAGATAAAAATTTACATTTTAATATTCTGTTAAGTTTGTTAAAACCAGTTAAGAGATTCGAATTCTTATATATATCTATAAATTTAAGTACCATGCACGTCTACTTTCAAGGTACGATATGCTTATTGTGCTACAATCTACTTTTTTTTTACTTTTTAAATTTAAATTGATAAACAATGATTACTAATTAAAATATTTTAATTTTGTATTACCTATTTTATAATAATGTTTATTTCAATTGCTTAGGATTTTCTCTCATTGAATCACTGGCCCATATAGATTATTATATGAATGGAGGTTCGTTACAGCCAAAATGCTATTCTGGAGCATCATTCAATGAACCCTCCGGAGAGATTAGCATAGGTTTTCTTTTTTTATGTTTTATTAAATTTTATTACAATATTTCTTGCAATTTTGTAAACATAAAATTGTGTGATTTTATTGCAGAAAACTAAGAAAATTTGAATGCATGAGTGAGCTATCTTTAATTTTTTAATAAATGTATCAAGTGTATTTTATTACAGTTAGATATTTGCAAACGACAAATGTTTATATATGTGTATACATGTGTGTATGTGTGCATGCGTGCGGAGTGTTTGTTAATTGATTAATTAATTTTAATTAATCAAGTAAGAATAAAATATAGATGCTTGTGTACATATTCATTTAATATGTTATTCTACCCTTGTACTTTTAAATATTGGTGCTTTTATATCCATTTAATCACTGTTTTCCAGATTCGTTTAGGTGATAAGTGGTCGGCAGGATAGAAATGCGAATGTCATACATTGATGCTGCTAGGCACATTTATGTGTTTTTAGTTGGTTAGATAATTGCTCCATCTGGAGATCCAATATTGAGTATTTTTAGATTTATTTTGATAAACACGATGTCGTTTTAATTGCTCCCAAAATATTTATAGAAAAGCTGGAAAATAGGCTGTATCGTGTCTTGTTTTAGTTTCCCATTTCAGTAACCAACAACTTAAATAACAGCATGGAAAGTGCACTCCAACAACGCATTCAAGTAAGGAGTTGGCATATCGCTTATTTTTTTGTTAGGTTCCTATGACATTTTACTACGTAAAAGTTAGTTTTTTTTTCAAAAATTGACTTGTGCATATGTCATCCAAATTTGGTATTTTTTTCATTCATTTATTTACAAATTAAATGCAAAACTCTGGTTGTTCTTTAACGTTTGGAAGCCAGTGTATTTTATTCTTATAAACTGCTCATTTTTTTTTAAAAAAAATTATTATATTTTAATATTCTAAATTTTCTATATTTTTTATATATTCAACCATAAGAGCACATGGTATTATGAGCTTATTTTACTTTCTTGCATCAGTGTTTCTGGGTGCTTAATATTACATGGACAGAGAAAAAGGTAATTTTGTTCAGGCAATTAATAATGAAAATGAAGTTTTTGTTATTTTATTTGTGTGTTCGTATAACTTCAAAACATTAGCAAAACTTCTCTACTATGAATGTTCAGTATAATCAATCAGAATGAATATTCAGTTTACAGTGAAATTGAATAATTTGATAAATTTCTTATCCAATCATTCGTAACTGTCGCGAATGGGAATAATTGTCGTAGCAATGCAACAATCCTCTCCACGCATCTATGTTAAATGATTTCATCATTCGAACAAAATGAAAATTAATTGTTTCTATAAAAGTTTTAATAGAATGATTTTTTCATAGAAGTTAGAGAAACTGAGATAATATTTTTCTCAATGGAGTGCTAAGAAGAATTATTACAGGATAACACATACATAGTTCCAAAGCTTCTAACATTAATTTCTTTAACTTAATGCTTTCATTATTTTAACTTAATGATTTCCTTTATACACATAACATTCTGTATCTCGCTGACATTCAGAACATTGTGTAGTGCATTCTTTAGTTATTGAAATCTGTTGTAAAGCTTTTACATACACAGTGAATTGCTTTTCACATAATCTATACAAAATAACTATCTACATTCACATTTCGCAAGTAAATATGTTCGAAAAATGCATTTATTTTGACACATGAAATGAAATCTCATACTTCTTCTATGGTTCAATGGCCGGGGTTAATATTTACTTACAAATAACATTGTTCTATCACAAAACAATTCTTATATTGTTATCTAATTCGGAGTAACCTTTGGCTGGAGATATTTTTTATGTTTTTAATAAATTTTAATAAAGCCACATAATATTATTGTAACATTTAAAGAATTTTGTACCAATATTTGTTTTTTAACGCTATGAACTCTGCAGAATTTAGCTTAACAATTGTGCTTCAAAAAGACGAAAAATAAATTGAAAACATGTTTGGCTTATTTGTAATTTGGAAGCATTTCTACACATGTATATCTCTTGCTAATTATCAAAGCAATTTTTTCCTTTTTAAAGACCAATCGAAACATTATATTTGCTTTCCTAAAATAAAGTTTAAATCACTTGCTATTTTTAAACTGTTCGTTAATTCAGTTTAGAATTTCTCTAATTTATTTGTTTATGAAAATTTTAGTTCTTAAAAATTTATTCTGAACTTTTTTTCCCTCTAATAATGCATTTTTTGTTTTAAATATTTCTAATAATACATTTATTCTCTATCAGTTTAAATATTAAAAATATAGAATAACTTTTATAACATAATTTTATTTATTTTTTATTTAAACAACAATAATTTATTTCTACTGGCTTATAAAACTTAAAAAAAGTACGGGAAAAAATTTATTCATTATAAGAAAATAAAATTAATGCTAATTATTTGGTTAAAAAATTTACTTGATATACCAATTGTGATTAGCTACACAAAATAAGTAAAAATACCATCGTATTTTTTAGATTAAAAAAATATTCTTCTCTTTCAACAGGCTACTTACTTTTATAACTCAGACAACTAAAAATACTTGCTCAATCCATATCGTGTTACAGAAGTAATCTTTAGATTGCATCGTTACAATTAAATTGAGCAAAAGATTGCTTTGCCATTCAATGATTTCAAGCTCGACAGCAAATGTTAGTTGTGTACATAAGCATTCGAACTTTTGAAATACAATACCAGGTATTAAACTACCAACCAGGTAACCAGGTAATATTTGAAAAACCAGGTATTATTTGAAATACAATACCAGGTATACTTTGAACTGATATTTTACTGAGAATTAAGGAGGAATACATTTCAGAATTTTCAGTCTGTAAATGATATAGAGTGATTTATGATAAGAATCTATGAGATATCAGACCTGTAAATTAAAAACCTGTAAACGGTCATGTTACTTAACTATATTCCGAATGTGTATCAGTTGGAAGTATTATTATCCTTCCAGATGATAATTATTTTCACCTATAACTTCTCATTACTAACGCCTAAGAAATACAACGAGGTAGTTTCTCTTATCTTTTTATCTTATCTTATCTCTAATTTTTTTATTTTTAATACATGAAGTGTAAATGTGATGCTGCATTGAAATTTACATTTTACTTCCATCGATTTTTCTAAGATGGTTGCGTTTTATGGTTACAAATTACTGCCGAAATGTATTTCTGCTAATTAAACAATCACATAATAATAATTTGAAGCACCAAAATAATTAACTATGAGAGAATTCTGCTAATGCTCAGCTTTTATAAGGCCGTGGTAAATGTACTTCGTATCAACACTAATTTTTAGTACAAAAAATATTTAATTTATAATTCCCTTTGTAGAATTCAGTAATTGTGAATATAAAAAAGTAATGTAATGCGAAAAAAGAAATATAAGACAAGCTTTACTTTTGATCAGCTGACATTAGGCGGTGGGAGAAACATACTTTCCACTAATAAAAATTGTCCTCAAAATTAAGTTTATTTTAGTTGGTAAACTGAAGCAGAATTTATAAATTAATATAAATCTGAGAAAAATTTAATTACGACCTTGATAAGAAATAATAGCCTTTTAAAATCTTATTATAAAACAGCTATATCACATTCCATATTATATTATCCATTACAATTATTAATATGTCAATGTTTTTTAAAGATTTTTCTTGAATAACATAACTGTCAAACAATACCTAAGATAATTCCAAAATTCCAACTCAAACATGTCTTCTAAGTTTTACAGTAAATGAAAATTTCTAAATTATTGATATTTTTTTGAATATTTATTAATTTATGAATCATAAAGAAAGTTTTTCGGTGGACCTTAAATGCATGCATTGTATATATATATATATATATATATATATATATATATATATATATATATATATATATATATATATATATATATATATATATATATATATATATATATATACAATGCATGCATTTAAAAATCTAAAACTTTAAATTCATAAATTAATAAATTATATATATATATATATATATATATATATATATATATATATATACATATATATTATCTAAAATTTATAAGGTAACCAATAAAAATCTCGTCATTCTGAGAATAGACAGAAGGAAAATGATTTACAGAAAATAAATCTTTTTCCTTTTGCTCAAAGGAATATCCAGTGGTATCTAATATTTTCTTTTAACGTGTCACCACATGAACAATTCTATTGCGGTAAATTTCTATGGTTTTGGACGCAAAGAAGTCCGTGATTTTTGTGAAAGTCTGCTTCATCGGCCTGATCTACTAGACTCAACATTTTAAAATCAATGACTTTTGTCAATGTTCATTGACAAAATATCACCAAATATTTGATTTACTCGGTAATTTTATTCAGAAGTTTATAAGCCTACTTTTAAGTAGTAATATAAGCAACATCAACTAAGTTCCTGGAACACTTCGATTTCTATTCTGTACAAGCTGGAATTGATGAAAATTCATGTTTGATTTACTTTTATAAAGACATGTATTCTTACTCTTGACCGACAGGTTTTAAACTATTTTACTAATTAGTATACCTAATTTTTTCTTCACTGAGAGGACAAGCAAAAAGGACAAAAATCTTATTGGTTACCTTGTAGTAAAATTTTTAAAAAAAATTGTGCTCATGAAATGTTAATATTTTTATTTTTCGCTTCTAGTTGATTCCTTTGCATCAAAACATTTTTGTAGTCATGATTCTGTCCTAGATTACTTCATTGCAAGCTTTGAGAAAGGATGTCTCTTCAAAGGAGTTCTTTGTGATAGTTACGATGAGTTCAAGGATGGTAAATGCAAGCATGGAAAAACTGCTGGATGTAAAATGGGTTTTAATTCAAAAAGAAACACTAGATTAGAACCCTTATCAAAATGTTATGTGGAAACTTCTACAAAAGAACCATACTGCTTATCATAAATTGAATGAATTTCTATATCTTCAAACAATTATATATATTATACTTGTTTTGTGAATTTGAGTATTGGGATACATATGTAAAACTATAAAATTAATTATTATTTAACTTGTTTAAAGTTGAAATCATTTTTAGTTTAAATAAATAAGCAGATGAAATCTTTAGATCGTGTAAAAAACTGATGAATTATAAATAATGATAATTTATGAAAAAAGTTTCAAAAGATATCGACGTGTATAACGCAATCCTATTCCTTTCTCCTTGACTCATGAAGGACATTTTTATTTTAAAAAATGCATGTATTAAAAACAATTATAAAGTATTGCTTGCGCGAAGAGGAAAATTACTTTCTATTTTCATTCCAGTATGTATTTATGTTTACTCTATAAAAATACTCTGAATGTAAGATTCTAATGCTATAATTGATATTAATACTATATCATTAAGAGTATCACATTAATGAAACACAACAGTAATGAATAGCGAAACAACGAAATTGATAACAAAAAGTTTAACATTTGTTGAAAAAAATATTTTGACAAATACTTGACTAAATTAGGTCTAAGTTATAGGTTAGCTATGATTCTTAACATTACAAATTTCCTATAAGTAATATTTTTAAGCACAGAGCTATATCAGGATGTCCTAACGAAAGTCGACGTAGCAAAGTAACAAATAATAAAGTTATTGAAAATTGAGCTTAGCTATTCTTTAACCGATTCTGATGGTTGACATACATCAACTTTTTTTTGTTCGTCCTCTAGATGGGATTTTATATTTTTCGCATGTCTAAGTACGACAAATGGTTAAATACCAATTCTTATTGTATAATATCTTCTCTTCCGTGAATATGAATTTAGTATCTTTGTAGTCTTATATTATTTAAACAACATTCTCATGGATTTCCAAGTATTTTTTACACATTGTGCCATTTTTGGTAGAACGATTTTTAAATGTCTGTATACGATGCATCAATAGAATTTTAACTCTTATAAGTAATTTTCATAAATATATAAATGTCATGGCATTTCTTACAGAAATTACGATGATTTAAAGGTCATTTTTAACACATTTTCAAAATATAAGATTTAGATTTACAGAGTTTGCAAAATAAAAATGAATAAACCATCAATAAAAAATTGAGTAAATAATACAAAATTGGAAACAATGCTCAACGTAAATAATTTTATCGATTTTTAATCATCATCAGACTCAAAAAATTATTTGAATTCTTTAAGGAATAAAATCATTTCAGACACACACACACATATAGAAATATATCTTCTTTAAGTAGAAACCTATAGACATTAGTAAGAAATATAGCTGCCAAGGTAATCTATGAAATAAAGAGATAAAAATGATTTAAATAATACTCCTAGGACAAAATGATTCTTTAATATATACTTTTAATCAAAATTTAGGAATGTCAAAATGAATAAAAATAATTTATACAAATTTTTCGGTGAATTATTTATTCTTTTTAGAATTATTCGTAATTATATTGATGTGGTATAAAATTCGGTTTTGAATTATACATTCTAGCCATTGCATTTATGAAATTTTAAAAATTTTTTAATATCAAAATTTATTGCAAATAATGCTGAGCTCATATTCGTAGAAGATACATTTGGTACATTTATATAATGGAGTATTCATTTAGTTTTTATTGAAGTATCATTTCTGGAATAAAATATAACTGCACTCACTTCTTTATCTTTCCCTATTAGACAGATAATCAATGATATTAATTTGACTCTCTAATTTTTCTTTATTAATTCATTACTAATTCCTTTTGGTATAACCCCACAACTTTTAATAAAATTGTCAAGATATACTAAAAAAGTTATAATTGCTAAATATTAACCTCTAAAGGTTAAATTTTAAAAAATTTATACTCAAAAAGTTATAATTACTAAATATTAATTTCTAAAAGTTAAATTTTTTAAAAAGCATTTTGTACAGAAAAACTTAATGAGATGAGCACCTTTGATGTATGAGTACAAATTTTTAATAGATAAGAATATGCTGAGTATACATTTTACGTGCAATATATTTTTACAAAGTCAATGCATTATAGTTAGTCTCATAAAAGTCCCATAAATAGTTTTTTTTTTAATTTATATAAAACTGAAAGTTCCTACTGTTAGGTAAGGCTACATTGGTTTCAGTAGAAATCTTCATTATTTTAAATAAAGATTTGTTTTCCAGTTTTTTCTACCAGGAAAATATAACTCCTAATTTTTAAATTTCTCATTCCATCACAAATATATTTAAGAGAAAATGCTCTCAAAAGTAACAGCGCTTGTCACATTATCTTTCCTTAAATGCTTCTGTGCAAACATTCTAAAAACTACGAATTCCGCGACTGCGTTTTGTTTACATAAAGTATCAGGAACAGAAATGTGACAGTTCAATGTCACCGGAGAGTTTTAAATGTCACGATTCCTCGTGACTAAATTAATGATTTAAAGTTTTTTCATTAGAAACATTTTTTCTAAAAAATTCTAGTTATTTAAGATTTGTGTCTTAGTTCTGATACTCAAATGTATTTATAAATACATTTATATGATTGAGTAATATAAATCACATATTTTATATAAAGGAATATTTATTCACAAGAATGCAGGGAGAAATTCCTCTTCATTACTGAGAAATATTTACTAAAAAATAAACATTTAATTTTAGAAAACATTTTAATTTTTGAAATACGGTAAAGTATAATAAGTAAACATAGAAGATATTTTGGTAAAATCCTAGAAGATCCCACACCCTTGGCGACAAACTGAAAAAAAGCGTCAAGGTAGAATTGTAATTTCATAAATTGTTTGGTTTACCATACAAAGTTTACCGAAGTAGGATTAACAAGATTGGTGCCAGCAAGAATTATCGCCAACCAAAATCCTTCGAGCCAAGAGTGTGGGCTCTGCTAGAATGCAACCAACATTTTTCTATTTTAATATTTAGCATACATTTACGTATTCAAAAATGATTTCTCCACACTTTAAAATTACTCGACTTTATTAATAATAATATGATAAATTAATTGTCTACTATTTTACAGATTATTTAAAATTAAAAAGATCAACGCACGTTTTATAAGTACACTCACAATTGAGAATCGGAAAAGACAAATATACAGTAGTTAAGAAATCATTGTTACAAAATTTGTACATAATTAAATTTAACCTTCTTGGAGAAACAAAATTTCCTCACAAATTATTTTTTTCAGTATATTGATTACCTATTAAAAAATTTAAATACATAGTAGGTAAAAACAGATTTTCTTTTTAAAATATAATTAAAAGTTAAAAATTCTTTATCGAAAATTAACATATAATTATTTTTATATTTTAATATCTGTTATTTTCTATTTAGCAAAGATATAACTATATTATTATATTGTTTCCTTAGAATATATTAACTATTTTGGAATTATTTTCAGAAATAAAAAGCTATAAATAATATTAATCTAACACATTTCCATTCTTGATGTATAAATTAATGTATTTATTGTGCCATAAAAAATTTATCATTCGGCTTTAAGAAAAACTATAAAGAAAAAAGTAAATTTTAAAATATTTGATTAATACAAAGACCAATATGAAAAAAGTGAGTTAAGATACTTATTTTTTTTTATCTTCGTAAAATAATAGTTTTGTGTGCGTGAATTGTGTTACATATTTTAATTTTACAATCCCGTTACTGAGAAAAACATTTTGAGTTATTATTTTTTAAGTAATTTTAATGTTATTGTTTAAAAAAAGCTTGCAATCATTAATGAGCAAAAATATTACCTACAAACCACTGCAAGAATTAATAGCTATTGCATAGATATAACTATTAGTCACTATAAAAATATTTTATGTTTCTCTAAAAACAACACTCATCCTACTCTTGTTAATAATGCTTGTTAAATTACTTATAAATATTTTAATTAAAAAATATTTAAGTAGATAATGTGGTTAAACAATTAAGCTTAATTTTAAATTCACATTTCATGAATAATTTAATTTCTGAATTTAAAAAATATTATATGAAACTTCAAAGATTTAAGTTAATAAATCTGTAAAGTTTTGGGCTAGTAGAAAATAATATTTAAATAGAGTAATATCATGAAAATTTGTAGTTCATGTGATTAGTGTAATTGAAAATAAATAGCATTTTTATCAAAATGAATATAAACTATGTTTTACTTTCGGAAACATAATGTACCAAAATAAAGTAAATAAGTTTAGTAAAACTGAAAGCATGACATACTTGCAGCATAAAGTTTTGTCTGAAAACTAATGATGTTATATAAGAAAGACTTGAGAAATCAACTGTATTTTGTCGAAAATATATTTGAAAGTTCTATCAACTAAGTAACTGTTATTGATGATGATAAGTATTAAGTTTCAGCTATGGTATGATTTTATTTTGATTAATAAAAATTAACCTTTTGCTTGCTTTAGTTCATCTTATTTTTTCTAACATATTTTGTCTGAATTTCTTCTTAAGATACACCCTAAAATAAAAAGGAAATTTTACACATTTTAATATAATATTATTACATAATAGTAATTTTATTTTTCAGTGATTTAGCAACCCTCATCAATATATAGATCACATGATATTACAGCAGATAATATTTTTGGGTTGAAATCTCACATTTCCTCATGAAGTAAAGTTTTTAAATGCATAAAAAATTACTAGAATTATTGTACACAGTTGCATAACTTGCATACAGATAAGACTTTTTGCGTTCCTGGAAGTAATTGGAAGTTTATTGATTGTTACAAAATCATTAATTTAGTAATGTTTTAAATGGAGAATATAAAGCAAGTAATAAAAAAATTTCAAAGTCAATTCTTACTTAAGTAATCAAAAATAAAAGTTTTTTGTATCATATAAAACTAAATATAATTAATTAAATTTAATTTATTAATTAATATTTGAAAAAAAACTGTATTAACATAAAGTGTCATCCATGACAAGTTTAAAATATGTATTTGAAATTGAAAAAATCCATAAAATATTTTTCATTAATGATTAAAAACTTGAACAAGATTTATATGTGGAGAGTGTGAACTAAATATATATAATATATTAGTAAATATATGTACTAAAAAATAATAGAGTATAAAATTTTCATATATATATATATATATATATATATATATATATATATATATATATATATATATATATATATATATATATATATATATATATATATATATATATATATATATATATATATATATATATATATATATATGTATATATATATATATATATATATATATATATATATATATATATATATATATATATATATATATATATATATATATATATATATATATATATATATATATATATATATATATATATATATATATATATATATATATATATATATATATATATATATATATATATATATATATATATATATATATATATATATATATATATATATATATATATATATATATATATATATATATATATATATATATATATATATATATATATATATATATATATATATATATATATATATATATATATATATATATATATATATATATATATATATATATATATATATATATATATATATATATATATATATATATATATATATATATATATATATATATATATATATATATATATATATATATATATATATATATATATATATATATATATATATATATATATATATATATATATATATATATATATATATATATATATATATATATATATATATATATATATATATATATATATATATATATATATATATATATATATATATATATAATATATATATATATATATATATATATATATATATATATATATATATATATATATATATATATATATATATATATATATATATATATATATATATATATATATATATGTATATATATATATATATATATATATATATATATATATATATATATATATATATATATATATATATTTATATATATATATATATATATATATATATATTTATATATATATATATGAAAATTTTTGTAGTTCATGGTGTTAAGGAATTAATATTTGAAAAACTGTATTAACATCAAGTGTCATCCATTTCAAGTTTAAAAATGTGTTTGCACTTGAAAAATCTATAAAATCTATTTTATTAAAGATTAGAAATTTGAACAAAATATGTATGCTGAGACTGTGAACTAATAGTAAACATTGAACCAAATATAAAAATTAAAAATTTCAATTTTCTTGGAGAAATCAGGCTTGTGGCTCCTATAAAGATAAATTTAGAAATCAAGTTCGAAATATCTGTCATATAATTTAAAGCAGTTATTATCATTTGCTTATAGAAATATAGTATAAATAAATTTTAAATAATTAAATTATTTCATGGAAGTAGAAAGTGGAGCATTGCTTCGCTTTACATTAATCTCTATTCGATGCAATAAAAATGTTTGCTGTTTAAATAATAATAAAATATTCGTTTTAGGATCAACCACATGTAAATAATTTTAAAAATTATGAAATTATCGGAGTATATAGAATCACATCTAACATGAATTTCATGGTTTTCACAAACAAAATTTTGATTATCGACACATAATAAATTAAATTTTTTATTATTGAGATAGTAATAAAGAGAAAAAAATGTTTGAAAAAGTAAATAAGTATAATATTTTTTTGAAATATTGCAATCACCTGTAGAAAATTATGTCTTTACTTACAAAATAATTAAGATATAATTTTCTGAGTATTCTTCACAAAATTGAAATGAAGATATAACATTCCAAATTTTTGGTGTTTTGTTAAACCCATTTAAATTAATTTCACTGAAATCAAGATAATTACATTTATATCAATCATTTAAAAGAACAATTTAAAAGATAATAGAAATACTATAAAAACTACAAAACTTCAGCCTTCTAAGTATGTTTTAAGCGCTTTTTCTGACAAATGTAATAAAATCAAGTTAAAAGTAATGTCAACGAAATATGTGAAATGTTGATAGGGGAAAAAACCATTTTGAAACCCGGACATAAGAAATTTATTATAAATTTGAGTCTGTAATTATTAATTCATGTAAGTTATAATATACAGGTGTTTATCAATAAGTTTAAATAGGATACACAAATCTTTTAAAAGAAAAAAATCTTAATTGTCCTTGGTTTTAATAAAACCGAAAGGTATTCTTAATCTTAATAACTTTATTATAACAGAATTTTATTGATAGAAATTTTTTAATGAGAACGCTAACCATTAATTTTTTGGTAACTACTTACACTTATTTTCATCAGAATCCTTCAGAGGAAATTATATTTAATTTTTTTTAAGTATACAGAACATTTTTTGCTTCAAATATTTCCTTTCATATTTGCTTATCAATAAGCTTAATATTTAACTGCTTCCGCCATGCGGATATCCTATTTTTCTCCAAGTACATTTCAACAATCGGTGATGATAATAAATCAACATACTACAGCAACTGCAACGAAATTATTTATTATTAGAGCTTAAAGTTGGTATAAAAATGGCATTCTCTGAATTATTGTTGGTAATAGTTTTTCTCTGCGGTAAATATGATTTTACATAAATTTTCTATAATGTACATTTGAATATTATATTAAATTAAGAAATGATTACATCAAAGTTAATCTTGTAATTATTAATCTCAATTTTTACTTCAGAAATTCTTTTTTTTTTAATTTTCGCAAGGAATATATTTATTTTTTAAATAATTTATGTTTGTTAATATTGAAAAATTTTGGTTTGATAAAATATCAATTATTCAATAAGTTAATTCATTGAAAATATTACACAAGATACATAAGTATAGGATAAAGAGATATAAATTTAGAAACAAATATTATTTTACACGCTTAAATATAGTTAACCATTAAATTTCCTGCCATTCAAAAAGCAATAACAAAGGAAGTAGTAAAACTATTGGATTAAAATGACGTAGACTTCAGTATTTCAGTAATTTCAGTATAAGGAATTTTAATGACTGAACTAGTAAAGAGTCCTCTGATATCAATGCATATTACTAATGAAGCGTTGAAGGAAATGGAGTTGCTTATGGACTGAACTATCTAGATAACGGCAATGGAAGCAGTAGAGTAAAATTACTTATTAACTCATTATATCAATCAAAAACATACGACAAAATTTAGCTAATATTGGCTATACATTTAAAAACTTTTTATTTTATATTACTTTATTTACATTTCTAAGAATTTAGGATTTTAAAAGATACACATATATTTCGATAACATGTATTCTTCTGAGTGAGATTCTTTTATTTGTTCTTCTTTACAAACATTTCTGATATAAATTTTCGTTTTTTTTAATTTTAATTTCACAAAATATTCTCTAATAATTATTAATTATTGACACTAATTAATTAAAACTAATTTTTATCAAAAATACTAGTATTTTTCTCACATAACTATATATGTTACATAACTTTAAAAATATTCTTAATTGTCCTTTTTTAAAGTTGTGCCAAAACTCTTCGTAATTTTATCAACTTTAATTTGCCTAGGGTCACAAGCAATTGATTGTGATAAATCGCCTGTACCTACGTGTAGACCGAGTCCAGAAATGTTGCCACAAACTTTTCCTGAAACAGAAGGAGAACTAGTTAACCTCTGCTCGTAAGTTATAATTTTGTGAGAAACTTTTAATATACTTTAATTTTTTTTGCACCTTTTAACTCAAATTTTTTTAATTACGCATGATGATTTACTTACAATAAATTTTTCATATTTTTTATAAAATATTTTTATTTATTTCGATGAATTGCGACAGTAAAAATTAAAAGCACCCTTTTTGTGACGTATTACCACAGCAAACAATAATAACTAAAATAATTAGATTTAATTTTAATCGTATTGATTGTATAAAATAAAATTATTTTTTTCGATTAAATTTTTATTTATTTTTATGTTTAATTCTTGTTTATTTACAGAAACAGCTAAAGAATAGTTGTTCACGCAAGAGTACAGATAATAAATGAAATTTACATCAGCGGAAAATATCAGAAATCTTTTATTCTAATATCTGAATTTCTGCATGTTTGACGTATTTATATAAGATAGCTTCGTTAAAAGTATAATCAACTGATTAAACTTTTATTTTTTAGAAAATAAGGGAAATATTTAAGTTTATTGATGAAATTTGAGGATTAGCTCTCTTTGGAAATTTTTTCTTCCTTTTCAAGTTTTTTCTTTTGTTCAATTTCATTTTTCAAATTATTTTAAATTTATCAATTGGAATTTTTTAATGATTAAATTCAGTTCCCCAAACGATTCATGTCACTACAATAAAATATTAATGAACATATTTCCGAAAACAACTCATTTTTTATTTTAACATGATTATAAGACTAAATTATTTTCTAGTCAATGTCGAAACTAACAGTGGTAAAATATGTCTATACAATGTTGGTCACATGTTTAAGATTATTTATTCATAAAATAATAAGGACATAACCAAAAGCATTTTATTTATACATAGAATGATTAATAACTTTTCCTCTATTCTGAAAAGAATATGATACATAGAATGGTTGATAATCTTTTATTCTAACTTACTTTCATCTCATTTGAAAATTACTCCTGTTTTAATTATTATCTATGTTATCAATTTTACTTGTTATTATTTTGAAAATATTACTTGAGAAGCGTTATTAATTATATTTGTTTCCCCTGTGCTTTTGAAAGATTAGAATACATTTCTATGTTTATTTTTTATGTGTTTTGACGTTTTATTATGTGTGATGTTTTATCTCATGGAGAAATGAGATAAAATGTCATGATATGAAGAATGAGATAAAAAAAAATACGAAGAATGGATATTTCACCAAGATATATGAGAAAAATGACGCTACTAATCTGCAGGCAATCTTTCCTATTTCTTCGAATGATCATCTCCCAAAGAGATAAAATGGACTTATAGTAGCCAATTCCTTGGTCACCCAGATCATCTGATATAAAGCAAATGAGACTTTTTCATTTAAAAATTCATAAAAGCAATCGTCTAGACGACAAAGTGCTGAATATTGATGACTTACATTCAAGGATTACAGAAGAAATAACCTTTGTGGATGTGCTGACATACTTGTCCATACCAGGCGTGAAATTATGCATCGCCTTGATATTATTTAAAGCATTCACGTGGAATCCATTGAAAATAACCATACATTTTTCTGAGTCTATTTTATCTTTGTTATTGCCAACTTAAAATTGTCTTAGTTGTTTTAAAATAATTATCTAACATTAGGTTGTGTCTAACATTTATAGACATCCTATATATATGTGTGTATGTGTGTGTGTGTGTATACACCACTGGCCATTAAAATTGCTAAACCTAGAAGGCGACATGCTACAGACGTGAAATTTACACGAAAGGAAGAAGGTGCTGTCATATGCAAATGATTAGCTTTTCAACGTATTCAGACAAAGCAGGCACCAGTAGCGACGCCTACATTGTGTTTAAATGAGGAAATTGTTCAGACGGTTCCTCATACACAAATTGCATATGAACTTTGTTGCCTGGTGAAAAGTTGTTGTGATGCCTCGTGTAAGAAAGAAATGCGTACCAGCACGTTTCTGACTTTGATAAAGGTCGAATTGTAGCGTACTGGGATTGCGGTTTAACTTATCGCAGTATTGCTGCTCGCGTCGGTCGAGATCCAATGACTGTTAGCAGAATATGGAATCGATGGGTTCAGGACGGTAATACGGAACGCCATGCGGGATCTCAACGGCCACCTATTACTAGCAGCCGAGAAGACAGGAATATTATCCGCATGGCCGTAATGGATCGTGCAACCACGTCATGAGCCGTGAGTCAAGAAACGGGGTCGTTTGGAAGACAACAAGTGTCTGCACGAACAGTTCGACGACGTTTTCAGCAGTATGGACTCTCAGCTCGGAGACCATGGCTGCGGCTTCTCTTGACGCTGCGTCATAGACAAGAGCGCCTTCAATGGCGTGATCAACGACGAACCTGGGTGCACGAATGGCGAGACGTCATCTTTTCAGATGATTCCAGGTTCTTTGTACAGCATCATGATGGTCGCATCCGTGTTTGGCGGCATCGTGGTGAACGCACACTGGCAACATGCATTCGTCATCGTCACACTGGCCCATCATCTGGCGTGATGGTATGAGGTGTCATTGGATACACGTCTCGGTCAGCTCTTGTTCGCATTGACGGTGCTTTGAACAGTGCACGTTGCATTTCTGGTATGTTACGAACCGTGGCTCTACCCTTTAATCGAGCCCTGCGAAACCCTACGTTTCAGCATGATAATGCCCGACCGCATTTCCGGTATTTTACGGACCTTCCTTGATACGGAATATGTTCGGCTGTTGCCCTGGGCAGCACGTTCTCCAGATCTTTCACCAATAGAAAACGTCTGATCAATGGTTGCCGAGCGACTGGCTCGTCACCAAACGCCAGTCACTACGGTTGATGAACTGTAGCATCGTGTTGAAGCTGCATGGGCATCTGTACCTGTACATGCAATCCCATCTCTGTTTGACTTAATACCCAGGCGTATAATTGCTGTTATTACTGCCAGAGGTGGTTGTTCTGGGTACTGATTTCTCAGGATCTATATAGCCAAATATTTTTTGAAAATTTAATCACTTGTTATTTTTAGTATAATATATTTGTCCAATAAATATCATTTTGTTATCTGCATTTCTTCCTGGTGTAGCAATTTTAATGGCCAGTAGTATATATATATATATATATATATATATATATATATATATATATATATATATATATATATATATATATATATATATATAAAGAGAGAGATTGATTATTGGTTATATATAATATTGGTTTTGCCAAATGACAGTGATACAAAATTACAAAATTATTGGCTGAAATTAGCAGCTTTGAATAGTTGAAAATTTCAGCTCTAGGGATATTGCAATTTAACCAAAATTGTGAAAACAATATGAACCTCTGTAAAAAAAAACATTTATAATTAGTTTGGGACATTAGCTTGTAATAACCAAAGTAATTTAAATATTTTAATTCGTAAGTTTTTTTACAAATCTACAGAACATATCTATTCAAATAGGAGAACCTCAGATTTTTCATCTTTTTCTTATGTTGCCAATAATATTCTTGAGAATTCTATAATATTATATTTTTGACATCTTTTTAATACCAAAAACATAATTTATTTTTTAAAGGGAAATCAAAAGAATTAATTATATGAACTGAAGAACTCAGTTCATGTAAACAATTTCATGTGATTAATTATTATGTGTACTAAAATTTGTTCTTTGCTGTTTTCCATACAATGAATTTTAGATTTAATGTATATTCAATACATTTGATATAAATCTATTACTTACAATCAAAGTGTCATCCCTTTGAAATACGAAACGAGTTCTATTTACTTTTACTAAGTTGTATTTCAAAATAAATACACTTCTGGCCACGCAAAGTGTAAAATTCTAAAAGAATCATGCAAATCATGTATGTAATTTACATCATGATTTTGCAGAGAAATAATAAGTAAATCGTTACTGAGACTGACATTGCAGAACACACACAGATCATAACTGACTGTAATGTCACCTGCAAGTGCTACAAAAAAAACCGAAAAATATCCGATTTCAATTACTGCAATTTTTTGTGTATACTGTTTAATTATGCATTGTAGAGATTACAGCGAGTCTTTTGAGCAAGCTCTGAATAAAGAATATAGTAAGCTTTCGGAACTGAGGATTATACTTGATAGACATTTTCGCCAACGATGTGATGAACAATTGACAGAAAGTACAGAATACTCTTTATTGACGAATCTCACTTCTGCGTGCAACACTACGGTGGTTGGATTGGAATCTGGAGACACATTGATGAAAGATTCCTAAACTGTTGGGTTATATATCTCCACCTTGTCCTTCTCACGGTATCATGATTTGAATTCATATTGGATATCACTTTTTCATTCCTCTAGTACCTAAATGCAACTACATTTCGACTACAGCTGCATCTCTGAGGTATTGGATCTCAGTGCTTTCAGTGCTTAGAATAGACCATTTTCTTATAAGATAATGGGCAACCAATTGTGGCACGTAATGTTCAAGTGTTTTTCTCTACCCTTCAGGCTGTATTGATTCCTTGCCTGATTGTTCTCCCAATGCATAGTCAATAGAAAATGTGTGGTCTATGCTTGCACAAAAACTGATTCGATATTTACTACGACTACTACATTTCATCAAATTTAGAAATTTGCCTACATTTGGAATCCAGATGAATTTCCGTGCACCAAGGAATCCAAGATCTCTTTTATTCTATATAGAGACGTGTGGCAATGGTTATAGTGAACAATAGTAGATACATAAACCACTGATTTTGTCACCATCTACATTTCATAAGAGGCTATAATTTCAATAATTGAGTCTTTGCATAATAAGTTATGTGTTAAAAAAAATCTTACTATGATACCAAATAAATTTTACTATGATACCTCTAATATTTCTTTATGCTAGATTTTGGATTGCCTGCAGTTTATTATCTGAGTACTATTCATAGAAAAAAATGTGAAAAAAATTAAAAATAATTTATTGGAGTAAAACTAATTTCAGTTATCATTGCTACTGTAAAATAAAGTAAATTGTTAATGAATTTTGATTGGAAAAATTAAATTGATCAAAACTATTATTAATTTTCAGAATAGGTATAGAGATACTTGAATGTTTCCGAGATTTTGCTAAAAGTTGCGAACGAAGGCAATACGAAGAATATGATGGTTACAGAGTAGACATTGTGAAATTTATTTGTAACAGACAATCTCCCATATTTGATGGTAAGTAAATGCCATTAATCAGTAGAAATAATCTAGAACTCTAATCTTACAAATATCAATTATTTTACTCAAAATTATGACTTTGAAACAAATTTCGAGGAATATACATTAAATTTCAATTTAAGTAAATATTTGCAAAATGTTAAAAATGGTTTACGTTTAGTGTGTTTTTAAATATATCAAATTATAGAACATATACTTAAATCATATGTACATTTTTTATTTGTTTAGATTTTATAATTATATAACTTATTATGTATGAAACATATTTAATTATTAAATACATTATATTTACCCATTATTATATTGCTTCAACCAATTCATACTATTTTTTAAATTTGAATTTTCAGTAAGAATTTACATTTATACTTTCAGCAACTGTTCGAAATCTTAAATGCTTAAAGACAGTTTATGAAAACTATGACCATGAAATATGTGCAAAATTGGCGATGAATACAAGAAATCGATATCCTAAGGAAGATTTTCAGAAAATTATTGATTTGTTCAGGAATGGAAGTGATGCAGAAGAAGACCGCAATCTTCGGATTTGCTAGTAAGTTCTTAAATTCCTTTTTATGAAACTTATCAAAATATTTTTGGATAGTTTATGTAGAAAAGTTAGAAATATTATACCTAAAATTAATTTAGCTATATCTATTTTAAAATATTGATTTCATTCCTTTAATTTTAATAACCATTGATTTGTATTTGTAAAAAATATTCTTAAATAGATTATTATTCCTCACGATATTACAATATGCAAATTTTTAAAAATTTTATTAAAATTGTATTCCATTAGTTCTTACATTATAAATTATCAGAAAATATTAATTATTTTTCATTTATTAATGTTAATTATTTTTTATTTATTAATGATATATTTATCGGAATGTGATTAAATTGGAGAATATCATAAAAAAACGTTTTAGGTAATTTTCCAAGAAAACTTAAAAATTCAGTGACTTTTAGTGAAAAGGATTCCTTTATCTTAAGCATTTTTCTTATCAAAATATCATTTTTGTGATTAATGGTAGAAAAATCACAATATTGTGACTTTACGTAATATCTTGCATAATTAGTTTTTTAGCTGACTGACATTATCACTCAACGGCCGATCAAAATTAAACAGGAAAAATTCTTTTTAACAATCACTCTTCATTTTATATAAAATACTCAAGATAAATCCTTAAAACGACCAAATCATTTTTTAAGAAATATGCAGAATTTATCTTAAAATTTTGTATAAGATAAGGATTCCAAAATTTTTTCATATTTCTTTCATCTTTTACTGTATTATATATTCGCCCTTTTTTACGTTGCTTATAAATCAATGAAAAATGTTAAATATATCCTTGTAACAAATTTAAATACTAATCTTGAAAAATTACAATTTTATTTTTCATTTGAAAAGAATTTTTTATCGTGCATGATTTCCTTTACTTTTATTTCAAAATTAAGGTTATTTCTTTTTTTATGAAAACATTTGAATAATTTACTAAATTCAATATTTTAGAAATTGAAAAGAAGCACTTAGCATTGTCTACTTAATTTGCTTAAGAAATTATAGAAAATGTTCGTGCAAAGATAAAACAAATTAGATTATAAATGTAAAATCATCTATAAATGATAAATATATAGGTAGAGAGGACAAAATAAAAGGAACACCTGTGAAAAATATTAAAAGTTTTTGTTAGAAAAGATTGGGCTACCTTCGATCTTGCATTCAATGTGAGATTGACAAGTAAAGGCCTTAAATAAATTTCATCGGCATTCACAGCTATTCCATGTCCAAGACCGTCTTGAGTTCAATCAGTATGCGTCGAAGACGAAATTAAGTAGGAATCTTGTCCCCTGAAAACTACCACAATGGCTATCAGTGATGTTGAAATCAGGAGACTGAGACTATCATATTAGATATTCGACTTTATCATTTTGCTAGCGAAACCATGTTTAACGCTGTGAAACGAACGAACAAAGGCATTGTCATTTTGGAAGACAGGACGTTTTCATGGAAAAAGAGACTGATGCATAGAGTGATGATAAACTCGGAGATTACGAGAGGCTGCAATCCACTGGAAAATATTATGCCGCACACCATCACAATTGCCCCTCCATGTTTCTCTGTTGAAACCAGGCATCTGAATTCACAGCCTGTTTTCTGGAAAGATGTAAATGAGGATTCATCAGGCCAGCTGACTTGTTTACATTGCAGTTCTGTCCGGTTTAGGTGGTCTCGGCACCATTGCATAGCATTCGAAGCCTAAACTAATATTTTTGGAATAGCTACTTTGCCATGAATGTTTGTCATTGAACAGTTTTCATTGACTTCTAATTTTAAAGGTGGGTATTCATCTCAGATGTCATTTGAGTCACTGTAATCTTGTGATTTCGGTTGACATTCCTCTTCAATTTCCGTCTATTATTGTACTTCAACTTTGGATTTCAACCACTGTTGTGCTTCGCAAAAGATACCTAGCGCAAGCTTGTGTAGTTTATAACAACCCATACTGTGGACTTTGAAGCACCCACAAAATTGACTGTTTTTGTCATAGATGCTTCAGCGATTTGACTCCAATTATAATGTCTCTTTTCTCGTCAGAAATGTAGGATTTAATTATACTTTCCTAGTAACATTCTCATGCAACATTCAAACTGCCAAATGCTTGACTGATAATTTTCATTTTGCAGAAACTGTGTGGCACACTGTTACGATACGAGGCAGCTGTCTATTAGACGATCGAAGGATGCTGTCCATTAGACGATTTTTAAATGCGTTTTCTGATTATTTTGTCTTATAACTGTATATAATTATATTATATAATGTATACCGACATTCATCCACATAACTGAAATATTAATCATCCAAACCTTGGAGCTAACAAATTTTCTTGACTCTACTGATTATCAGATAATTTTCTAAACACTACTTAATTCCCATCACTGGTACAATTAATTACCCTAACAAATGAAACAAACAAGTGAATAATATAATAATTGCCGATCTCTATGTTTTTATATCTCTAGTTAACTTACGTCACTTGAGGATCAGAAACTAAAAATTGACGACGTAATTCAACAAAATATTGTATTTGGTTACAGGATATTTTCCAATAGTTATTGCTTTTTTATTTTTAATCCAATGTAAATTATGCAACTCTATTGACTGAGTAAAGAAATTATTTTTTGTTAAATATTAAATACTTCATTGTATTTAGAGTGTGGGACTTTTCTTAATATTTCAATAATTTTATTTATCAAAAATACATTCTATTTTTCAAAAATATGATACTCCTCAGATTATGAGTAAATCGAATAATTTCAAATTTGTGAATATTTGCTATTAATAACAAAAAGAAATATATTTAAAGATAATATAAAATTTTTAATAATGTTTTAGTACTTTCAGTAAATATTTTTCGTTTTGATTAAATATTATATAAGAATTTATTTTTATAGTAGGTTAAGAATTCTCTCTTAATTTATCATGTTTTACCCTTAATACCTTTACATACACTTACGTAAAATATTCATATTTTAAAATATTAACACTTAAATTTTTGTTTATTTTTAGTAAGGATTCCAATTTTTCAACATGTCTTAGAAAGAGGTGGCAAATTATGAATAATACTAATTTAATAACTATTGTTTCTGAGATGTGCGTAAAAGAAGAAAATGGTTTCCGTAATTTAAACTAAATAAAATTTAAATGCATTAATTTATTTCAAATCACGCACACAGTCCCATTGAAGTAGTTTATAAAACTAGCAGTTTACTAAAATACAATTTCATGTCATCAATTCCAAAATAAAACTTTACTTCAGTCATTGACATATCCTAAAAAGAGAATTCATCTTATGTAATGCATTAAATAGAATAGATTTAATTAACATAACAAAAAATATTTTTGATTGGGGCAATTTCATTGGATTAGTAATATTTTAATATTTTTATATATTAATAAGAATTATTTTATTATTTATTGGTATTTTAAGACTTGTAATAATTTTTACCATTTTTCAGTAATATGTCATTCGATAGTGCATGTGCTCTCGCACAAATTTACCATTATTGCGGAGACGACGCTAAGGAAACTGCCCTAGGTGTTCTTTCTGCGGGTAACTTCTTAGAACAGCTTTGTCAACCCCAAGATGCTGCAGTTGTCAGTGAATTGGCAAATATCCTTCAATTTGAAGCGACCAAGATGTGATATCAAGAAATATCAAACGATGTAACTCTACAGAAATGAGTTATAATATATCTTATTTCAAAAAAGAAAGGTTTTGTTCCAGAAGTACAAAAATGTGTGTTTCGAATATATCGTTTCATATGAACGGATAATATAATTTTGATTGCAATATAAGTTTTGTATAATACTATCGACATTGAAAAAACCCATCTCACCAAGCAAAGATTTTTGTTAAATATTTTCAACACTTACAGACATATACATACATTTTATCTCAAACAGTATTTTACAGTTCTACATCTAATTGTATCTTAAAACCCCATCTCAACTTTCAAATGTTTTGAAACTCATAAAAAATAATGATAAACAAAATAAAGTTAAATACAAACGCTGTAAAACTTTATCATACCAATTAACCAATCAGGATTAAAAGGATATTTCTTAAAAAAGTACTTATAGAAACATTTTAATTATTCGTAGTGAACAAATGAAGCGTTTGAACATTTGTAATATTTAAAAAAATTCTGAAGGAACGATCAGAAGATTTTTCATACAAAAAATTTTATTTGAAAGCACATTAAATATTGAATACATTTACAAAAAGTATATTTTGTCTAATACTTTTTGAATAAAATTCAAAAATATGAATATTATATATATTTGTCATTTAAGGTTATAGAGTTATATTTCAAACAATATTATATTTAAATCGATATTTAAAACAGCTTTTTATTAATTCAAAAGCCTAATTTTAATAAGTTAATTTCATACCTAATTATTTTGAAGTATTGCATGCATATGAAGATGAAAAGTGAGGGAAAACCTTTAATGGTTAGATTTGAAAATATATTTAAACAATTTATTCTAACCTGGCAACTTTAATCGGCTAGATATAAATGGTTTTATGTAAATTATAGTGTTATGTTGTTTTTTTGATTTCAAAATAGTATTTATTTTTAAAAAAATATATCTAACGTTTAAATTTAGCATTTGAAAATATATATTTATATCACTTTTGGCCAGTTAAAAAGAAAAACCATAATATTTTGATATATATTTCAAGCGAGTGTGGAAAATTTAAAAAAAAAAGTATAAATTGACTTTTTTTAATAGTAATGTTAATCAAAAGTCTGTTTAAGTATTTAGATATAAGTTTAGTTTTATTTAATTGCATAAATTGTTAAAAGTGCTCTAATTATCAGTGCTTTTTATAATATTCTTCACTAAAATATGCTAATAAGAAGGAAAACTATTACTGCATCAAAGCGAGTTGTGTAATATCATAAGCCAGTCAAGGTTTCTGTCCGACACCAGGCAATAGTACATAATATGCTTTCCTATCTTGCACTACTCACACAACCAGGAAAGTAAATATGACATCCAAAAGACAACCAGCACAAGGTACTTCTTTATTCACACAATATCTAACTACAATATTTGCAACATATACAGCAGCTGTCTTTAGGGGTACAGTTAATAGTTACTCAGTGGATATCTGAGCATTGTAGTAACAAGTGAATATTTTGGAATACATTAGATATGAAATATGGTGGATATTATATATCTATGCGAAGTACTTTTTCAATCATTAGTTGTATATCAGTTCATTAGATTTTCGCGTGCTTTAAATAAAATCTACAATTGCATCAAAAATCAATATAACTAAAGAAATTTTCTTTATTTTAAAAGTTAGCTATATTTGGCTTTCTTTGATAATTAATGAAGCAATTTGTAAAAAAGAAGTATGTTTCTTGTAATTTTTTCAGAATTTAATTAGTTAAGTTTTCTAATAAATTTTTAAGTTAATAGCAAAGTAAATATTTAAAAAAAATCATATTTCGGAACTTAGTTTCAAAATGTCTTTTTTGTAAGGAATCCAGCAAAAAAGATTTATTACTGATGTAATGAATTATTTATTTAATTTCAAAAGATAAAAATTTTAGGATATAATATAATTCTCAACATATCTTTTGCGTTAATATCTTTTGGTAACCATTATTTTAAGTTGAAATATAATGTGATTTCATTTTATGTAATACGTTTAAACAATTCAGTATCTTACTATAAGATTATTAAATATTTATGATTGTATTCAATTACTTAATTTTTTTAGAATATTATTAAACAGTAAGTTTTTTAATTTTTATAAATGTAGTTGAATTTTGAAATTCGCAACATAACTTACAATCGAAAAAATGCTTTAACATCAGAAATAACTTATGAAAGAATGTGTGTGATGAGCTTTTATAAATGATTAAAGCAATTTTCCAGATTTTCTAGAGAACTATTATGCTTTCTCACCAGAAGAAACATACTTTCTTACAACAATATCTGAAATAAATAACTATCAGTTATAACGACAAAAATTCTTAAAAAAAGAAAACACTTTTTATATATTTTAAAACATTTGCATTCATATTTCATATTTTTGTGTTAAATATCTTTATCTAACATTTACGTAAAAATAAACTAATGTATAACATCAGATGTTTGAAATTGATTTCATTATTAAGTGTTAGTAATTCTATGTAAATTGCAAATTTTTAACTGATTTTACCATTTAAAACAATGTGCAATGTTAAGCAAAAGATTTTATATTATTTATTTTTCATAATTTCTAATATAATATTTGAAAGTATCACTCAGCAATTTAAAATTGCTTAATACCTTAGCTTTTTACGAAACAAATTTTTTATGCTTTTTTTAAATTTTTATATTTACAGCATAATTTCCACATCATCTCTAATTTTAAATATTATTTTTGAAGATTTTTGTAATTAATATACTATTTTATTCATACATGAACACAAGTGCAATTTATTTCTTAAAATTTAAGTAAAATTAAAATATTTGCATTCAAGATTTATAATACTATCACAGAAATTTTTTTTGTAATATACATGGTAGAAAAGTACTTCTATTCTGAAAATACTGTATTTCATATTCATTCTTTAAGAATATTAGTTTTATGTGCAAAAATGTAGGAATTATTGACTAATTCTTCTTGATTAATTTATATTTTAAGTTATACATTTTGAAACTAATAGATATTAATGAGTTTGAGCGTTTAGTGTTTAATAATTCAAGTACGAGTAATAGAAACATATTTCATGCATAATGTTCGTTGAATAGGACACGTGTATTTATTTTGTTCAAATCGTGTGTGTGTGTGGTGCGTGCGTGCGTGCGTGTGTGTGTGTATGTGTGTGTGCGTGCGCAGTGTGTGTGTGTGTGTGTGTGCGTGCGTGCGTGCGTGTGTGTGCGTGCGTGCGTGTGTGTGTGCGTGCGTGCGTGCGTGTGTGTGTGTGCGTGCGTGCGTGCGTGCGTGTGTGTGCGTGCGTGCGTGCGTGCGTGCGTGCGTGTACGTGCGTGTGTGTGTGTGTGTCACAAGCTAGAAATATTACGAATAATACGAGGTTAAGCGGAAGAATAATAAACACACAAAATATCAATTCAATGAGCTTAAAAGCAATTAAAAGTAGAATAATAAAATTTTATTATTAAAAATTGATTTATGTACATTTTGTATATTAAATGATTATATTCCTAAAATGGTGATAAGTTTAATGTACAAGTAAATGGTGTTCATCAGGGGTCTAAATTCTTAAATTTCCTCAATAAACTATTATAATGTCACCATAAAAATCTTGTACTATACATATGCATTTTGCTTTAAGATGATTTAATATTTTTCAAAAATATCTATCTAAAAGATCTGAAAATATATATGTTAAGAACTTAAACTTATCAAAACAAATAGTATATTAAAATCCTAATTTATGTGTGGCTATTTTATAGAAATCAAAATGCATTAACTATGCCGATAGTTATGATAGAACAAGTAAATTTAATTTTAACAAATAAATATTTTGGAATACATATATTTCCATTCAAGAATATAAAAGTGGAAATCGTAACATTTTGAATTAAAGCGAAACACAAAATATTAGAACTAATTAAACGGTTAAAATTTCAATAAATAATTACATACCAATAAACTTCATTGAGCATTATTTAGCTAATACATCACTGGTTAAAAGAATAGAGTTGGATGTAATTATTAACTACGGAAGGGTCACCTAAGCCTTTAAAGACATGAGAAATAAGAATAAGAAGGTCTAGAGAATTAAGAAATGTATAATACTTTTATCACAATATGAGTTTTGATTAAAGCTGATTTATTCAACTGTTTTATTTAGTTTGCTTAACATTTGCAGCAATCTATTTCAGATGATATGAAGTAATCAATATGAAGAAATTTATGTTTATGCGACTATGAAATGGTAAAAAATAACAAATTTAATTCATTGATATAATTTTTGTTGTTACAATAAAATAACTGTGACAAATGACATAATTATTAGTGTGATACTTTTTATTTGTCAGTTATGATATGACCACATAAGAAATTATTTATATAGTGACAAAAACTCAACAAGTATTATTGAATGTTGACAACGAATGAAAATAAATTTATAAATTTAGCAAATTGCATATATTTTAAGTCATGTACTTACCAACACAGTATCTGTTGGGGGTAAAATTAAGTGCTAACCATGAACAAAAATCATTGTCTTAAAGTTTGGGTTGAAATTTGAGTTTTGCACAGAACTTTCTGTTAATTCTAGGAAAAAGTTTTACCTTTTATTTTCGCTTTGGGTGAAGAGAATAAACTTGATTCGCTTAAGAGGATCCTCAGATGTAAGATGAGTATATAAACGCTTTATAAGATCATAGAACGGAGGACCGTTGCCGAAGCATCCAAGCCCTTCGAAACATTTGGTCACAAACTCTTCTACTCATTAAGATAAAAAGAATATATTAAACCTTTTTCATTAAAAATTATTTTTTGTATAAAATAAATATATAATTTACTATAGCGTTATTTTAACTAAGTTATATATATAATAATGGTAATTAATGATAATGATTAGATTTACCATCAAGAACAATTTGACTGTTTAACTACATATAGTGTACAAATGGCTATTTATCGTTGAACATTAGGAAGTATTTAATTGTTACATTCCCAACAAAACAAATTCCATTTTAAATAATTTCAAAATTCACGGAAATCTGATATCCTAAAAAGCTTCCGTTATCTATCTTGCAATTCATTATGTATACTTCAGTTTTATTTTATATAAATAATATAACTAACAAGAATAGCAAAAATAGAGTGTTATTCATTAGAATTATAAATTAATTTAAAAATTAAATTAATTAATTTCAATCCATAAATTAAATTAATTTCAATCCATGTATTTTTATACTAGCTTTTAGGAATCTTTACAGCGTGGAATCCTAATTTGCAGAACAGCTATTGGAAAATTTAAAAAAAAACTTTCCTAAGATATTAGTTCCTTAAAAATACTGAAACCTAAATTTTATAATTTAATGCCTTTGGCATTTGATTTTTTTATTAAAAGGAACTTTGCTTTGAGATCACGAGCAAAGATTAATATTCTGTTTTACATTTATTTTACATTATTGTTTCAACAATATAATAATTCAAGAATAAACTAATTAAAATAAACGATCATCATGAAGACAAAATGATAAAATTTGAACCATATTTGGAGTTTACAGAGGAACACAATTAATTGATTCCGATTCTGACAACTATAATGTCCCTTATCCTATGAGATAACATGTAACATTTGTCTCTCATTAAAATACATTGAAACGCATGGTTTTTTCTTCTTTTTTATATTTTAACTATTTTTTTGTCTCATGTGATTCTGACCTTCGTAGGATCATTTTTTCCAAGTATTTCCCTTTTTAATAGCCAGTCATATATTATAGAAAAATGTCTTGATAAAGCTAATGAATAAAAAATATTCATTTGTATCATTCTAAGTCTTAATCTAGCAATTTCTTAAATCTAATTAAGAAGAAAATTTTTATCAGCAATAGCTATATATAAGTTCGTAAAATTGCTGCTCAACAAAGAACTTACTTTCATTTTTATATATAATAATAAAGGAAAGTTTTCGATAAACATATTAAATATCTAAAACCAAAAACTGTCAAAATTTTAAAACTGTATTCTTATTGTATCCCATTTATTAATCCATTCCATTTACCCTCATCAATAATAGACAATCTTGAAATAAGTCCTGCACACACTTTAAATGTTAAACAAAACTTTAGCTGTTTCCAGATTGATATTAAAATAATTTGATTAAGGTTAGATTGGTGTAATTTGATTAAAATCATTCAGATTATATTATGAATATTCAATAATCCACAAACTAAAGTTTTTAAAAATTATTTAAAACATAAATTTCAAAAAAATTATAATTGCAATGTTAAAACATCAAGCAATTATTGCTTTTTATATTTAAGATATATGTGACATATTATACGAAAGTTAATTAAGATATTGCTTTTGTGTGGAATTTGCATATCAATGCCATTTTTAAGTAACTAATATAATCTCTTGTAAGGTCAATTTTAAACACTTTTAAACAGACATTTTCCATTGTTATTAAACTAATTAGAGAAAGACTGGACTAAGAGTCCATTCTTTCTAATTTAACCATTTTCAAAATTTAACTATTTTGTAACAACGGCATAAATATTATTAGAAAATTTCATTAGATTTAAAACAAAATTTTGATAAATTTTCGATCAAAAGTAAACTAAGGTGTTTTGAATAAAATAAGTAATAACTAAACAAGAGAAATTTAATCTTTATTTTATTCCAGCATTTTTTTAAAAATTTTCTTCTTTTATTAAACATATCCAGATTATAGAATAGTTTAATGAAACTTACAGTCACACATCATATCAATAATGGTAAAGCTAAAATTAAAAATATTTACACTACATAAACACTTAAAAATATTGATATGCACTCTAAGAAATGTAAAGAAAAAGACATATTCTAAAAATTACATTGCTATTGCTTAGCTAATAAAAAGAAATACTTCTTGTTTAGTCCTAATGTAAATGATCTGTAATAAAAATATGTTAAATGGAATTATATAATTGACGAATATTTAATTAATTCACTTATCATATTTGAATAATTCACTTAATACACCTATATTAAAATTCAATCATCAACTTATTAAAATTTCCAATTTGTTTATCAATTATAAATTAATATCAGTATCTTATTATTATAATTAACATTATCACTTGTGGAAAATATCAATTCACAATAATCCACTTGGTACTGCCTGAGCCTAGAGGGCGTTCGTTGCAATTAAAATATTTAGTCATTTTTTGTTCGTCTCGTAAGGAGAACTTTGTTTTTCAGTTCAATCAATTTAATCGGCAGAAAAGTTTGTTATAACTTTTATGTTATTCTATATTTGCTACATTTTCAATTTGGTATTTATTTAGAGCATCTACGCTGGAACTAATTTAGTTTTTAGTTTGTTTCTGGTCATTCGAGTTTTTTTTTTTCACCACTTACTTAATTCAGTTATCAAAAGCTTTTGCAACTGATATTTCATACATTGACAACAGATATCGAAAGCAATATTTTCAAATATATGTGACTGGTGAATATTTGTGGAGCTCTTTTTAAACCATTCATTTAAAACTCAAATTACCAAGTGGTTTAATCAAATAAATGTTGTTTATCTTGTTTTTAAGAAAATGGAGCACATTTATATAAAGTTTAATTAACATTATCTAGTTCATATCGACTGAATAAAACTCCAGACAAAGCTACCCCAACCCCAAAAACAAAGTTTAAAATTTTTACTAAATTAGATAGAATTGTTATACAGAAGTAACTGCATTAACTTTATCTGTTAACTACTTCGTTAAGAAATCAATTTTTTTTACAGAATTTAATGTGATGACATTATTCTGTAAATAATAACAATATCAAGAAAGATTTTAAATAAACATTTAACTAAATGTAAATATATTAAATATTAGATTTTTTGTTAATTTTTATAATTAAGTAATATTTTTTAAAGTGTTAAACTGTCCTAATTTCTTTAAATTTTATTTCATTAAATATTTTAAAACATATTTCTTTTTTTATATTGCAGAAGCCTACTACATGCAATGGCTAATATTTCAATCTTAAAATTAACAAAATTCCTACTTACTAGGTAAGACCGCTTCATCTGTCGTGTTATTACGTATATTTTTATATTCATACTCTAAATTTGCGAAAATTAAGTCAAAGCAAAGAAATAGGCAAAAATTTACGTTTTTATATCTATCCCCGAAATGTTTATCTTTTATTAGAATTTATGTGTGAAGAATGCGTGTTGAAGAATATGTATCATTTTAAATGGCAATAAAACAATATTTCCTATTATTTTCCTTCAAGGATTTATTTTTTCATAAGGAAGTCGAAAATTTTTATGATGTTAACCAATAACTATCAATGTTTGAGAAAATAATATCAAAGAAAACCTTTAATTTTAGTACGTTATATCCCACAGTAAATCGATAAATATATTTCTTTAAATAGTATTATTAGGGAAAAACTGCTTATTACTTCATAATAATAAACTTCTATATATAAATTAAATGAAATCCTTGAAGGTTAGAAAATATAACACGTGAACTATTAATTTTAAAATTATCAACAACCTGCCAGAAAATATACTGAACATCGTAGCTCCCAAATCTATTCAGTTAGTAAAATCATTTTGAAGAATAAAAGTAAGTTTTGGCTAACCTTTTAGAAAATTATGTTGAATGACAATAAAAGGAACAGAACTTATTTCAAATCAAAGAGTAATTTAAAATAATAACATACACTGAGAGAAAGAACCAACCTTCAATAATATAAGAAGAATTTAAGATCTGGTTGGATATTAATATGATCTGGTACACTTTTTAATTTGCAAATATAGGTTGTAAAGTAAAATGAGCAATTAAGTTATCGATAAAGAGATATTTTTCAAATCTTCATTTTATAAATATTTTATATTCACTTAAGAAAACTTGTTAGAGATTTCAGTATCGAGATTTCATAAAGGATATATATCATAGATATAAACTTGATTTATGTTAATAACTTTAAATTTTTAATTCTAATACTTTAATTTCTTTTTAGAAGGGTTAATTTTTTACTTAATTTCCTTGGTTTCACTAGATAATCTTTAATTTAAATGAAAAGACTAATTTGTTTTAAGCTTTTATTATGTTAGCCATATATGAAATATTTCATCTCAAAATAGTTATTATATAAATTACATGATCAGCTAGTCATAATAATTTTATAGCATGAAAATATAGATTTTAATTTAAAATCAGTCATTCTATATTATGCAAAAGCATTGACATGTTCAAAACAGACAAATCAAAATGCCTGCAAATTATTGGATTCTCTTGTTATTTTTGCAGTTTGCATTTTACATAACATTTATAATCTACAACGGCAAATAAAGAATTTACTCTTCTTAAAAATTTAGTATTTTTGAGAGGTAAAGGTTTTGAATTTATGAATGCAATAAATCTTAGCGCTTCAGTATCTAGCTAAATTTATTATTCGTCAAAAATGCAAAAGTTATTTTTCTATTTTTTTATATATTTCAAGTATTTTATAATGCATTTCATTAATATTTTTACAACATAACAAAGTTATCAGAAAAGTAAATCAATATTTACATTTCTTTTAAATTGAAGGCAAAGTTTAATTATATTGTAAAATACTAGATAGCAGCATTAGCATGTTTATTGTTTTTGCTCCTTCCACAGATTCCACAGATAGATTGTTAAAAAAGGAACACACGCTATACATTATATATAAATTTCAAATCCAAATTTAATATTAGGAGAAATATTTCGTGAATACTAAATCTGAAATCAAAATACTTGATTTTTTAATCCAAACATCTTATATAAAACGTAGAATATGAAACAGAGTATAAACCAATGTACTACAAATAAATTAACATACAATCAGGAGGTATAAAAGCATAGCAAGATTTATTTAGTTTAATATCTCAAACTATTAAATATTGTTAAACAATCAGAATGTACACACACACACAGTCGGGGATATTATTAAATTATCTACTGAGAAACTCATTTATTTAATCATTTAGCTTTAAATCTCACATTTTTCCTTAAACCTGTTGAAATTTATTCGCCTAAACTAATTTTAAATAAAAATCTCACAAAACTATATTATTTACATGTAACTTTTTCTAATTTCCCTTGCAGATTAGAAAATTACATGAACAAATCTTTATTATCCTAAATACCAGAAACCTATTTTCTCTAATAATTGAATCAATATCGACTAAGGAAAGGTAGTGTCTAAATAATGTCATTACTATCTTGTCATAGATACAATATTTAGTTTTTATGTAGATAGGGAATATTTAATATCGTTCGTATAGTTCTTGTGGTTTATATGTCAGAAAAAAGTCTTAAAAGTTTAATATTCTGCAGATAATAAACACTTTAATATGATCATCTGTACGATTATCTGAAGTCTCTTTTGCAAATCTCAACTTAAAAATTATATTTTCAAATTTCAAATATTGCAACTTCTAAAGTTGTCAGCCTAACTACGCGTTATTGTAAAATTACCTTGCTTTATAATAAAAACTCATATTAAACTTTAAGTAAACAAACGTGGAAAAAAAAGTTGTATGCAACAAAATGACTTCATACTTGAAGTTGTGAAAATATATATTTAAGAGCTGAAAAATTTAATAAAATTATTCAATATATTTTAAGCACTATATAGTTAACACACACACAAATTTTTAAGTAGCGATAATCTCACACTATATATACCAAATGCATTAATAAAATTTTAAAATAAACCCATAAACAATTATTTAATTACTTTTATTTTAACTAAAACTCTGAATAATATTTCAAAGGAAAACGCATCGAATAATTTTGAACAAATAAATATGTATTCAGAGATATTTTTAATGATATAATAATAAACTTAAAATGATATTAAAAACTTTACATCAAATTTTAAATTTAAATATGATTTGCTTTAAAAATTAGAAAGTATTTATAACGAAATACTTATAGATCATATTTGTAATTTATAAAAATATCTAAAAGCGTAAAAATTAATAAGGTTATAGAAAAATTTTTGAGCACTAGCTTTTTAAGTAACGAAGAAATCATTAAGCAAATATAAATAAAATAAATTTATTTAAATTTGAAATAAATACAAAAATTATCATAAAACAAATCAATATTAACATTTTTACTTGAACTTAAAACTATATACAGCATTAAAATGTTAATCACATCGCCTGTGTTCCAACAAGCGAAAATGTATTTAAATGACATTATTGAACTCAATAATAATAAAGCCAAAGAAATATAAAAATGTTGCAGCAAATTTAAAACTTAAATGAATGATTTACTTATAAAATTAAAGGAAATGCATTGTGAAATACTTATAAAATGGGGTTATAAACTATTAATAAAGTGTGAATATTTTATTAAAACTAGTCTGTTATTCTGAAACTTTAAAACATTGCAGAATAACATGTTCTTCAAAGGTATAACAATGTATATCATATTAAAAGAATCGATAAGTCCAATAATATGAATATTTTATCATGAAAAATCAGCATGGTTCTAAATAGGTGATCATTCTTTATCCAACATATCCATTTTTCATACAGAAGGGCTTTGACTTTCTGGTTCTCAAATAAAATTTAGCTTTATCAACTCCTGGAATCGGTTTTGCATAAAGTCCCATGACCGCAACTGGGTGTGTCGAAGATGGACACTTCCCTGCTTTCCAGTCTGCATAGCTGTCACACTGAGTTCCTTTGAAGGTGCAATTCCTGTTCGCGATTGATTCCAAAAAGTATAAGACCGATCTTTCATGGTCACAAACCTGGGCATGGTGAGTTTCTGAATCTGTAAATAAAGTATTTTAGTCAGTTTGTCATTACCTGTGAAGGTTAATGTAAACTGATAAGTAATGGATTCTTTTTTTTAAATTACATACCAATGCAAAATACATACCAATGCAAAATTATATCAAAAAACGTAATTAAAAAGTAAAACAACGTAATTTTAAAGGCATCGTCAACACAATTAAATTTCAGAAAAAATATTTAACACTTTATTGTACCCTATCCTCATTCTTTCGTAGCATTCGCACATACAGTTATTTAAATGCTTTGTTTTAAGAGTTTATCGTGTCCTAGTCGTAGAACATTGCTCCTTGAATATGAGTCCCAGCTAATGATAAACAACAGGCGATGGATGCTAAAATTTTGAATGTCCTTCTGTCAGGTGGGGGAGTTTTCTTGTTTTTCACGTTGTAGTACTTGAATGCTGTCAACTATCTATGAAAAATCCACCCGAGTGAATGGGATTTAGAGCATGCATGTTAAAATATGCAACAATGGTCAACGACCATCAACCTACTTGTGTCAAAAATTATTTTGTTTTAAGCAATCTGTTGCTGTAATTATAGCTACTTTCTGCAAGTTAGTTTAAGATAAATCAATTTAATGAGATTTCAGTAGATGATATGAATAATCTTCTATTCATTACATGGTTTTTAGGATCATAAATTTCAAAACTAACTTCGCAACGTAAATGAATTCCCCATAATTTGGAAGCAAATATGAAGCCTCAAGCATCTAAAGACTTATTTCACCTAGTAAGTGTAATCACGAGCAGTTTTGCACACCACAGCCCATATTAATGAACACAATGGATTTTGGTCAGCATGAATATAAAACCCACCACTTTATGAAGCGATAACACTATATCTTTCATAACAAGTTCACTGAAGGCTTTTGAATGATCAGTTGATTATATGAGGGAACTCAGTGGCTCTGAATGTTTTCTCTTACATGAAAAAACTTATTAAACAGAACGTTTTTTAATATGTATAACGTATTTTCTAACTTTTCTTTGGCAATTTAAATGAGATTCAAAATATTTTTTCTTATCTATTGTGTTTTATTTTTAGAAGAATATCAAAAAGGTCCATCAAAAAAAATTAAAACCCGCGATGTTAGATTGCTTTCCGAAGTAGAAATAATACTTAAAGAAACTCTCACTTGTTACATATTTGTTCCTGATAAATATCTCCGTTTATAGGGTGGGCGACGTTCATACATCATCACAAAAGGAAGGACATAGTAAGGCAGAGAGAACATAGAAAGAAAGTAACATCCATGCCCGATCAGGAATTTTAACCCGGGACCAATAACTCAGGAGTCAGGAACGCTAACCACTCATCTATCAATCGGATGTTTGAATTTTACTTTCATAAATTTTGTTGCGTATTATTACTATACATGATGTTATATAAATAAGAAATAAATAAGATTTATTTCGAAAAGTCAATTACATTTCTTTTATATTTTTGGGTTTTCTATTATTTGATTAACATTAATAGGTAATCATTTCATACACCGAAATTTTGCTCACAAGAACTGGAAACTTAAGCACTTTTACTAAATATTACTTTTTTATTCTATTCAATCACATAGTTACTTCTTTTAAAAAACTATTTACTTAAAATACTCAAAACTATAAAGTGTATGAAAATATTAAAAAATTTCAAAATATGTTGTATTAAGTTAAAAAGATTGTGTTATCGTTAAAATAATCGGAGTAAAATTTGAAGAGAATAGAGTTTGCATTACAATATATTTTAGGCTATATATTAATGATTTTGTGCACACAAATGCATTTTACGAATGTTTAAAATTATTTCCTTTGGGAAGAAGTTTTAAAGGGACTTGGAAGCAAAAAGGAAGTCTTAAGCATCTAAAGATTTATTTCACCTAGAAGGTGTATTCACGAGCAGCTTTGCACACCTCAGCCTATATTAATGAACTCAATAGATTTTGGTCAGCATGAAGTATGAGACATACCACTTTATGAAGCGTTAACGATGTCTTTCATAAGCAGTTCACGTATGTCTTTTGAATGATCAGTTGATTATATGAAGGAACTCAGTGGCTCACATTTTTTCTCTTACATGAAAAAAGAATCATTGTACAAAAATTTTTAATTAGTGTAACCTATTTGTTAACTTTTTTTGGCAATTTAAATGAGTTGCAAAACAGTTTTTCCTATCTATTGTGTTTTACTTCTGGAAAAATTTCAGAAAATTCTGACAAAAAAATTAAAATTGGGAATTTCAGATTACTTTCCAAAGAAGACATAATAATTAAAGAAGATCTCAGATTTTACATACTTAGTATTTTTCTAAGAAAAAGACTGTTTGGGTTTTTGTTTCCAACGGCGGGCACTTGGATGACGAACCCTATGCCACAACAAGGCCAGAAGCTGCTACTCATTTGTCATTTCCCAGAGAGTAGCTGTGTACCAAGTCACGGAGGCGAGCAGCGTTGGCCGCGCCATGCCACCACAAACCCGTTTATAGGGTTGGCCACATTCATACATCTTCACAGATGAAACGAGAGAGAAACGCAGAGGGAACAAAAAAAGAAAGTAACATCTGTACCGAATCGGGGAGCCACAGCTCAGAAGTCAGGAACGCTAACTACTCAGACATCTGTCTGCTGTTTCAATTAAACTTTATTAATTTTGCTGCGTATTAATACTATACCTGATGTTATGAGGATAAGAAATGAATAAGATTTATTTTGAAAAGTCAATTACATTTCTATTATATTTTTGCGTTTTCTATTATTTCATTAACATTAATAGGTAATCATTTCATGCACCAAAATTTTGTTATCGAGAATTGAAAATTTAAACACTCTTGCTAAATTTTGCTTTTTTAATTCTATTAACCTAAAACACCAGATGAGTTCTTTCTGTGAGGAAATTGATGCATTCAATATTTTGGTTATTATTGTCCTAATTTTACAGAGAGAGAAAGAGAGAGAAATCAAATAATTAAAATAATTATTTTAAAAATTTATTTACTTAAAATACTCAAAACTATAAAATATATGGAAAATGTTTAATTTAAAAATTTTCAAATATGTAGTATTAAGTTAAAAAATTGTTATCTTTAAAGTGATGGGAGTAAAATTTGAAGAGAATAAACTTGTATTACAATACATTTAGGCTACATATAATGCTTTTGTGCCCACAAATGCATTTTACGAATGTTTAAAATTATTTCCTGTCGCAAGAATTTTTAAAGTGGCTTCTAGAATTTTAAATCCTAAAACAAATTCATTACCATCGTCCGCTTCTTGATGACCACAGCCAGGCTGAGTGTCCCCTCCATTAACGTAAAAATCCTGATCCGCATAAGGATCTTTATATCCTATACCTGAACGACATAAGCAAACGTTTTTATTTAACAAAATTGAATAAGTATATATATATGAAGAGAAATAATAAAGTCTTTAATATGTAAATAAACTTTTTGTTAAAGACTCCTTTTTTATTTACAATTATTTCATAATAAAATTATCTTTTAAACAAAAAATAACTTATAATTATCCCAAAAGAAATATATTTATAAGAATGTAAAATAAAAACTGTACGTGATACAGAATATAAAAATTTTACAATTTTCTACTTCTGTTTTAACGGAAATTTTATAATCTTGCTTAAGTATTTCATGTAACTGTTATTTGCACATAGCTATATAAATATATTTTTCACTTTTTTATTTTCATGACATTCATAACCACTTACTTCAAGGAAATGTGTTGTTGTTACTGCTTATCCAAACTGGTGAGACATTAGCATTACACCAGCTCCATGAATCCATGAGTTTTCAGCCTCTCCAGAACCACCCCCGGACTTAATTCCACATCATCCTTCTCACAACCAACGCACTTAAGAATATGAGAGGGAGAGGCCTGTGCCTCCTTACATTTGGGGCAGAGAGGGTAAATCTTGACACCAAAAACATGTCTCTGAGCAAACAGGTGGCCGCTTTTCACTCTCGTCAGAGCCGTCTTATCGTCAAGGAAATGTTTAAACCGAATCAATTACTTCTTCATTCATTGTCTCATACTATGTACAATATGTCTCTGCACATTAATAAAATAACAGTCTGGGAAAGTAATTTTAAATAGTTGCAAACAATATCGTAATTAATAAATTTATATTGATTAAAGTTATTTTTAAAAAATAGTGTGTGACATATTTATATTAAGTTATCTGCACAATCAACATTCTAGATTCAAAATATTTCTTGCATTTAGGAAATATTTTGTATATATACCCTCCTTTTAAATTGATCTTTATTTTGATTTTATAAATCTTTCGTTTTCATGATTTTATGTCTAAATTCCAGTTGACGCAATTAAGCATCACTCTGCATTCTGTACAGTTCCGAGAGACTAAAAAACGTATTCATCTTTATCTATTAACTTTTATATTTTCCGAAAAGAAAGAAAAATAAGAGAACTATTCAATAGCTCAATGTGGGTATCTTATAATAATAATAATATATATATATATTATTTGTTATGTATGTATAAAAAATCTCGTTAAAACTTTGAAAATGTATGTAAAATAGAGAGGAATAATAAATTTTATGCAGTTTTCAAAAAAAAAATTAATATTTGTTTCCAAATAATAAACAGAATTTAAAATTTCATTGGCAGAGGGGTCTGACGACGTGAAACATGATGAACGAGACATATCACTTAATTCATCTCTTCATGCAAAAAATGTGTTCTACTTTCCACCACTCATAAGAATAACTCGAGCAGTCTGTTTGCTGTTAGTTGCTGCAGTAACAACGGTTACCAAGAGGGTTAAGGTGTTATGAATTATTTAATTAAAGGAAGAATTATTTAAGGTTATTTTTTGTTATTCTCAAGGATTTCAAAAATGAATTTTCAGTAACTTTACAGTCGGAAATGTTTCTTATTTCCAGACAACAAACAATGAGAAGAAAATTGTCGAATTCTTTTCTCATGGTAGATAGACAATATCTGGCAACATAGACAATATCGTCAACGAGGTGTAAGACATTATTAAAGCGACATAGGACGACCATGAGGAACATTCTGAATGAATTGCTGGAACTTCATGACGTAATGAATATTTGAGACTAGCCAATGTTGAAAAGTATTAACAGTACCCAAATATTTCCAAATTACTCTAAATCAAAAAATAGACCAGTTTGAGGTCAAGTAATGCTGGAAGCTATGCATTCTTTCAGGATGGGTTGATTACTCCGTTTTAACCAAAGATATGTAACAAGAAAAGGCTTACTGTATTGGCATCGTGTAATGATGCACCAACCTATGCTTAAGTTGGTTACAGTTAGCACGGCACATTGATTTATTGAAATGAACACATTGCCGTAATGTGAGATAAATCATAAGAGTGAGATAAATCTAACACACCAATATGCATTTTTTCCAACCTGCTTTCAAGTTTGATTCTAACAGTGGAATATGAGGTGAATTGATAGGAACCCATGATACTGTTAGATGTTTGTATGAAAAGTCCGATTTGTTTGTAACTTTTTTCTTGCTGATATCACATTTGTATTTAATCTATCACAACATTTAAAATATTTTTTATATATGTATTAATATATCATCAAGTTTAACTCGATAAGGCTCGATAATTTTTCTTAAAATAAAAATGATTTATACCCATGATTTTTTTCAATATAAAAAGTAGTGCATAAATTTTAAAAAAATTCTACAAAATATCATAATAATTCTTATTTAATATTTATCTTTGATTTAAACAGTTACAATTCAAAAAATAATATGCAAAAAATAATCTTGTTCTTTTATATTTTAAGAAAGCCCTTTCTGCTATAGTATGGAAGGTAAAAAATGATATTAATTGCTATAATCTATCATAAGAAGCAAAAAATATTTAATTACAATTATGTTTTCTAAATATCCTTAGAAACTTAAAAAAAGTTAAATTCAAAGATAAAACACCAATTTTAATTTGTGAAAATTGCATAGTATATTTATACATATTTGTTTTAACTCATATCATATAATATCATATTTAACTCGTGTTCCTGTAAGCAAAGCTATATCATCCTCATTTACATATAATAACTAAGTTTATACCTTTGAACAACGAATATGCTCCATTTGTATGTACACCATCTACAAACTTCGCGTCCGAAGCATCAAGCCTAGTTCTCTTATCCATATGGTGAAATTGAGGACCACCCGTATCTAAGCCTGTCAATAAATTATAAATTATTCAAGTATATAACACGAAATTAACTTCAAATATTTGAAATTTTTTTATAGTTAGTATCATAAATTTGTTGATATATACATAAAATGTTTGGCTATACAGAACCTTAATGGGAAAGAATGAATAGTAACTGCCTCGGAAGAAGTAGTTCAATAATATTGTGTATCATACAAACATATTTTAATAAACAACTGGTGAATAGAACTGTTATTACAATTTTATGAGATTCAGTATTATATCAATTTCTATAAAAATATAGAACTCTTTACAAATAGGAATGATTTTCTAGTCAGTAATTGATTCCAATCAATAATTCAAGGATTCTAGAATATACAGCATCTGTGCCAGAATGAATACTAATAGTTACAGTGTCAAAATGGTAGTATCATCACATCAGGTTATTTATTAAGCCATTTAACTATCACTTACAGGAAAAATGGTAGTATCATCACATCAGGTTATTTATTAAGCCAGTTAACTATCACTTACAGGAAAAATGGTAGTATCATCACATCAGGTTATTTATTAAGCCAGTTAACTATCACTTACAGGAAAAATGGTAGTATCATCACATCAGGTTATTTATTAAGCCAGTTAACTATCACTTACAGGAAAAATGGTAGTATCATCACATCAGGTTATTTATTAAGCCAGTTAATTATCACTTACAGGAAAAATGGTAGTATCATCACATCAAGTTATTTATTAAGCCAGTTAACTATCACTTACAGGAAAAATGGTAGTATCATCACATCAGGTTATTTATTAAGCCAGTTAACTATCACTTACAGGAAAAATCATTCCTTTTATTAAATCATTAATTGATTACACTAAGTTTCTTATTCTATATTATAGAAATCATGCAATAAATAGTTGATATGCTCAAGTTTCGTGTTAAGAAATACTGCACTTCTATTCCTAAATCGAAAGTCAATATGGATATCTTGAATATCCGCGAGTTTAATAAGTTAATTAAAATATGCTATGCATGTTTCAATATTCTTTCATGGTCATTCCCTTTCTTTCATAAAATTGAAATAACAATTAACAAATCATTCAGTACTTTTTTTAAAAATGATATTTGTTTTTCATTTTTAAATTAATATTTTAACTGTCTTTCATGGTTTTTCAAAGTTGTCTATATCTTTAAGTTAAGACTTTTTAATATTGGCCTAAGCAAAAGTTAATTTGGAAAATGAAAAGTAACAATGTCGAAGGAAATTGTATACAAAAATTTTCTGCAACATTAATGGTGCATGAGAGCCTAGAGCACCTTGACAAAATTATTTAGTGTGAAACTATTCAATCTAAATTTATATTTAAATAAACTGACGACAACAATGTCCTATTAAGTTTATTTAAAATAATTACAAATGCATTACATGGAATTGAATGACACCAATATATGTTGTATTCAAAGTCTGTCACTTTTCAATCATAAATTAAGTATATCCCATAGAAGATATGCTTGAAGAACAGACGAAATTGAAAACAAATGTAGTTTAATGAGCTAAAAACAAATAATTAGAAAGTGAGTTCAACATATTGGCAAGGAATACCATATTGAAGTGTGTCATCTAGTAGAATCTAAAGGCAAGGTATCAAATCTCAGTTTGCAAATTTTTAGAGATAAAGCATTGGCTGTTAATTCAATTGGCAGCATTAACTATTAAGTATCAGAGAGGAATTCAGACCAAACCCGATGTGTTATTGCTTCTAATTTAATGCTTATATGGTGACAAGTAAAGCAAGAACTTAAAAGCATCTCTCTAAATTTAAATTTAAAACACACAATTTTGGGTTGCAATCAGAAATATAATTTTTTAAATCAAAAACGTGACACACAAAATGCCTTTTTTTCAAACGAATAATAACATACTACCCTCACTTTTATATGCTTATGCCCGTCTTTAATTGTATTGGTACAAGCGCAAATTTGAATGATTTAATGAATGACTTTATATATAATAATTAAGCCTGACACTGTGTTCTTCTCATGTATCTCCAATTCATAATTAGTTTGACTATTACTCTGTGGCATCCAACATGAGGATTTTTAATTGGAAAATCCCCAATTTTTGTAAACAGTTTAATTTTATTCATTTAAAGATGCTTAGAAATTTCTTGCTTCTTTTACGACACATATTATAGCTTCAAAAGAAAACAATTTAAACGTTTCAAAATATCCATCTTTCTTCAGGTTTATAAAGTTTCTGAATTACTCTATTGATGTTCTCAAGCAACAACTATATACATTTACTATCTCAGAATACTTAAAGTAGAATTCACGCGATTCGAATCATTTCACTTTTTTGTAGCTTTATCAATTACTAATTATATGGAGTCTTTTCAAGACAAATGAATTTGTGGATTTACTGTTAATAAATTGAACTCTGTTGCAGGTAGACTTAAGTTACTTGGAAATATATGTCCTATCGAAAAAAATTCGTTTAGAAAGAATATCCGGTTCTTTTTTTTTCTGCATATTGTGGTTTAAGCTATTCAGTGGAAAGTTCAAATAATACCATGTATACTAGAATCAAGTTAACTCGTATAAGGCAATGAATATTTCCAAAATTTACAAAAATTATTAATTACATTTATAATTTTCATAAAACAATATAGATTTTTGTGATCAACCATTGTTTACATTTATTTTCTATTTAAGGTTTAGTTTTAGTTAAACAATTTAAAAATAGTAAATTGATTGTTTCAATTAGCTTTAAATATGTAAATTATTTTTGAAAACGCATATTTTTATGAATTTTGTGAATAGATTTATTTTATGATTTCATATCGAAAATATAAATTTGTATCAATGTTGTAAGCATAAAGAATTATTAGAACTATACAGGAATTTATTTTTACAAAATAAGGTATATTAATTAAGGTTAAAAGTTAATTGTTTTATTTTTGTAATGCTAATTTTAAAATTATTTTTTCAATATCAATTTTATTTAAACAAATATTTTTATTTCTATTTATTTTTATAAAATTTTTATACGCAAATAACTTCCTTTTGTCGTTTTGATTCAGTTTAGAAGAAAACGCTAAATGTTTCAAATTTGCTAAAATAATGTGTTTTGTGTATAATCTCCAACAAAAAATATTTTATAATCCCAATAAGAAATACTTAATGTCGCAAGTAAGAAATATTTAAGTTTAAAAATAATACAATAAATTACTGAGCAAAATTTTTTGGTTAGAAAAAAAGTTTAGTTTCATTTACTAAAAATGAATCTAAACTTTTTTACAAAAACTAAACTTTAGTTTATTGATCCTGAAAATTTTAAACATTTAAGCATTCTTTCAAACAATACTAATTTTTTGCGTACGTATTCCATAGAATAATCCTAAAGGGTATTTATTCCGAACAGAATGTCATTATTTGTTCCAATAAAACATAACAAATGTTGTTATTATATTTGCTATTTTTGTTAGAATTTCGTAAAATTTTAACTGATTGTATATATTTGTTCTTTATTACTTCTGTAAAATAAATGAAGTCATTTTACCCGTTATTCTTCCTAAGCCTTGCACTTGTTGACCAACATAGGCAGTCATCTGTGCACCTACGCTGTGTCCTACTACGTGGAATGATTCTGCCGATGCTCCGGTAACATTCTAGAATTAGTTACATCAATGTACAAAAGAACATATTTAAAATGTAATTCACGAACATATTCAGAAATGTTAAAGGATAAATCATGGAAAACATTCACAATAAGTTTCTTGATTTAAAATTGAAATTTCTCGATTCTTAAAATGATATACATCATTGTAAGTAAACAAGCTGTACTTCAGAGTAAATTTTATTCTTTAAAAATATTATAGTTATTTATTTTGCTAAAAGGGCGTAATCATCTGATTAAAATAAGATCATTTGTTGAGATTTAAATTTAGCCGATTATAATAAATAAAATTTTTGACCATAAATTTTCAAAGCAATTTTATTTCTTCCATAATTATTTAAAGTAAAATAATTAAAAGCAAGTTTTTTCTCTAATTTTTATAAAAATTTATTTTTATTATTATATATTAATATTGTTTATTGGCAAAAGAATACGATTTAAGATATGGTGAATATGACCAGAATTTAATATTAGAGTCTTAGTTGACATTAAGTGTGTTACTATTTGAATCCTTTACATTATATATATATATATATATATATATATATATATATATATATATATATATATATATATATATAATATGGAACCCATAAAAAATTTATAATTAAATATTTTTAAAAGAGGTAAGGAAACCGGAATTAAAATAATTTATTGAAATTACATTAATATTTTTTTATGTGAATTAATGTTTTATTATATGGTTGATATAAAATATTTAAATATTACGTTGTACTTTATATGAAGACTTTGTTGTCGTATTCTCTGAAAGTAAATTCTGTGAAAAAAATTTATTTGCTGCAATAAATATTCAAACAATCCATCATTTTTGTGAAGTAATCAATTAAATGACAGTTTACCCCTTGGTAAGTAACAATACAATCCAAATATAGATAAAGCATTTCAAGAAAGATGTTGTTAGCTCTCTAAGATTTCTAAGTAGATTAAGACCTCAATATTTCGGGTTCTAGAATCGATATCTACTGTAAAATAATTAGAGAAATGAAATCACTGAATGATAAGTAAATTTTTCGGATAGCATGGGAAAATCCAAATAGTGTCTTAAATTTTTCCTGGTAGATAACTATCACAGAATCATAATTTACAATTAATATGATATAGTCTTTTCCACATTTTTTTAGTAAAATTCTATGCTTTGTAGCGAAATCTAGATAAGGAACAATCACTTTTATTGCAGATAATTAGATGTCTATAAAGACCAGAAAAATTATTTAGTATGTTCGTGGCTGATGATCGTAGATGTGAGCAATTTATAAAAGTAAATAAAGTCTGCTTCAGTATTAAATTAATTATAAATTAAACTCGCATGTGAAAGGTTTATAATCTCTCAAAGGTTTTCTTTGCAGAAACATACCATAATTGCCATTAATGCAATAATTTGATATAATAATCTCAAAATGATAAGATATTTTGTATTCGTTTTTCCTAATTTAAATTCAGGATACAAAATATTTATCAATATCAAAAAGTTTACTGATACATGGCTTTTGAAGCACATCATTGTTTTTTTTCTTTAAAAAATAACCCAATTTATTTAACAACTTGCATACCTCTAACTGTGTACGTGGCGTTGAAATTTTTATGATTATAGTTGCTGATGAATATATTCAATGTTATTGATAGATATTTTCAAATTTTAGCTTCAAAGAATTCAAAAAACTTATTTATAAATTTTTATTATTAAAAAGGAGAGTGTTATAATAGTGTGATATTACAAAGCTTTCGATATGAAATGTTTTTGCTTGAGTTAATTATTTATTTGAATTGTGTATCTTAAAAAATATTTAGAGATTTCGTATATTTGTCTGAAACTTTAAATGTCATGAACTTTAAAATATTGTTGATGATAGGCTAATGAACATTATCTGCTACAAGACTATGTTCGCTATCTTAATTGATCATTAAACAAATATCGATTTGCCATAGATTTTTTTGAAATCAATTAATTTATTCTAGGAGCACTAAAAATGAAATTAAAAGTGAAGTTATAATTTCTTATTAAGTTACAAAATATAATACATACATATAGTTTTGCATATTAATCAGTCGTTTTCAAGTTTTGTTTATAGGGAAACAAATAACGTTCAAGAACAAGATCAATGCCATTGCTTTTCTCTATTATGCAGGATTTTCCGGAAGTCATTAATAGCATTCATATTATAAAGTGATTAAAAATTTTATTGTTGTTGCCCTCTGGAACTCATAATTCAAGACAACGTAAGAAAGAGTAAATGAAAAAGAGAAGCTCTAAAAATGAAATCAGCTTCGGTTTTGAATAAAATCAAAAACGAAACTTATGATCTACTTTGGATATAAATAAAGTTCAATAAGGAAGCAACATAGTTTAAGAGAGATGAAAAACAATTTTTTGTCTCTTTTATATGGCAACACTGAATATTTTGCTCCGAGAGCAGAGAAGTATTTCTTAGAATTTGTTTTAGTTCGTTATCCAAATTTGTGTTTGCTTTCAGAACACAAAAAGTTTTGGTGAAAGTGTTCGTTGTCTGATTTGTTCGCCATCTGAACTCTTCGTTAACTGATCAACCACTGTAAACGTCTGAAATTTTTAACATAGATGCATGTCTAAATATCTAAAATTAAAGATGGTATATCAAATGTATGAGAAGTATGAAAAATGTAAAATAAGAATATCAAACATGATATGGATGCAATGCAGATTTTAATTTTTGAAAAATGTATTGGACACATTAGGATATTATATTGAAAAATTTATTGGACATATAAAGATGTTATAATGCATCAGCGAAGAACCCATTAATCATGACATTAAAACAAATGCCATGATTAACGGTTTCTTCGCTGAATGAATTACAAGATAAGAACAGTAATTTTTTTCCAAATCTTACCTAGATGAATCTATATTAATCACAACCAATCAACATTTAATCTGCAGTTTATGGATTATATCATCGTGAGTTCTAAATAATTTCGTTTTCATTAATATTGTATGTTAAAATTTAAAATTTTGATAAATAAAATATTTTTATCCATGATGTTTTTTTTTTCTTTCTATTGTAAAAAAGTACAGAAACATTAAAGTAATATAGATGTGAATAAAAAAGTTTATATAAAATATTTAAAATTTCTCGAAATAAATAATATGCTTTTCCATTTTTTTTAAAAAATAATACATCAGCCTCTATTTATCTGATAACGAATATCCCAATTTGTCTTCTTGCACGTGTGTGTGCGCGCGTGTGTGAGTGTGTATGTGTGTGTGTTCTGAAAATATAATAACATAAAAATCAAATTTGCACTATATGTTGTTGTCTACACTTCAAACACTCATGTCAGAATAAAATATTTTTGTTTTTAAAAAGCTCTGACCAAAAATTATTTAAATGTCTATATTTAAATATTTTTCTGAAATTCCTTGAAGAAGTATCGTTTAATTTTAATTATAAAAATCATTTGTGCTTGAAATCTATTAGAATATATTTTACATGCAAGACTCAAAATGCAGATTATTACAATCACTTTTAATTTCTGTATTTATCTCATTATATAAATTGTGAAAACTAATGCCATACCATAATTAAATGCACCAATTTTGCAGTTGCTGTTCCAATAACTCTTCCATTTGCTACAGTCCTTTGCATTGATTCGCCAGTATAGTCCGTCCAGTTCACAAGAAGAAAATTATGATAATCATCCGTATAATCGAAAAGAGCATCTTTAATTTTCTATGAGGAAGGGAAAATTTAATTTTAGAAGGGTAAAAACATTTATTAAAATGTTATTATTTATAAAAATTATTCTTATATTTTCACATTTTATATTCAGTAAAATTTTGCCAATAAATAAAATAATCAGAAACTAATTTCAACACATTAAAATATTTCTGAAAAATTTATACAACCAACACTTTGAATAAATATGTAATTATGGAGATCTAATTTCTTTCATATTATTTGCAAAAAGAAGAAAAAATTTAAGCATCTGTGCTTCCAAAAAAGTATTTAAAAAACAAAATTATTAAGCAAGGCGAGAAATCCATTCCTTTGATTAAGAATTCCATTTGTCCACCACATTCCTTACACTGTATTAGCCAATAGTAATTACTCAGTTGTAATATCTTTTATGATAAACTTGTAATTTAAATTTATTGAAAATTTTTAGTAATAAACATGATGCTAAGAAAAAGCATTTCTTTTTATTATATTGTATATAAACTCAATAATGGGGAATCAACTGAATTAATGTTCATTTTGATTCGTTGCACATACGCATCGAACGGATAAAATTAGTGAGCCCAATTTGACGATGATTTTATATATTAATTGGTCAAATAAACATACAAAAAATTATATTTAAAATACAAAATGCTTTCTGGGCAATGATACAATTATTGCATGCACATATTTGCCTCCTCTCTTACAATGCAGAAATTTAGGGTTAAAAATGTCAAAGATTAATTGCCATCAGAGTTGCAAGGCTATAAGTCATACTTTACGTTTTACTAACATACACTTTCACCTCTATTTATTGAAAACAATTTGATGTTTCGAAGTGGTAATAGCCTAAGGTCAAATTGTACATGTAAAACTTTATGCTTTTCACACACACATGCAGTATTGTAGTTCCATGGCAGAAAATTTAATTTATTGATACAAACTAAAACAGAAATGTGTAATCCATGATCAAGAAAAAAAATTTCCATTCAAGGGATAGAAAACAATTAAATAGGAAATATATTCTTCAAAATGAGTGAATTGTTGATAATTTCATTTTACATGCAAGCATTTATATAAGATAATTATTTCAAGTAATTTTCTTCATTGTGTTCTTCCCAATATCTACAAAAACAAAGTTAAATTAACCCATTTGTTTCAATTTGATTCTTCTTCTTTTCTGTAATATAATTGACTTTTATATATTTCTAAGCAGTACTTATTCAAAGAAAATATATCGTTTTCCAATGATGACAAACTAATATGGTGTTTTCTTAACAGATGATTAGTTATTCAAATTCAAAAGAGATTTCCACAAACAATTCATCTAGGAAACTAAGCAATTAAATATTCATGGAAGTAAATCATGGTGAAAAAAAGGTTATTTGAAAATTATGTTTTGATTTGTGTATCAATAGATTTCTTCATTTTGCAGACATAACTTAAATAGAAAAAACTTTCTGTACTTTATATGAAATTATTCAACTATTCATCTTTAAAAAAATATACTGTTGCCTTAAATTTCCTGATAATTGATAATAAATATTTATCTTGAAACTTTGTTATCAGCATCATTCCCTAAAATGAAGAGATGTTGTTGTTGTTGTCTTATCCTCTTTAAAGATCTGACATTTGTCATATCAACTCCAATAAATAGTTGACAGTTAAAAATCAATGACTAGCACGGGATCTGAGTATAAATCCTCCTGGGAAACTCCGACGCAATCCAAAATATGTTTCTGTTAGAATGGATGGTCACAGCATTTTTTACAAGTGGGATAATTTTTTGCACCACGTTCAAACGATAAACGTTTTAGAACTCCACTTGAGAATCTGGCCAAGGCAATTTCAGATTTTCGGTCACATTTTATTGAGTTCCAAGAGATGTTCCAGAGTACCATTGGTGAGTGGGCGGAATTTGCCAGATTGAATATAGTCTAGATGTTTCGTTAGAGTAAAGTTCCTAATATGTAAGTCATGAACCAATGGGCGTATCTTCTTCACTGGCCTCTTTGGCCAGTTGATCTGCGGTCTCATTATAACTAATATTTTCATGGGATGGAATCCAATGGAGATGTACATCATTGTCTTGAGAGATCATTTTGAATTTCAACAGAATAGATAAACTTGTTTCATCATTTATAGAAGAACAGTCATTGAGATGTTGCAAAACACTGCGGCTGTCTGAAAAAAATCTATAGTTCTGAAAACACAGTTGCTGAAAATGATAGCAGCAATTCCCTCCTTAATCACTATCAACTCATTTCTGAAGACTTCACAAATATCATGGTTACGTTGCTTTAACGTAATTTCAGATTGAGAGGTTCTAATATAAGCTCCGCTCCCAGTACGTGCTTTTGTATGACTATCATCGGAATACATTTGCAATCCATCGCTAGGAATGCAATTAATAATTTCTAGTGCTAATTGCCTAAGATGATCTTCCGTGTGAGTTTGTTGGTTTGCTGTGGAATTCAGATCAAAGGGGAAAATTACTCTTAACATTCTCTCTGGGGTGTCAAAAAAAGATCTTAAAAATTGAGGTTCAACCTCGCGAGATATTAGGTTATGAGATTCAGCCTGGCCAAAAGGGGCGACTCTGTTTTATCTTTGATTATTGTGCCAATTGTGTAAATACCGGGAGGTACGATGATTCGGGTAGTAGTTACATATTTTATTAAAATATTTAACAAAGTCAGCTCTTCAACTAATGTGCAATGGTTGCAAGTTTGTCTCGTGTAAATTTACATCAGTTAAGCAGTTATTTCTGAATCCAAGAGGATTTGATGTGCTTTTAGTTACACTCGTTCTAACTTCAGAAGATTCGATTTAGATGCGTAGGAATAAACCAGATAACCATATTCAAGAATAAGTCTTATAAGTGAAATATATGTGGTTCTGAAGGTATTTGTGTGTGTGTGTGTGTGTGTGTGTGTGTGTGTGTGTGTGTGTGTGTGTGTGTGTGTGTGTGTGTGTGTGTGTGTGTGTGTGTGTGTGTGTGTGTGTGTGTGTGCACCTTAATCTCATCTGCACACCCAATCCCAATCTATGCTCTCCAATCTAGTCAGATGTTTGAGAATGTTAAGGCACTTACGAGTCTTCGAAACTAAACTGTCGATATGTTTTATATAGTTGAATTTACGGTCGGTAAGTAAACCAATATATTTAGGATGTCTTTCCAAAAAGAGAAGCTGGGAATTGAAAAGTGACACTGGTTTATAGTAATATAGGTGCTTATTTGTGTTAAAATGTCGCTACAGATTTTGCTGCATTAAAGTTAATTTGTGTTCTGTTGCAAACTCACACATTACAACCAACGCGCAATTGAGTTCCATTTCGATATTGACCACATTACAACCTGACTTCCAGAGTACAATATCGTCAGCGAAGATTGCAATCCCAACAAGTGTAGTTTTATTTTCTCAGCTCCTGCAGAAAATAGAGAGAAGATAGTAGGGCCTAAAACTGATCCCTGGGGAACGCCCCGTCCCAATCTAAAAAAGAATATGAAAAGATCCTGTTAAATTTGACTCTGATAGATCTGCGATGTAAGGAAGTTGGTAATCCAAACCAAAGCAGAATCCCTAATATTGAAGGAGTCACGTAATTTAGTAATAAGCTTGTCTTTCCACACTGTATCAAATAATCTGGATAAGTCGAGCAGGGCCGCAATTGCAATTTTAGTAGGCTTAAAGTTATAGACGTCTCTTATCTTTGGGCAGAAGAATAGGACCTGATCTGTGGTGCTATGCCCTTTTCTAAATTCAAATTGTTCGCGGGGTGTTAAATGATGGATATCCAAAAAGTAAAGAAGTCTAGTAATAAACATTTTTCCTTTAGTTTTCAAGTTATACTTATAAGGGCAACTATAATTTTCTGGGGATCCTGCATCTTTTTCAAATTTTCTGATGGGAATAAAAGTGACACTTTTCCAGTCAATAGGTACTTGTTTTCAAGACTAGGATAGGTTGATAATGTCCAATAATTTTTGTTTGCCAATGAGGTCTAGGTTTTTTAACATTTGGTCATGTACTCTATCTCGGCCAGGAGACTTAGTCAGATCCATGAAAGATATGATTGAAAGTACTTCTTGAGAGGAGTACATCCGCGAGAGTTGGGAGATACCAACATCTGTATAGCGTCGACCTTTGATTATATTCTTTGCCTTTTTCTTAACATGTCTATCTTCAAGGGGAAACTTATTCTGCTGGTGCTCTGATAAAATGAACCCAATACATTGGCTGTAGATTTATCATCGGGAGTGATTTGGCCAGAAAATTACCTTACTGTGTTGCAAGATTCAGATTGGGGTTGTTCTCTATTTATTCCTTTAATGATTTTCCAGAGCTTACTATCCAACGTTCTAACACCAAGCTTGTGGCATAGATTAATCCTTTAAATATGCTTTAATTTTGCATAGACAATCTTTAATTTAGTGTTAATTTATTAACTTAACCCGAGAGCTGCTATCATTAATGTTGGCTGTTCCCTGCTGTAGTTGATTTCTCTCCTTTAGAAGTGGTTCCAGAAGTGAATCTTTTTAAGTGAAGAATGGCACAGAGTGTATTATGTTTCTCCTGGCAAAAAATTGTTTCGCGCTATTTAGTATAATTTCCTTGAATGTGATCCAGTTTACATTTATGTCATCGGTCAAGAAATTAGTATTGAGGTGGCTGTCGGTGAATTGCTGGAATGAGTCCCCGTCATCTTTAGCAAAGTTCCAGTAGGATTCTCTAGTGGTGTAAATGAGAATCATAGACTCTCATGGTCATTTGATAACCTACTAAATTTAGCTTGATAAGAAATTCCTGAGACTTATGTCACAAAAATATTGTGGGTTATCAATCATTATGCAAGGTCATAAACTCCGTTGATTTATCAATGCAGAAATTATTGTTTTCTAATCTGTCTAAACTTTTTCAATTTTTATGACATATATAAATTTTTCTTCCCTGTAAATTTGTATTTAATGTCAATAAAGCAGTTCCACAAAAGTTTTTTAATCAATTGCATGTGGTTACATATCCAAATAAGTTTACCTAGTTAGTAATGTATGTTGTACTTCGAATTTTTTGTTGTATTTCAGTTTTGGAGCTTCAATTCTGAGGTTTTACGGAATATACTATGTTTTCATAAAGAACATATCTGTGTTTTATGGAAGAGTCATAAGATAAGCAGCTGAAATGCAATCAATATTATTTAAAAAATATTTAAAATAATGTAAGTCGATAATAATTTTGATAGGAATAGGCACGAATATTATCCCTTTATTAAGCTGGAAATTCTCACTCCAAAGATACTAAGAAAGACTTTCTACTCCAAAGAACTTTTGCCTTTTCCCAAAGTACCAAAGAGATGCACATGTATTCATATTAGACTATATTATTTCGCTTAGTTATATAGCATGTAAAATGGAATATTTTATATTAATAAGAAAGTTAATGTTGTAAGTGAGATAAATTGAAATCAATTTTGTTAAAACGATAAACAACAAAGAGTGTTCTAAATAACTCACCTTTAGGTTAGCCTCGTTGAATTATATAAACTATAAATTTTTTCATTCTTTCTTTAATTTGAGCATTGCAACGAAATGTATTTTAATTTAAATTGAAACATTTTTCAACTACCATTAATTTAATGTAACATTTTCTCAATACAGTTCAAAAGGTAAGCTAGTTTGAAAACGTTAGTAACCAAAAACAAATTACTGTTATTCAAGATTCACAATATTTTTACTTATAAGAAAAAAATTTTTGAATTTTTTTAGATGTAAATATATAAACTATCACTTACGTAGAAAATACTAGAAAAAGGTGGCTAGGTACGAGTTTAAACAATATTTTAAACATACAGTGATAATTGCAACAATGAAGTTACATGCAAATTTAGCGCCCAATGTTGAAGTATATATTCAATCACATTAATGTAATTATTATATCATTTCTAATTCTTTATTTAAATTACCACAAACTATAATAAATAATGAAAGGTTATTATTTTATGATTTATCCTATTCGGAAATATTTCATCTCTTGCTTCTTATCTTTTATCTTATGAGTATTAATTTAAGAAAAAATTTATGCTGAGGTAAAATAATTCCATTGCTTTATTGTTCAGATTAAATGTACTTTGTTAGTAAAAAGAAAAATTTAATATTATAATCTGTTAACAACTCTAGAGAAAATCACAGAGGAAATCACAGTTCACAGTTAGATTTTTTAAGGAAAAAAAAAAAAAAAAAACAGAGAGGAAACCAGCATTTCGTTCCCTTCCTCTAGTAAATGTGACAAGTGTTTTAAACTCACAAATTAGAATGCAGAAAGTTTTGGAACAAGCTATCTCTTGATCTGAGTTATAATTTTCACCTTCAATCATGAGAATCTTTGATCTTCGATGACAAATATTTGAGTTTTTTCTTTGAAGGTTGGTTATTTAAATGGTATTCTAGATTCAATAACAATGTACAAAACGTAATCGTAGATCAGCATATAAAATAAAAAGGTACAAAAAATTCGCTTTTTTTTTTTGCATTTCTATCTAACACCCGAATAATTATTAAAATCAAGATCACGCTTTATTTTTCATTGAGTATAACATAACCGTATATAGGCAAGTAGAATTTTCTAAAGAGCAAATAAATTTATTTAAGATACTTATATTTGTATGTCACATGCTTATTTTACTTTTTTATTTCATGTTTGAAACCTGAAAAAACACATTCCGATATCAATGATTTTAATTAAAATCGAATTTCAAAGTAAGTTTCATTAAAGAAGAAGTGAAATTACAGTTTCGAATAAAACAAATCAACCCACTTTTCTCTATGTCCATCTATACAAATAGCTGTTCAAAAAAATGCCATATGATTTCAAATTATATTGTTTTGATAAATACTGATAAAAACAATAAGCAATGAAAGAAAGAAAAAATATAGTAAATATTAGTACAGGCTTAGTATGTTAAAATATTTTGAAAATATCTCACTATACCAGCATTAAATAAATAAAATAAATTTATATCTGCTTTGAAAAGGAAACAGAAAATAAAATAATTTGATCAACAAAATAACAGCAATAATTAAAAGAATTCCTTATAGTGTGCTAAGATATATTTTTTATTAAAGTGTGTAATATACACATTCGTGAATTAGTTCGGAAAACAAATGCCTAAAATTGTCAAATATTTTATTGTGAAGACACTTTTTGATCATTATTATTGCAGAAAAATTGTGGAAGCAACGATTTTTCTAATTACTGAAAATGTTTTGCCAAGTATTCTGATAAGATCTCGCATAATTTCTATATAGATTGAAAAAACGTTGATTTTTAAAATTATTATTGAAATTTGAGAAGTTTGTTGCTTGTTTGTAAAAAAAATTATTTTTACTTCTTGACAAGTTTTTAATAGGTAGGTTAAAATTATTTTTATGAAATAAAACTCACACCACCACACACACACACACACACACACACACACACACATGGCACTGACATATTTATGGTTTTTTTTTATTTCCAACTGGAAATTATGCTTATTAATACCCTAAAAATTTAAAAATAAGATATTCGAATTTAAACACATACACACATTATATATATGCAAAAAAATGCTGATAGCTATTTTGAGAAGTAATAAAATGTTAAATGCTAAAAATTGAAGAGAAAGATATAGAAAACTAATTTCAATACCTAGCTGAAAATGGTAACTTTATAGAAACTATCTCATTTTACTCTTCAATTAAAAAACAATGTTGAGTGTCATCAATTACAATAATTACGTGAAAATCATTTTGCTTATTTATTTGATTCACCCAGCTTGTTATCACAATTTAGTTAGTAAACTTGAAAACATAAACCTCTTGCAATCAAGAAACAATAATAGGATCTACGTCCATTCAATGTTTATCGCTTATTATTTTTTAATTATTGCTGAATTTAGAAAGATAAACACATTTTTTCTCTTATTTTCTTAAAAATTATAAAGTGGGTGGCTATGTTTCACCAATTTCATCTAGTACTCTAAATATAGCACTCTATTAAAAGAAACTGTAATTCACTTTTAAAGAGGGTAAAAGAAAAACATGAATTTTGGCTATAATAGGACCTATGTCGTTTCAACTTCTATTTCGCAATATCATCAAACATAGCATCAAAATTCGTAAAAAGCTTTTTTTCTCTTTACTTTACTCAATAAACATAATCTGGTTGGCGATGTTTCAACTTTTTCACTTGTTACACATATGCACACACAAATGCGAAACCCAAAATATAATACAATTAACGAAAATCGAAATTAATTTGAAAGAAAATGGAAAAGGAACATAAGTTTGGTTTTTCTACAACCCGAATTTGTTATTTCGGTCATGACCTATGTCTTTTATTGAGAATATTAGTATACATAAAATTTAAAAGAAACAAAATGTATCTCAATATTACAAAAGCAAGAACAAAGTTAGAAATGTATGTGTGTATAGTGGAAGAGATGGAATAACAGACAAATACCGGTAATAAATATAGTGAAAAAATTAACTTAAGAAAAATAAATTTAACAATAATAATAATTGAAAAATATAACTTAAAGCATTAAAATTAAATAGTCAACTAAATTACGGAAAAAAAGCATTTTAGTAAATGTATATCTGAGAGAAAATATTTTGAAAAGTTTCAAATATGCAGGACAGACATTCTAAAGTATAATGAAATTGTCGAATGAAAAAAACATATTTATTTTTAGATGACTGTTTTTCCTAAGTACAAGCTCATTTTTCAACTTTATTTTCTGAAATGTACAATAAAGCTAAATTGGCTTATCACGTCAGTATATTTTTTTTATAAATACTGATGTATATAATAGCTTTATATGATTTCCTCAAACATTTATTGCAAACCTCTTGCAATCTATGTGAAATAATCAAAACATAGTTATGACTAAGCACAGTGAAAGAGAGAGAGAAAGTAAAATGTTAGAAAATAACAAATCCAATACATTATAAGGATTCTAATGACAGAAGTCCATATGACCAATGACATAAACACAGAATGCTTTCCAATATATCCAATAAAAATTCTAATAACGAAAGATTATAAATTCATAAATTTAGTAAACTAGATAAATTTTAAATTAATAACTCTTATATACTTACAAATACTTTATCCGTTGGTGGTAAAATCAATTTCCAGCCATGAATAAAAACCATGGTCTTAAAGTTTGGGTTGAAATTCGAGTTTGTCACAGTCTCTTCAGTCAATTTTAGGGAATAATTTGACCTTCCGTTTTCGCTTTGGGTGAAGAGAATAAATTTGATTTTCTTAAGAGGATCATCAGATGGAAGATGAGTATATGGACGCGCTATGGGATCGTAGAATGGAGGACCGTTGTTGAAGCATCCAAGCCCCTCGAAACATTTGGAAGTGAACTCATCTATTGATGTCAAAAAAATACGTTGAATTTCTTCATTACAATTAACTGTATTTAAGAACTATATAAGTACAATGATGGAAAAAATAAAAGGACATTCATATTTTGTAAATTATGTTTTATATTTTTGGACAATTAATTTAAATTTTCATTTTTATTTTCTTAATCTAATTTTTCTTTTATTTTATCTATACCTTTAAGAAAATATTATAAAATAATACTTTTGAGAGTTTTTGGTCTGGGAAAAAAGTCGAACATCTGCAAAATTATTTTTATTTTGGAGTTCACAGCCATTCAACATATTATATTTTGAAAACATTGTTCTTTAAAACTGTCTTTCTTTAAAAAACTATATTTTGTAGAAAAAAACCCTCAATTTTTGCACAGTTAAAATGCCTAGGGAGATACGTTTAAGAAAATTTCAAAAAGGTCGAATTGTGCCATGTAAAGATGGAAACAAAGTTATAAGAGAAAATGCTAGACACCTTCACAACAGTCCAAACGCTGTTTATAACTTCTTGGAAAATCCAAAGAATCAGACGAAAGCAAAGACTGACCTACGTAAAAATTTATACTACCTAATCATAGAAAAATCCTTAAAGAACATTAAGAAAACGTGTAGAAGTATTCGAAAAGCACAATACCTATCTGTAATAACACATGTAACCAGAAGAACACTTAGCAACGACGTAAAAAGTTCGGATGCGTTTATATTCGAGACAAAAAGAACAATGTTAAATGGAAGGAAAGAACAATGATAACCGGCTCCTAGGAGCCAAAGAACACATAACTTGGAACTCCAAATGGATCTCAGTTATTTTTTCTGATGAAATAAAATACAATAAATGGCCCAGATGGTTATGAACGTTATTGGCATTATCTGGGTACCCAAGAAGAAACGTATTCTACCAGAAGGTAGAACGAGGCCATTAAATGGCTTAGATAGAAATGTTGGGTACGAAAGAAAGGCTAATATAGTGTTTTTAGACTGAAAACAGAAATATTCAGATTACATTCAAATTTTGTATTCAGTGCTACTTCCCTATCAAGCTGTGCTAGGCGGGGAAAAATAGATTAATAAATTTGGAACATCAATTTACCCAAAAAATGGTGCTAAAAATTGGTTTCAAACAATGTTTGGGTTTTGACGTGGCCTGTTAAAAGTTCAGATCTATATATTGTCAAATATATATATATATATAGTCAGAAACGTTTCGTCATGTTCCCGAAAGAGCACTGAATACAAAATTTGAAAAAAAAATCGCTTGTACGTAAGTAATACGAGTTTTGATAGAACTTCCAGAATTTTTGAATTGTGTTTGGGACAATTTTTTTCAAACCAAAATTCAAGACTTAGAGGCAATATTAATGGAATTAAAACAAATTGCAGAAAACTTTCTTATTAACAAAACTTTTATTTTTAATATTTAGAACTGTCCATCGACTTTTTTCACACAATATGATGTGGTTGAAACTAATTTTAAATTAAGATAAGCAGATAGTTTTCTATTTCATGTTATAATTACCTGCTTGTAAGTAAATTTTTAAAAGTGCTATAGTAAAATTACTTTGTAAAAATTCAAAGTTCCCTTTTTTATTTTCTAAATACCTAGTGTCCTCCTAATTTTTTCACGGTGTGTGCGAGTACACACACACACACACGCATACACACACATATATATATATATATATAATTTATATATATATATATATATATATATATATATATATATATATATATATATATATATATAATTTATATATATAATGTTAAAAATTGATAGACAGTGCTAGTAATTAGCCACAAAATGAGTTCTGATTATTAAATACATATCGTACAAGAGATTTTTTTTTTGCGGAATATTAGTAAAAACTTGATTATCACATTTCAAAGAAAACGCAAAATCCTGTTTAAATAGCTATATCATTAATGAGAAACTGTCACACTAAAAATATTTTGTTATCTATTTTTATTACATATTTTAACATTATTTTATAGAAATAATATAATTTATAAAATAGCAAAATGATGGCATATTAAACTAGAATTAGAAATTATCATTATTCTTTTGAATATTCGTTTTAATTAATGATTTTGATCAATTTAAATGTATGTTTTAATAAAAAAACTTTTCTTTAAAGTGACGATTGGAAATTAATGTTTTCTTTTTAATTTTATTTTGAATTAACTTTAATAATAATAATTGAACAACTGATAGTTTTATCAAACAATATGAAAACAAAAATATTTGCAAGCAATTTCGAAGTTTACTGGGTAGTGAAATTAAGTAATGTGGAGTAATGGATCTTGGCAGCTGAAACGGCCCTTTTTCAGTTAGGCATGGAACTGAACTGTGTTTGGATAACAAAAATGAACAACTCCTTCCCTGTTGCATCAATATATGTTATACTCAATCAAACGTATTACTAAAAAGGTGGCGAACCAGTCTTTCCTCAATCATGACCATGTTTTCAGCTGTAAAGAGGGCTCTGGAGACAATATAGGCTAAAACACAAGCAAGGACAAACTCATAACATGTTTTTCCTCTGAAGAATTGATCATGAAACAGTCTGAGATATGCTTGCTGCTTTAAGTTATTCACAGCAATGCATTAAACTTCATATTTGAATGACATTATTTTGATTTTGACCAGTACGTGTGACAATATAAAGGTTCTATGCTCTTGATAAGCAACAATTCTGTCTCTATTGAATCCTGGCATTTGCTGGTGAGTATTCATTTTTCTTGTTTGAGTCATAACACGTATATTGAGAAAAATGGACCTTACACGAACGACATAGTATCCGAATGAGAAATCTTCTTCTATTTTAAGCATTGATTTAGATCTTTGTTCCTCCTGCGCCACCCAAATGCACTAATATGCTAATCATTTGCATATTTCAAGATGTTCTTTTCCTGTAATTTTGATATTGTAAGACTGTTTCTTCCTATTGCTGTAGTTTTAATTATCAGCAGTGTACATTGTCATTCATAAATATAATATATTATTAATTTGCTACAAAGTGTACAGAAAAATTTATTAATGAAATAAACTAATCAAAAACAACTTATAGAAATTTCTAATTCTTGATCAGAGCGATTTTAAACCTAGTCAAGGAAAAATTCTCCTCTGATGTAAGTATAAATAAATTAATAATTGCTATATACCCAATAAAAAATTGCCATATAACTCTTTCTTCATTTTATTGATAATAATAAAATAAAGCTTTAGATAAACTATTAAATAGTATAAACAATAGTGTAAAGTCTAAAATCTATGAAGAAAATAAACTATAAAATGTATGAAGGAAGTAAACTATAAAAATATCAGATATATAAATTATATATAAACAATAAAATCTATAAAACCACAAACTATCAAATGTTCAAGAACTCAAATCGCTAAGCCTAAGACTTACCTTCAATAAATGCTAATATTAAAACTCATCATTAACACTTTAAATGCTAATAGCACTCAGGTGGATTCTAGAATACTACTTCAAAACCTTATTACATAAATTCATTAAACTTATCATGCCTTTAGTTCTTATTTATAATGAAACTTTTGCTGCAATAATCGTAAAATATCAAGAAATTTATTTTCATTTTTATGTTACATGACATATTTCCCAGAAATAAATTACAATATTTAATTTGCATACAAATTAGAAAGTTCAACATAAATATTGTATCACGTCCATGATATTTTGAACCAATTAGTCAATCTTGGTATCATCACAATTTTTTTAACTATAGTAAACTGATATCTTTGTGATAAAAATAAAGCGAGAAAAGAATTAACATCATTGTCGTTGCTTTGGCATATAAATTAAAAATACGCAAACCTTATTTACTTTTGTAACCATTTTTTTACAAGATTTGAAGAAAAAATTTTCTAGATAAGACATTTTGAATAAAATAAATATTAACGAGACAACATTTAATATTTATTTTATTTCAATATTTTTAGAATTTGCTGTTTTTATTTAACGTTTCCCGATAGTAGCATGTTAATATGAAATCTATTAGTATCTGATCAGATATGACGGAGCTAGACTAAAAATTTCATGCTCTACATAAAAAAAACGTATTTTAAGAAATAAAGGAACATTGTATGTTCTAATATATGACTGTGCTATATTATTGCTACCAATGAAATAAATTCTTATTCAATCAGGATGCAAATAATTACCAAAAATACATTTAAAAGTTATTAACAAAAGATTGTTGAACTAACTGACATTAATTAACCAAATCAATACTTATTACTAATATATAACATAACAGTAGCAGAAAGCAAGAGCAAAATTTTAAAAAGTAGCAAAATGGATGATAATTTTGCACAGAACTTTTTTCAATAATTAATTAATTAAATCCCAAAAGATGGTATAATATTATGAAATAAATCACTTAATTCTTTTTATGAAAGAAAAAAGTATGGTTAGTATAATTATATATATAACTTTATCTTTTTTTCATGTTAATTAAGTAAGACTATTTAAATAAATTATACCCCACCCCCCAAAAAAGTTAAAAATACTGACAAATTAGTTAGAATTGTTATGCAAAATGTATTGTCATAAATTTAGCTAGCAAATGTTTTTTAAGCATAAACTTGTTTCACGTAAACTAGTAGTCATTAATCACCGAATAAAAATACCAAGAAATAATATTTTAAATTAATTAAACATAAGCGGTTAGAAATTAATTAAATGTAAACATATCAAACATTAAATGATAATTTTGCTAAATTTTATTTGTAATAAATAATTTAAAAAATATGTTAATTTTTTAAAATTATACTAATTTAAATTTCTATACGTATGGTAAGATAAATTCTTTTTAATCATATTCTACTACAAACAAAAATTAATATTTTATAATTAAAATTAAACAAAAATCCTACTTACTAGGTGTAACCATTTCTCGTATCGTATTATTATTTATTTTTTCATATTCATACTCTAAATTTGCATAAATTAAATCGAAGCAAATTAATAAAATAAAACTTGTGATGTTCATATTTATCTTCAAAATGCTAATCCTCTATAAGAATTTCTGTGTGGAGAAATTACCAAAACGTGCGTTAAGAAATGTGTGTATTATTTCAAACGGATGCAAAATGTATTTCTTAATATTTTTATTTAATAGTATTTCCTTTTATGACATAGAGTTAGAGCGTTTTATGAGTCGACAAATATGATTTCAGCGTCTGGATAAACTAGTTATTTTTAAAAATATTCAAATAAACTATTCAGAATAAGAATTTTCTGAGCCAGTTTATAAACTTTATTTCAAATTTATTCGATGAATTTATTTTTAATCAGTATTTTTAACAAATGTATATTTATTTAATCCTAATAATAAAATTCTGAATATAAGTAAAGCTTTACGATACAAAAATATTTTTTAATATATTTTATTTTACCATATGTACATACAGGAGTCAGAAATCTCAACTTAATTAATTCACTAATTTGAAATCTTTATTGACAAAAATAGTGATTTTAAAAATTAAGAGTTTTTCAGAATTGTTTAGTAATTTGGTTTTACTATATATATATATATATATATATATATATATATATATATATATATATATATATATATATATATATATATATATATATATATATATATATATATATATATATATATATATATATTATTTTATAAAATATAATATTAATTATATATATTAATATTATATTTTAAAAAATTTATAATCAAATGTTAGATGGAGGATAATACATTGAAAATACGAAATATAGTAAATAGTTGGAAAAATGTTTAAAATTTCAAAGAAAAATATAAAATGGAATGAAGTATTAACATGGCCAGCTTTGTCAGAAGATGTTGACCACATTGGCATAAAATATGGCCTTACTGCACTGGCCCAAGACATAGTCTTATATAAGCCTGTACACCCCAAAGCCATACCAAAAGTTCAAACCAAAATATCAAGCCAGAATAAAAGAAGTAAAATTTCATCTAAAATACATAAGCCACAAAATCTAATGTTGCCAAAATGCATTTAATTTATAATCATCAAATTAAAATTTATCCAAATACAAGTCCAAATTTGCAGGAAACGTACCAAATACTATATGTAAGCCAAATAAACATATAAATTAACAACTAAGTGTAAACACTTTTGGCATTTGAAACTTTTTATAAGACCTTCCATGCTTGGGTGACCCTTCTGTATTACATAACTACGCCTTACTTCACTCTTATAAGCAATACTCAACCGGTTTACACTTAGTCGTTAATTTATGTATGTATATGGCTTACATACAGTATTTGGTGCGGTTCTTGCAGATTTGGACATGTATTTGGATATAGATGTGGACCTGGTTTTAATTTGATTATTATAAATTAAATGTATTTTGGCAACATTAGATTTTGGCTAATATATTTTAGATTAAATTTTACTTCTATAATTCAGGCTTGATATTTTGGTTTGAACTTTTGGTACGGCTTAGAAGTGTACTAGCTTATTTCAGACTTGGGCCAGGGCATAAAAACCATATTTTGTGCCAATGTGGTCAACATCCCTTGACGAAGCTGACAATGTCGGTACTTCATTAAATTTTATATTTTTCTTTGAAATTTTAAGCATTATTCTAACTAATTACTATGTTTCGTATTTTCAATGTTCTGTTTTCTATTTTCTTTGAAGTTTTAAGATATATATTAAACATTTTTCCAACTAATTACTAAGTTTCGTATTTTTAATGTATTGTTTTCCATTTGGTGTTTTCAATGTATTATTCTCCATCCAATATTTGATTATTAATTTTATAGAAAATACTATTAATTATATTATAGTAATTCTATTTTAGCTGCATTTGCGCTGAATGTATTACTAAGCATAAACGTTTTCATCTATTCTTGTACTTCTTAGTTCTAATCTTGCGTAATATATATATATATATATATATATATATATATATATATATATATATATATATATATATATATATATATATATACATAGGGTGTCCCAAAATGACTGCATAAACTCTGCATAGCTAGCTAGATTCCTCGCTGGGAGTTCATAAAAACTGCCCGAAGAAGCGTTTCTATACGATCCATTGTTTACGAGAAAAATGCGGAAAACAAAGTAGGGCGTCATTGCTGGCTGGTTGGCTAATTGGTTGGTTGGGTTTTATGGCGCAAGGTCCAAATAAGGACAACTGCGCCAGGTCACTGCCGGTGAAAGAAAAAACACTTTATTGAACACATCAACAGCAGTATAGGCAGCGGATATCTACGGGCATATTCCCTCTAGCAGTTTATAAGGTATTTATTTCCATTACATAGGCCGTACATCAAGTAGATGTTGCAGTAGTCATGAACGGAATACATGAGCACCATACGAAGACTATCGGCCGCTTCAAGATGCTGCTTATTAAATACCAAATCAACGGCGGCTTAACATGTCGGGCGCATTAATGAACGTTTTAAACATTAACGTCTGGAAAGATGTGAAAATAATGTTTTTGATATGTCGAATAAAATGTTTTTTTCTTACATTGGCAGTGACACCATACTTACTTTTTTGTATTTTTCTCATAAACTATGGATGGTACACAAATACTTCTTTGAGCAACTTTTATGTACTCCCAACAAGGAATCTAATTGTGCAGATTCAATGGAACACCTTGTACATCTGTACACACACATATATATATATATATATAATATATAAATGTATATATATATATATATATATATATATAATATAAATATAATATATATATATATATATATAATATATAAATGTATATATATATATATATATATATATAATATACATATAATATATATACACATATATATATAATATAATATAATACATATAATATATACATATATATATAAATCAAAATGTAAAGTTTGTGAATTTTAAATACAGAGTAAGCACATAAAACCAGCAGCTAATATTATAGAATACTGCTTTCCTTACAATTATTCGTTATATTCATTGATTACATTCTTCACAGCAAAACCAGCTTCACAGTAAGGCCTATATTCTTTGAGAACGACAGTGAACAGTAAAATTAATTTTGGAATCCTACAGGGGTTTTATTAAAACTTTCCAGAAGGCAAGCTTCAGTCATATTACTTTCAGTTGGACGGTGAAAAATGCCTATAATCAGATCATGATTGTCCCACGTGCATGAAATGCTTACACCTGAAAAGATATGGATGTAAAACGTATGGACGTTTTGGTCACTTTACCTGTCCACTTGTGAATGTTAGATATGTAACTGTATGTTAAAAGAAAAAAGTATACGAAAATAATCCACACACAATTGAAGAACTCAAGATCAGGATTCATCAATAGTATCACAACACAAGAACTGACAAAAGAGTATATATGAACATCTTCAAGGATGCTCACACCAGTAATGAGGTGGGTGGATGACACTTTCAACATCTATAGTAAAGGGGAGTTATCATATTTAATACATTACATTTTATTTATACATGTGTGTATGTGTTGAATTTTCATGCCGGTTTTACATGAAACACTTTGTACATTGCATTACAAAGCTGATTTAAAATATCAAATTTTTGAAAAAAAAATAAAACATAATTATACTATTGTAATAGTTATCTCATTTTAAAATAAATTAATTATTTTCATTCAATTATTCTAGAAAAAAAAATCTTGAGAATAACCTTTAAATTTTAATAAATTAAATTACTTAGAATATTGGATTTACATATCTATTTAAGAAATTTCTTATTATATAAAAAATTATAAAAAAATATTATAAGGAACAAATAAGTTTAACTAATTTTAATGCTTAAATAAATCTATTTGTCATTAATTTCAAATTGAGTACTGAATGACGTTTAAATTAACAATTTTAAAACTACTTATTGGTAAAAAAGCAAAAATAATTTCAAAAATTAAGTTTTTAAGGATTTGAACATTGAGAATGTTTAAGTTTTTTGATGATATACAATAGTATGAGTTTCAATGCTGAATAATGTAAAATTTCCATCGGTTTAATGATAAGAAAAATTATTAATCCTATTAGTTAAATGAATTATTATCGGGAAACATCAGTAACAAATAGCATAAAAATAGAAATAATAAAGAATGATTAGAATGCTAGCGGTAATACTGAAATATGAAAAACAAATGGTGATAAGATACATTTTAATAATAATGAGAGAGAAATATTTTGAGATAATACCCAGAACAAAATCCTGTAGGAAAAGTCATGGGGAGACATACTTAGGAATTCTATTGTTCATACATTTTATCTACAGCTATTTTGAAAGATTGATGAGATATTTGAAGGGTTTTTGCATTAGCAATGAAAGGGTACAAAGAGCATTACTAATCTATGTAAGCTATTAACTGGACTGGACTCACAAAGGGGAAGAATTAGTATTAAAACTAAACTCAGCCTTTTCTTTATTGCAGGCATTGAAGATAGTGACACCCCCATACTAATTGTATAAGGTCTGGAAATCAATTTGTAAACCTCAAGAACATTACAAGATAACAATCTATTTGTTCATCATTCATATCACGTCATGCAAGAAAAAACGTCAAAAATGGCATCTCAGCCATCAGTGACCTCAATATATTGTTTATTTCTTCAGGGCTATATAATTTCAAGTTTTAAATTTTGCACCTAACATTATAATTAATATTTCACATTTGTAAGAAACATGAAACACAAGTTATCGCCAACAACCTGTATAAAAGATTCAAACATCTACACAAAGTCTATATTTAGAATGTATACATTTATAGTCAATATTTATCTTTGAGTAAGTGCTTGGAGCTTACATGTTTTTCCTTTCATAGAACGTCTAAAAGTGTTAAACTCGTTCATGTCCATCTGCTTTTTTTTTTTTTTTTTTTTTTTGTACTCGTTATGTTTTGGATTCCCTAACAAAAGAAAAAATACTAAGTTATAAATTATTACATTTACTTACTATTAAATTTATTATTTTATATTCGTATCTACTAGCTTCATGGATAATTATGTTCAGCTGCGTAATAGAACAGAATAATGTAATAACCATATTCAATATAGCAATAAAAATAAATACGCAGGAAAGCAAAAGTGATTATTTATTAACTAGAATTTATTACCTACATATTTTATTAATTAGAAAATTCCCATTTCATAATCAAGAATAATTTTAGCTGGAAACTTTTAACAAATTTATTTTAATAATTTTGTAATATGACGTAAGAAACAAGAATAAATATAAAAGACTATAAAATGAGAAAAATACAAAATTTTAAATTTTTTAAAATGAGATGACACATCAAAGTATTAAAACTATATTTGAATTATGTTTTGATTTAAAAAATGACGAAAAGTCAGGTATTCCGGAAACAATTTTAAAAAAAGTATTTCATTTATATCACTAGACCGGGTATCACACTGATTGGGAACGCTAACTAAAATTTGGTCTTACATCAATTTCCTACATTTTTCTGTAATAAAATTTCTGAAATATTTTGTTTATGCTCTTTCTATAAAGTTATTTTGAAAAATCAAAATATGAAGCCAATATTCCCATGAATCAGATTGCAATTTAAAATAATAATTTGTAATCATCCTACACTTAAAAATATGAGACGAATTTAAACTTTGGTACTTATAAGTATGGTCATATAAAATTTTAAATTCGTTATTTGACTTCTTTTTTTTTTTTTTTTTTTTTTTTTTGATTTTATAAAGTTGTTAATGTATATATATAAACAATCTCTTCAAATACAAATTCACATAATGTATAAATGAAAGCATGCAGAAATATTGCTTGCGCTGTATTGTTTCCTTACAAGATCATTCTAATTATAAAATGTTTAAAATTCTCGAAAACGTGTTAAATTGTGAAATAAGTCAGAATTTTAATTATAGCTTTGCACTCTTTTCTAATATTCAATAAATGTCTGCAAATTTTCTTTCTTATCATTAAATACGAGGTAATTAATTATCATCAGAGATATATGGATGGCGTTATAATACTTCCGAAGGTAATGTAATTATTTTGACTTCCTTTTATTCAAATGTTGTAAAGCAATATTTATAACATTAATTTTAACAGCCACAAATAAGCATGAATAGCTTATATCGTGTTCATCTGTTATTTCAGCACGAAATTTCTTCTGGTTTTTGATTCATCGAGTATATATAGAATATGATTTATTGAGGTTCCATTTCTCTGCCTAATCTAAAGAAGAAGAAAATTCGAAGAGTATATTCGAGAATAGTCTATTAAAAAACATCATTGGTTGAAGAGTATACATCAATTTTAAACTTTAATGCTTATATAGATTTCATGCATGAAATTAAACTTAACTTTCAATACAAGAATTTTGTGTTTCAACACTTTCTGGTTTTATTATGAGCATATATTTTTAAATTTTGTACTATTTTGCATTATGCTTAAAACCTCAACACACACTACCATGAAAATTACATGGAACAAACATATTTTTTTTAGGAATTTTCTGCATCAAATCAGTTTGAATTCCCTATTTCTACAAAGTTTACCTGAATAACGTAAGCCAGTTGGAACACATATTCATGACACGTTGAAAATTTTTCTTTTCATTTGCGCTTCATTTTTGTAAGAAGTGTTCGGTTGTGTAAATTCTCTTCTTATGATGTGTTTTTAAAAAATAGATGCCCCCCCCCAAGAAAAGGACTAGAATTGTTAACTTTAGGCAGCATAGCTCGATGACTGTAAGGGATAGTGTTACGGCAGTTGGGGTTGGAATATTCAATATATATGAAATTGTTATTTAGCAAAAGAATTTTGGAAAAACGCCTCCAAACCAAAAGAATAAATATAGGCGCAAAATCAATACAACACCTCAAACAGACAAATTTCTAGTACGAAATAGTAAAATGCATCTTCGCAAAACGAGTACAGATCTTCAGAACTATAATTTGCTGTTGCGAATGTGGATTGATTGATAGTTTGACAAGTACTAATTCAATCTGGAAGGTTTGAAAGAACACCTATTAAAAAATTATTAATACAGCAATGAAGAGAAAACGTTTCGATTCGATCAGAAAATATCACCCTTGGACTGCACAAGGGGGAAAGATAGTTTATTCAGCGATGAAACGCAATTATTGTACACAAATTTTGACCAAGATTTGTCAGATGATTATCAGGTAACAACATCTTACAAAAGCAGTGAGCAAACTCGAAAACAGATGTTTTGAGGTACTTTTCGTAGCTTAGCGTCTGTTGAAAAATCCTGAACAAATGCAATTCTAAAATAGAAATAAAAATTGCGCCTATGAAGGAAACATTTGCTTTTGGGGTTAGTAACTTTCTACAAGATTCCTTGGTTTCGTTATCATGAGATTAAATTTTTATGTTCTAAATCAGTTAAATGCATGCCAAACCATGTACAAGATCTCCTTCAAGTATATATCTTGTATTAGATTGCTAAACGGTGTATATTGTGGTGTGTGACCACAAATGAATATAATTTAATTTTCCTTTGGTTGGTAATGAGACTTGTTTGTGAAGGGGCGCCGGGTATATTCATGTGGAGAGCATATGACGAAGTGAAGAAACAAGATTGTTAGGAACCGGTTTTGGCGCCCCAAGGGAGAAAGAAAGGTAGGAGTTTTGGAGAGACAGACCGGGGCCGATCACGTGGATTTGCCAAGTTGAAGACTCGAGACTGGAACTGTGCACGTGGACACGAGTACAGGACACGTGGAGTTGCAAAGCTGCGAGTGGAGTTCCCGAAAACAATACCAGAGATTTGCTTTGGGGTGAACTAAGTTATATGATACTTCTACGGGTGCAGTGACACTTCAGCAAAATCCCTAGAGGCTGAAAAGAAAGCAGCAGAGTTACCCCGATTAACATTATACTAGGAGGTTTCCTGGTTACTCGGTGCGAAATTAAGCCTTGCCCACGTGGGCTACCCTGGCATCCTCAGACTACTTCATAAGTTACTTTTGTGTAAATTATTATTATGTTATACCAAATAATTCTGTTAATTATTATTTATGTTATTCCAAATTAATCTGTAAATTAGTATTTGTTAGTCCAAGTTAATCTGAAAATTATTATTTGTGTTAATCTAAATTAATCTGTAAGTTATATTAATTATGTTATTCCATATTAATCTGCAATAAACTTAATTAACTAAATATGAACCTGGAATCTTGTGAAGTGTCTGTTAATAATATTATTTAACATGTAATTCTCAGCATAAAAAATATATTTAATAAGACACTTAGTACATAAATGGTGCTGCATAGGAAGCCACAAAAATTGATGAATCTGAAGCATTAGTGTTTCCATATATTCACTTATCAAACAACTGAAGCACTTCACACTTTAGAAATGGCAGTCTCTGTGGGACAAAACAACAACAGGTCGGATGACCAAACATCTACTCCCAGAAGTCTCCAGCAAGCTATCGTATGATAATCCATATCTCAACCAATTGCTAACATTTCACGGCCTATTTCCACAATACTTCCAAATATTCGGAAAGGCAGTTTCATCCCATTGTATCTGTAAAGCCTAAGGGGATCCTTTCCATTGTGCTTTAATAAGCACTTTAGCTTTTTAAAGCTAAGGTGCTTATTAAACTTATATAAACTGCCTGCCTGTATATAGTTATCAACTTTCGTATCATGCCATTTTTTCCTTTTCATAATTAAGTGTCATACTATTTATAATGTTGCTTTCACAATCTTTCACCTATAATGTTTTACTGCCATAATTACCCTAGAAATTGTTAACTGTCTTTTCATTGACTGTAAATTGTTTCTCCATTTTTGTTGTATGTGTCATAAAATTACATTTTATTTTTAACTCAGAGAAAATATTTAATGCTATTGCATGATATTCAACAGGGCTTAAAGTCCCTTAAATTGTTTTTTAACTTCTTGCTACAAAATTTTAAGCACAATTTCTTTACCTCGTTAAATGTTAAGACGTTGGAGCCCTCACGGACCTCGTAGAAGTGTGGAGCTCACTAGGTGTTGGGAAGACGGCACCCGTTAACCTTAAGGTATAGTCCGGGGTCTTCCCACACAGTTATGTATGTATGTATGTATTCCTACCAACCATCTATTATTCCCTATCATCAGAAATTCACTTACAAGAAACATTTAAAATGCTAGATATTAAAAATCACGTAAATAAAATGTTAAATAATTTAAAAATATTAGAAATTTTGATTTTTAGCATATTTTTAAAAATGTTAAATAGGTATTATACAAAAAATTTAATGAATGTTACAAGGAGTAAATCTAATTAATTCATATTTATTGCTTAATTTTGCAAAGCACATTTAACCTTAAATAAGAATCATATCGATGACTATACTGAATGATTTACAACGCGTTTATTATGTTAGCAATCTATGAAACATTTAATCAAATCACAATTTATAAATTACATGATCAGACATTCATAATAATTTTTAACATGAAAATTTATATGTTCATTTGAAATTAAACTTTTTATATTATTCAAAAACAATGCCATGTTCAAAACAAAGAAATCAAAATGCCTGCACATCACTAGATTATCTTATTATTTTTACAATTTGCATTTTACAACAATGGCATTTATAATCTACAACAGAAAAGAATTTGTCTTCTTAAAAATTCAGTGTTTTTGAGTTTTAAAGTTTATGATGCAAGCCATAGAATGCAATAAATCTTGGTGCATCAGCATCTAGCTAACTTTATTACTTACCAAAAATACAAAATTTATTTTTGTATTTTTTGTATACTTGAAGTATTTTATAATGCATTTTATTAATATTTTTACAACATAACAAAATTATCAGAAAAGTAAATCAATATTCACCTTTCTTTTAAACCGAAGGCAAAGTTTAATTATATTGTAAAAAACTAGATAGCAGCATTAACATATTTATTGTTTTTGCTCCTTCCACAGATTTCACAGATAGATAGTTAAAAAAAAGGAACACACGCTGTACATTACATGTAAATTTCAAATCCTAAATATCCGTTTAATATTATGAGAAATAAATATTTCGTGAATACTAAATCTGAAATCATAATACTTGCTTTTTATATCCAAATATCTTATATAATACGTAAAATATGAAATAGAGTATAACCTTTTAAACCAATGTACTACCAATAAATTAATGTACTATCAGAAGGCATAAAAGCATAGCAAGATTTATTTGGTTTAATATCTCAAACCACACACACAGTAAATCTTGTTAAACAATCAGTATGTTCACACACACACACACAGTCGTGGATATTATTGAGGTATCTACTGAGAAACTCCTTTATTTAATCATTTAGCTTTGAATCTCACTTTTTTTTAAAAAAATGTTGAAATTTATTCCCCCTACAATAATTTTTAAACAAGAATCTGACAAAACTATATTATTTTTATGTAAATTTCTTCTGTTCTCTCTTGGAAATTAAAATTTCATGAACAAATATTTAGCATCCTAAATATCAGAAACCAAGCTACTACATTAATTGAATTAATATCGACTAAGAAAGGATAATGTTTGAATAATGTCATTGATAACTTGTCACAGATATAATATTTATTTCTTCTGCAAATAGAAAGTATTTAATATTGTTCGTATAGCTCTCATGATTTACATATCAAAAAACAAATCATACAAGTTTCATGTCTGCATATAACAAATATTTTAATATGACCATCTGTACGGTTCTCTGAATTCTCTTTTGCAAATCTCGTCTCCAAAATATATATTTTTAAACATCAAATATTGCAATTTGTAAAGTTGTCAGCCTAACTACGTATTATTGTAAATTTTACCCTGCTTTATAATAAAACCTCATAATAAACTTGAACTAAGGAAACAAATGTGGGAAGAAACTTTGTATGCATCAAAATGACTTCATATTTAATGTTGTAAAAATATCTAAGTGCCGGAAAAATTAATAAAATTATTCAATATATTTTAAGCGTTAATTCACATACGCACACACATTTTGAAGTAGCAAAAATTCTTATAAAGCAAAATGGAATAATAAAATTTTAAAATAAACCCATAAACAATTATTTAATTATTTTTATATAAACTAAAACTGTGTATAATATTTCAAAGAAAACACATCGATTGATTTTGAACAAGTAATTATGTATTCAGACATTTTTTAATTTTAATGATAATAAAGTTAAATTTATATTAAAAACTTTACATCTTTAAATTTAAATACGATTTGCTTTAAAACATTAGAAAGTATTTATAATAAAATACATACAGATCATATTCTTAATTTATACGAATATCTAAAAATGTGTAAAAATTAATAAGCTTGTAGAAAATATTTTGAGCACTAATTTTTTTAAGTAATGAAGAAATCATTAAATAAATATAAACCAAATAGATTTATTTAAATTTGAAATATATACAAATCCAAATCCATATTAACATTTTTACTTAAACTGAAAACTATATACAACATTCCATTGCTAATCACATCGCTTGTTTTCCAACAAGCAAAAATGTATTCAAATGACATTATTGAACTCAACAATAATAAAGCCAAAGAAATATAAAATTGTTACAGCAAATTTAAAACATAAATTAATGATTTACTTACAAAATTAAAGGAAATGATTGTGAAATACTTATACAATGCGGTTATAAACTATTAAGAAAGTGTGAAAATATTTTATTAAAAATAGTCTGTTATTCTCTGAAACTTAAAAACATTGCAGAATAAAATTTTCTTCAAAGGTATAACAATGTATATCATATTAAAAGAATCGGTAAGTCCAATGATATGAATATTTTATCATGAAAAATCAGCATGGTTATAAATAATCGATCATTCTTTATCCAACATAGCCATTTTTCATACAGAAAGGTTTTGACTTTCTGGTTCTCAAATAAAATTTAGCTTTATCAACGCCTGGGATCGGTTTTGCATAAAGTCCCATGACTGCAACTGGGTGTGTCGAAGGTGGACACTTCCCTGCTTTCCAGTCTGCATAGCTGTCACACTGAGTTCCTTTGAAAGTGCAATTCCTGTTCGTGATTGATTCCAAAAAGTATAAGACCGATCTTTCATGGTCACAAACCTGGGCTTGGTGAGTTTCTGAAGCTGTAAATAAATTATTTTAGTCAGTTTGTCATAACCTGTGAAGGTTAATGTAAATTAACTAATGATGGATTTTTTTTTAAATTGATTGTTTACTAAATATTTATTACTAACATAACAGGGTTATTAATTTGTTAAACTGATTTAGAAAAGTGTAAGTAGTATAAAATTAAAAGTGAACGCTCTTGTAACTAAGGTGATTTCAGAATTAGTGACAAACTGAAAATAATGACTGTTCATATAGAGGTAATAATTCCAGCTTTCAAAAATTATTATTAATTTTTAAACATAAAACCTAATTTTCCCTTGAAGTTAAATAAATAAAATTTTTAGTGTGAGGTTATTGTTATAATTTATGCCTTGGTACTCGCAATATCATAAAAAATACATTTTAGAAGTTAGGTGGTGCTAATGTTTTATCCCGTTGATCGTTTTCACCATAAAAATATGTTATTTCATAATGCGATTCAACACAATATAAATTACAAAAAACAATTTTATCTATTTGTTACAATGAAAATATGAATAAACTGTTCGGCGTTTCTTTTACATATTGAAAAAATTACTAAGAAATTATTAAAATTTGCAAAACTCGGTTACATTTATGTGGCGAAAAAGATAGACGGGATAAGACGCAAATACTCTTTGAGTTTTTGTATATTTCAACTTAAATTTAACTGTTTATGTGTATCTTCTTATATTCTATACAGTGTCATATACAAGTTATATAAATTTCTTATAGGTTAATCTTATATACTACTGCAAATATTTTTACAATAATACTAACTCAGAAATTACGTCTATTTTCAGTTAATAGTAATTTCTCTTAAATCAACAATAATTGCTATAGCAATACTTTTTACATTTTTTACTCCTTTGAATTTTAAATAAATCAGGTATTTATATTCAATTATCAATAATAGCTTTCATTTCATTGATAAAATTTACTTAATAGTAAATCTACTATTAAGTAATAAATATATAAATTTTAAAAAAATTCAGTTAATTTTGAATTATTAAGGTACATTTAAACAACATTTATAAGAAAAACTAATCAACAATTCAATTACTTTAAGCGACACTTCAGTAGAAAATTCAAAAGGTAATTATACTCTTGTGACCATAAATTAAAAATAATACAAGTTCAGGCAAAGAAAGAGCCAGAAGCAAAACAAATGTGAGTTATTTTTAAAGTCTATTTATTAAACAACAGGTAAAGAGCAAAAAAGATGATATTATAAGTTTAACATCATTAATAAAAATTGAGATTTTTACTCCATAGAGTAAATTTCAACAAAAGAACCTATTTACAAAAACCAATATAACATGGTTTCTATGAAGGTTAATGCATAGTATGCCTCCCAGACGATGCTATACAGGCCGTACAATGCTTAGACAACGAGTATCAAATTGTTGAGCTGATCTTGGAGAATATTACACTACTCATCAAGCAATACTCTCCGAAGTTCCAGTAGACATGTGGGAGGAGGTTGATGGGCTACAATTCGTCGGCCACGCATATCACACACATGCTTTATTGGATTCAAGTCCAGTGAACATGCTGGACAGTTCATATGAGTGATATAATCCGATTGGAGGCATTCGTCTATAATGTTTACACGATGAATACGGACGTTGTCATCCATAAACAGAAATTTTGCAATTATGGTGCCCCGAAGCAAACGTACATGTTGTTCCAGAATGACATCCCGATAGATGTTGCCTGTCATGGTTACATTCTGACCATGCACGTTAGTTCTGGAAACCAGAATAATTCCTTCCTTTACCACAATCCTGCACCACCGTAACGTTGTCATTCAATGGTGTTCTCTTGGTGGTAACGGGTATATGGCCCTCTCCATATGATATTCCGGCGAGAATCAGACTCAAAACTAATCCTGGGCTCGTCGGAATATATCACACAAGATCACTGTTGCAGTGCCCACAAAGCATGCTCTCTACTCTAGAATAATCACAGGCTACCGTGAGTTGCGGTAAAAGGAACACATCTGACAAGCCTATGATCATGTAAACCAATGTGCCCTAAGCGTCTGTACACGGTCTGCCTTAAAACTGTCGTACCAGTAGCTGAAGAGAGATGACGAGACAGGCTTGATGCTATGCTCCGTTTGTTTCTTTTGGCCGTACTGCAGTATATCGGTCGGTCCTCATTCGAGATGTTATAACACAGGGACAATATGTGTTGTTACATCTACTCACATTACCATCATCTTGGAAACGTTGCCAAAGACTAGAGATGACACTCTGGGCGATGCCATGTTTTTCGAGTATTTCAAGCTGGTTACGTCCACAGTCCTGGCGGCCGATAATTCTACTGACATTAATAATTTGTAAAACATTTAATAATTTGTTTCCTTTGTGCCATAACTAGACGATTATTGCACTGAAAGGCTTTTAAATCGCCTATGAACAATTTCAGTTTTTTGTAACCATTTCTTATATACCCCTCTCTTACACTTTCATCATTGTGACGTAATATCGGCGCCATCTGGAGGGTTCTTATAATTTGCATATTATTCTCAAGATGTGTGTGATAATTCTACATATGAAATTTTCATTTTAGAGTTCAACTTCTGTATAATTCTGAATTATCTTTAATTTATGGACATGAGTGTATCTCCTATTGTAAATACATAGAGCAACAAAAGAAAAATAAACAATATGTATTTTTTATTAATTTTAAAATTGAAAAATTAAGAATACATATATTCTTGTACTTGCTGTAAAATAATAATGATTTCCGATTAAATTAATAAAGAACTTTGAGTGACAAGTGTGAAAATAATACTATATCATTTGCATTTAATCTTACAAATACAAAGATACTAAAGGCAAAATGATTACATTTTTATTTACAAGTAATTTTAATTTGGATGCATTAAATTTTTAACTACATATTAAGACAAAACTATATCAAAAATGTGAATAAAAAGAAAAAATAACGTTATCTTAAAGACACCATTATCACTAATAAATTTCAGAAAAAATATTTAATACTTTATTGTATCCTACCCTCATTTTTTCATAGCATTAGCAATTATTTAAATGTTTTGTTTTAATGTTTTATTGAATTCTAGTCGTAGAACATTGCTCATTTGAATATTAAGTTTCACAGTCACTCACAACCCAATGACATGAGATGGAGGCTGTAATTTTGAATGCCTTTCTACCAGTTTTCCTGATTTCTTCCTTGTAGCACTTGAATGCCGCCCACTATCTATGAAAAATCCACCTGAGTAACTTGGATTTATAGGGTGCATGTTAAAATAAGCAACAATGGTCATCAACCGTTAACCTACTTGTGTCAAAAATTACCTTGTTTTAAGCAATCTGTTGCTGTAGTTGTAGCTACTTTCTGCAAGTTAGTTTACGATAAATCTATGTAAGAAGATTTCAAAAGATGATATGAATAGTCGTCTGTTCATTACATGGTTTTAGGATCATAAATTTCAAAACTAACTTCGCAACGTAAATGGATTCCTTATAATTTGGTAGCAAATACGAAGCCTCAAGCATCTAAAGATTTATTTCACCCAGAAGGTGTAATCATGAGCAGTTTTGCACACCTCAGCATATATTAATGAACTCAATGGATTTTGGTAAGCATGAAGTATAAGACCCACCACTTTATGAAGCGTTAAAGATGTCTTTCATAAGCAGTTAACGTATGTCTTTTGAATGATCAGTTGGAGCTCAGTGGCTCTCATTTTTTTCTCTTGCACGAAAAAAGAATCATTGTACAAAAAAATTTCAATGAATGTAACCTTTTTGTTATTTTTATTATTATTATTATTATTATTGGCAATTTAAATGAGTTGCAAAACAGTTTTTCTTATCAATTGTATTTTATTTCTGGAAAAATTTCGGAAAATTCTGGCAAAAAATTAAAATTGGGAATTTTAGATTTCCTTCCAAAGAAGACATAGTAATTAAAGAAGCTCTCAGATTTTACATACTTAGTATTTTTCTAAGAAAAAGACTGAGTTTTTTTTTTTGTTTCCAACTGTGGGCACTTGGGTGACGAGCCCTATGCCACAACAAGGCCAGAAACTGCTACTCATTTGTCGTTACCCAGCGAGTACCGGAAGCCACTAGCGTTGACCGCGCCATGCTCGTTTATAGGGTGGGCCACATTCATACATTATCACAGATGAAAGGACAGAGAAACGCAGAGAGAACAGAAAAAGAAAGTAACATTTGTATCCGGGAGCCACAGCTCAGAAGTCAGGAACGCTAACCACTCAGACATCTGTCGGCTGTTTGAATTATACTTTATAAATTTTGCTGCGTATTAATACTATACATGATGTTATGAGAATAAGAAATGAATAAGATTTATTTTGGAAAGTCAATTACATTTCTATTATATTTTTGAATTTTCTATTATTTCATTAACATTAATAGGTAATCAATTCATGCACCAAAATTTTATTATCGAGAATTGAAAATTTAAACACTCTTGCTAAATTTTGCTTTTTTAATTCTATTAACCTAAAACACCAGATGAGTTCTTTCTGTGAGCATTGATATATGCATTCAATATTTTGGTTATTATTGTCCTAATTTTACAGAGAGAGAAAGAGAGAGAAATCAAATAATTAAAATAATTATTTTAAATATTTATTTACTTAAAATACTCAAAACTATAAAATATATGGAAAATGTTTAATTTAAAAATTTTCAAATATGTAGTATTAAGTTAAAAAATTGCTATCTTTAAAGTGATGGGAGTAAAATTTGAAGAGAATAAACTTGTTTTACAATACATTTAGGCTACATATAGTGCTTTTGTGCACACAAATGCATTTTACGAATGTTTAAAATTATTTCCTGTCGCAAGAATTTATAAAGTGGCATCTAGAATTTTAAATCATAAAACAAATTCATTACCATCGTCCGCTTCTTGATGACCACAGCCAGGCTGAGTGTCCCCTCCATTAACGTAAAAATCCTGATCCGCATAAGGATCTTCATATCCCATACCTGAACGACATAAGCAAACGTTTTGATTTAACAAAATTGAATAAATATGTATAAATAAAGAGAAATAATAAAGTCTTTAATATGTAAGTAAACTTCTTGTTAAAGACTCCGTTTTTTTATTTATAATTATTTCATTATTAAATTATTAAATTATCTTTTACAACAAAAAATAATTTGTAAATATCCCAAAAGATTTATATATATATATATATATATATATATATATATATATATATATATATATATATATATATATATATATATATAGTAAAAGAATGTAAAATATAAACTGTACGTGATACAGTATATAAAAATTTTACAACTTTCTACTTCTGTCTTTTTACGAAATATTTATACTCTTGCGTAAGTATTTCATGTAATTTTCACACAGCTATACAAATATATTTTGCACTTTTTAATTTCCATGACATTTACAGCCACATACTTCAAGGAAATTTTAAAACTGAATCAAATTACTTTTTATTCATTGTCTCATACTATTTACAATAAGTCAGCACATTAATAAAATTATAAACTTGAGACAGTAATTTTAAATACTTGCAAACAATGTCGTAATAATTAAATTTATATTTATAAAGGTTATTTTTAAAACAATGTGTGTGACATTTTTATTAAGTTATCTGCACAATCAACATTCTAGATTCAAAATATTTCTTGTATATTAGGAAATATTTTGCTCTATCCTCATTTTAAATTAATCTTTATTTTGATTTTATAAATCTTCCGCTTTCATGCTTTTATGTCTAAATTCCTTTGAAGCCATTATCATCGTTCTGCATTCTGTATAGTTCTTTAAGACTAAAAAACTTATTCATCTATTAATCTTTATATTTTCCAAAAAGAAAGAAATAAGAGAACTATTCTAGAGCTATATGGGTATCTTATGATAGTATGTGTATATATATATATATATATATATATATATATATATATATATATATATATATATATGTTTATGTATAATTATAATTATTTGTTATATATATATTAAATCTCGTTAAAACTTTGAAAATGTATTTTAAGTAGAGAGGAATAATAAAAATATTTGCAGTTTTCAAAAAAAAATAAATAAAAATAAAAATAAATAATAATAATAATAATAATATTTATTTTAAAGTAATAAGCAGAATTTAAAATTTTATTGGCCGTGGGCTCTGACGTCGTGAAACACGATGAACGAGTCATATCACTTAATTAATTTCTTCATGAAAAAAATGTGTTTTACTTTCTGCCACACAAGAATAACTCGAGTAGTCTAGTTGCTGTTAGTTTCTGCAGGAACAAGTGTTTCCAATTTCAAAAGAGGATTAAAGTGTAATGAATTGTTAATTAAAAAACGAATTATTTAAGGTCATTTTTATTATTCTCAAGGATTTCAGAAATGCTTATTCACTACCTTCTCCTGTCGGAAATGTGTCTCGTTTGCAGACAACAGACAAGGAGAAGAAAATTGTCGAATTCTTTTCTCATGGTAGGCAGACAATATCTGGTCGTCAACGTGGTGTAAGACATTATTAAAGCGACACATAATGACCATGAGGAACATTCTGCCTGAATTGCAGGAACTTCATGACGAACAGAATATTTGAGACTAGCCAATGTTGAAGGGTATTAACAGTACTCAAATATTTCCAAATTACTCCAAATCAAAAAATAGGCCAGTTTAAGTTCAAGTGATCCTGGAGACTATGCGATTTTTTACCATCATCAGATCTTAAGCGATCTTTAGCATCGAAACTACTCCATTCTAACCAATGTTATGTAACACGAAAAGGCTTATAGTGTTGGCATAGTGTCATGGTGCATCATCCTATGTTTAAGTTGGTTACAATTTTCATGGCACATTGATTTAATGCAATGAAGACATTGTCCTACAAAAGAGTGTTATAAATCTAATCCATCAATATGCATATTTTCCGGCCTGATTTCAAATTAGATTCTGGCAGAGGAAGATGGGGTGAACTGATTAGGAACCCGTGATACCGCTAGATGCTTGTATGCAAAATCCGCTTTCTTTGCTACTTTTTTTCTTTCCGAAAGCACATTTTTATTTAATTAATTACAACATTCAAATTAAATTATACAAATGTATTGCTATATCATAAAATTTAACTCAATTTAGCTTCAATTTCCAAAGTTTCTTAAAATAAAAATATTTTATACGCATTATTTTTCAATTTATGAAGTACTACATAAATTTTAGAAAGAAAATTTTTCAAAAGATCATAAGAATTTTTATTTAATATTTAGCTTTGATTTAAATATTTTCGGTTCAAAAATATGCAAATAATCTTGTTCTTTTACATTTTAAGAAAATCCTTTCCAGTATAGTGTGGAGGACCAAAAAAATTAATAATATTAATTGCTATAAGCTATCATAAGAAGGGGAAAATGATTAATTACAATTATATTTTCTAAAATTCCTTAGAAACTACCCAATATTTTTCACATTCGAAGATGAAACACCAATTTTAATTTGTGAAAATTGCATAATATGTTTATACCTATTTGTTTAATCATTATTGAACTCATGTTCTTGTAAGCAAAATTATATCATTCTCATTTACATATATTAACTAAATTTATACCTTTGGACAACGTATAAGCTCCATTTGTATGTATACCATCCACAAACTTCGCATCCGAAGCATCAAGTCTGGTACTTTTATCCATATGGTGAAATAGTGGACCACCTGTATCTAAGCCTGTCAATAAATTAGCAATTATTCAAGTATATCACGAAATTTACTTCAGATATTTTAAATTTGTTTATAATTAGCATCATAAATTTATTAAAGTATGCATAAAATATTTGGCTATAGAGAACCTTAATAGGATCAAATGAATAGTAACTGCCTCGGACGAAGCATTTTAATAATATTATGTATCATATAAACATATTTTAATATACAACTGGTGAATAGAGCTGTTATCACAATTTTATGTGAGATTCAATATTATATCGATTTCACTAAAAATGTAGAACTTCTTATATATAGGATTAATTTTCCAGTCAGTAATTGATTCCAATCAATAATTTCAGGATCCTGGATTATAGGGTATCTGTGCCAGAAAAATACTAATAGTCAAAATGGTAGTATCCTCACATCAGGTTGTTTTATTGTTGTTGTTACTTATCTCAGATTGTCTATCTAGGCTAGACAACTCCCATAAAACCAAAAATACCTAAGATGTCTAAAAAATGTGATGGCCTCGAAAGACATCGTCATTTTTAAAATTTAGGCAGGTTAAGATATGTCCAGGGGAAGCCATACCGACGGAACAGAAGGATAGTTTGGAAATGTCCTTTGTCCCTGCTGAAAAGTGATTTCTCTCGTGTGCTCACTCAGATAGCGGGAAAAATTAGTTTGATAAGATCTGGGTCTAAGAGATTGAAGGTCTCACCCGGTCTTATGGAGAAGTACCGTGAATGGTTAAGAGGAATTTTCATAAGCTTATTGAATTCAATTTTTGCCAAGGAAGATATCCCACTGGATGTGAGCTCCCCTCCTGGGATTTATCCTTCCTCTGTCGCCGATCTGGCCAAGAAATCCGCTTTTTCATTCCCCTCTACTCCCATGTGTGAAGGGATTGGAAAAGCACTGTGTTCGGGTGACAATCTCTCAAGAATGTTTAGTATGTCCAGGCAACTTTGATCTCCAACAGTGCTCCAATTTAAAAGATGCTGGATTGAAGCACGACTGTTAGTCAATATCCATATATCCCTTAATTGATCTTCCACCTTTACTGCATACTGTAAACCTCTTCTATAGCTATTAGCTCTGATCTAAACACGGAACAATTATCTGGGTTTCTTATTTTAAATTCTAATTCTCCGGAGACTGTTTTTGTGCAGCCCACTGTCCGAGACTCCCCCCACTCCTTTACTAACATCTGTATAAATTTTCAAAGGACATGACGGAATATTATGTATTGTTTCAAGTGCCAGTAGCTTAACAAGAGCCGGAATCTCTGAGTTTTTTGTTACAGATGTTAGGAGCTCCTCATGGAAGTATGTTCCATCAAGTTCTAAGGTTGTTTAATTAAGTCAGTTAAATATCACTTTCAGGAAAAAATCATTCATTTTATTAAATCATAACCCTACCGGTTGCAGGAAGGTTCCAACGCTGGAGCAGGGTTCTATTTTCCCCTTTTTTCAATAGCAAATCCAGCTGGCACATTTGCATGCGCATATGATGGATAACTGCTTGTGATCAGGATTGCTTTTTCTCAGTTGATTTGCCATCTTAATGGGTCCTCCAAGGCAGTTTTACTCAATGACTCCCGGGCCGCATTGCAATTCTTGATGCCTACTTCAAATTCTGCATCCTCTGTTGTCCATGAATGTTGGAGCCTACTTCAGAGTTTGTCTTCCAATGAGAAAAACATTGTTCTTCAATGGATTTTGGGACACTGTGGAATCCATGGCAATGAAATTGCGGATACACTGGCATATAGGGGGCGCATGACTTTACAAACATCTTTTTCTAATGTATCTTTGTGCATAAAAAGTCTAATTAAAAATGTACTGTCCGAGAGATTAAAAAAGATTCTTGAATCTCGATCAGAGCAAGTCTTGGAAAGACAAACTTTCTACGGTCTCAAAATGACCGGCATAAAATGGTGGCTGAGTTCAGGCTTGCCACCAATCATGACTGCCTTCTTAAACAATTGTACCGTCTTCGTATAGTTTCAAGTCCTACCTGCAACCTCTGTAATCTGGAACGGGACATGGATCGTGACCATCTACTCCATTGTAGGTGTTACCGAAACGCTCAATTGCGGACCGCTGCTGGGAGGCCAGGGGCCTTTTAGATACATAGACTATTGTTACAGCTGTTTTATTTTTCATTTTTCTTGTTATTTGTATTTTTGCTGTAATTGTCTTTTTATTTTTGACATTGGAAATAAAAAAAATTAAATCATAAATCAATTTTACTAAGTTTCTTATTCCATATTATAGAAATCATGCAATAAATAGTTGATACGCGCAAGTTATGTGTTAAAAAATATTGCACTTCTGTTCATAAATCATCAGATAGAATCTAAAGGCAAGGTATCAAATCTGAATTTTCAAATTTTTGGATATAAAGCGTTATATGTTAATCGCACTGGCAGAATTAACTATTTGGTGTCAGAGTGGAATGCAGACAAACCCTGATGTGTGATTACTTGTAATTCAATGGTAATATGGTGACAAGTAAAGCAAGAATTTAAAAAACACTATATTGGGTTGTAATCAGAAATTTTATTTTAAAAAAGCGTGACACAATGCCCCCTTTTTCTAGCAAATAAAAACATACTTCCCTCACTTTTACATCTTTATGCCCACCTTTAACTGTATTGGTGCAAATGCAAATTTGAATATTTAATGAATCACTTTTTAGCAAAAACTGTGTTCTGCAACTCAAGTGGCTTCGATGATTCTCCAAAACATCATTTATTATCTGGAGGTTATATATATATATATTATGTTGTAATCTTAATATCTATTAATTCCATGAGAACTATATAGAACTCCTTTCAGAATATAAGACGGATTTAATAATTAAGCCTGTCATAATGTTCTTCTGATGTCTCTCCAATTCATAATTAGTTTGACCATTACTTTTTTGCATCCAACATGACGATTTTTAGTAGGAAATTCCCAATTTTTGTAAGCAGTTTAATTTATCAACTCAAAAAACACTTAGAAATTTCTTGACTCCTTTTACGATACGATATATAGCTTCACAAGAAAACAATTTAAACGTTTCAAAATATCCATCTTTCTTCATGTTTATACAGTTTTTGAATTACTCTATTGATGTTCTCAAGCACAACAACTATATACTTTTATTATCTCAGAATACTTAAAGTAGAATTCACTCGATTTGAACCATTTCACTTTTTTTATAGCCTTTCTAATTACTAATTATGTGAAGTCTTTTCAAGTCATCACTTGAAATTCGTGGATTTACTGTTTACAAATTCAACTTTGTTGTAGGTAGGCTTAAGATACTTGCAGATATATGTCGTATCAAATAAAATTAATTTAGAAAAAATAGCCGGGTCTCTTTTTTTCTGCATATTGTGGTTTAACCTATTAAATTAAATGTTCAAATAGTACCATATTTACTAGGATCAAGTTAACTCATATATAGGTAATGAATATTTAAAAAATTTACAAAAATTATCAATGACATTCAAAATTTTAATAGAACAATATAGATTTTTGTGATCAACCGTGTTTATATTTATTTTCTATTTAAGGATTAATTTTTGTTGAACGATTTAAAAATAGTAAATAGATTGTTTCAACTAGCTTTGAATATATAAATTATTTTTAAAAACGCATATAATTTTAGTGATTCTTTTATGAATTTTATATTTTTATTTTATGATTTCATATCGAAATATAAATTTTTATCACTGTAGTAAAAGTAAAGATTTATTATAATTAATTATTACACAGGACTTTATTTTGCAAAGTATGGCGTATTAATATATATATATATATATATATATATATATATATATATATATATATATATATATATATATATATATATATATATATATATATATATATATATATATATATATATATATATATATATATATATACATATATATATATATATATATATATATAAAATACTATTCTTATATTCAAATAATTTCTTTTTGTCATTTTGATTCGGCTTAGAAGGAAATGCTAAATGTCGCAAATATGCTAAAATAATATTTTTTTTATATAGTCTCCAACAAGAAATACTTTATATGCCCAATAAAAAATACTTAATATCGCAAATAAGAAATACTTAAGTTTTAGAATAATACAATCAATTAACGAGTAAAAATTTTGGGCTTGAAAAAAAATTTAGTTTTATTTTTAGTTTATTGAGATTCTAAAATGTTTTAATTTTTACGATGGTATTCTGCCACAAAAAATGCTTGTTTTTTGAGTGCAATCCTAAAGTGTTCCATAGAACAATCTTAAATGGCATTTGTTTCAAACAAAATGTTATTATTTGATCTAATTTTTAAAAAATAACACATGTTGTTATTATATTTTCTATTTTAGTCGAAATTTCATAAAATTTTAACTTATTGTATATGTGTTTATTTTTTTATTACTTTTGTAAAAAAAAAATTATTTTACCTGTTATTCTTCCTAAGCCTTTTACTTGTTGACCAACATAGGCTGTCATTTGCGCGCCTACGCTGTGTCCTACTAAATGGAATGATTCTGCCGATGCTCCAGTAACATTCTAGAATTAATTACATCAATATACAAAATAGCATATTTAAAATGTAATTCATGAACATGTTCAGAAATGTTTGGAAAACATTCACAATAAATTTCTTGATTTAAAATTTAAATTTCGCGATTCTTGAAATGATATACGTCATTGTTTATAAACAAGTTGTATTTCATCCTTTAACTTATCTCTTATAAATATTGTAGTTATTTATTTTACGAAAGCGGCGTAGTCATTTGATTAAAATAGGATAATCTGATATTGTTGTGATTTAACTCTAGACGATTTTCTTAAATAAAATTTTTGTGTCCATAAATTTTCAAAGCCATTTTATTTCTTTAACAATTACTTAAAATAAAATGATTAAAAGCTAATGTTTTGCTAATTTTTTCAGAAATTTCTTTTTATTATTATAAATATTGTTTTATTCATAAGAGTTAAACTTTTAAGTGATTTGAGATATGATGAAGATGACCAGAATTGAATATCATAGCCTGTGTTTCCATAATAAAACATATTTGTTTGCTCATAGTTGAACATTTCTAAACAATCTATGAAATTATGACTGAAGCTAATAATTTTAATAATATTAGTAATCTTTTAATTATGAAAAATGTTGTGTTTCTAAAAGTGAGAGTGAAAATATCTTATCGTATAAATAAGATGTTTTCTAATTAATTGCTAAAATGTTTAAGTTGACATGACTGTGTTACTATTTGAAACTCTTACAATTTATCTTATTTACCATCAAAATGATTGTCATATAAAAAAATTGATTCCAAAATAATAAACTATAAATTAAATATTTTTTAAAGAGGTAAGGAAATGAAATTTAAATTCATTTAATGTAGCAACGTTAACAATTTTTTATGTGAATTGATGTTTTATTAATGGGTTGAATAAAAAAATCTTTAAATATTACGTTGTACTTTATATGAAGACTTTGATGTCACATTTTCTGAAAGTAAAGAAAGTATTTCGTGAAGTAATGAATTAAATGACAATTTACCACTTGGTAAATGACAATCCAATCCAAAAATTTTTAAAGTACTTCAAGAAAGACGTTGTTAGACCTCTAAGCTTTCTAAGTAGATGAAGATCTCGATATTTCGGGTTCTAGAATCCATAGCTCGTGTGATAAATTAATGAAAGATATGAAATCACTGAAAGAGATAAATAAATTTTCCAGACAGCATCGGATAATCGTAGTATTGCCTTGAATTTTCCCTAGTAGATAATTATAATATTGATTTTATCGGGAAACTCCTGATTTTTCATCATTTCTCTCGATTTCCCTATAATGTATGAAAATGTACTGATTTTTGGCAATTTCAGTGAAAAACCGGAAAACAGTCGAAATTTGAAAAAAGCCTATTGGGTTGTTTTAGTAGCTTAAACAATCAACGAAGAAGAAATTTAAATTAGTTAATAAGTTTAGAAAGTTTGATTTATAGCTAAATATTCTCAAAATGAGAAATGTTTTGAACAAGATTTCAGTAATTCATTTTTAAAAATGTGAAGTCAGCAACATATGAGAAAAATATATTATCATGAGTTATTCGAATTTGAAATGTATTACATTTTTTATGGACTAAGTATTTGATAACTTCTATATTCTTAGAAGTGTTTATTACTGAATCAAATGTTTTTAATGCATTTTATGTTTTTATGTAATTTTATAAGTTTAATATTTATAAATTGCTTTAGTGTAGTAAAAGTTGCCCTATAAAATAAATATTAAGAAATAAAAGTTGATGTTTATTTTTATAAGTGTAGTATATTGTTTTATTTTTCATGGTACCATTATGAGGATGATGAACATTTTATTAAAATGTTAAGATTAACACATGTTTAACATAAATCATTCTTGGAATGTATAATATAAAGAGTAAAATTGTCTTTTATGGTACTACACACACACACACACACACAGTTTTAAACATTCTGTTTCAAGCAAAATGTTGCTAGAGTGTCTCCTGAATTTTTTAAGTCAAAATCAGTATAATCTACTGATTTTTTTCTCCAAGGTTTGCAAGTATTTAATAGGATCATAATTCACGATTAATATGCTATAGTCTCTTACACATTTTTTAAGTAAAATTCTATGCTTTGTAGCGAAATCTAGATAAGGAACAATCACTTTCATTGCAGATAGTAAGATGTCTATACAGACCAGCAAAATTATGTAATATGTTCATGGCTGATAATCGTAGATACTAGCAATATATAAAAGTAAATAAAGCCTGCTTCAGTATTAAAGTAGTTATAAATTAAACCCGCAAGTGAAAGGATTATAATCTTTCAATAGTTTTCTTAGCAGAAATATACGATAATTGCTATTAATTTGGAATAATAATTTGAAATGATAAAATATTTTGCATTCATTTCTCCTAATTTAAATTTAGGACACAAAAAATGAATCGATATCATAAGGTTGACTGTTACATGGGTTTTGGAAAATATCATTCTTTTTTTTCCCCTTTAAAAATAATTCTATTTATTTAACACCATGCATACCTCTAAATGCCTCTAACTTATATATGGTGTTGAGATTATTTATGATGATATTCTACATTATTGATACATATTTTCAAATTTTAGTTTTAAAGAATTCAAAAAACTTATTTATAAGTTTCATTATAAAAAAAGAATGATGAAACAGTATGATGTGTTATATCATTAAACATGTAATGCTTTCACTTGAGTTAATTATTTATTGGAATTGTGTATCTTAAAAAAAATTCACAGTATTCGTATATTAGTCTGAAACTTTATATATCATGAACTTTAAAATACCGTGGGTGATCGGTTAACGAATATTATCTGCTACAAGACTATGTTCGCTATCCTAATTGTCTGTTAACTGAACATCGATTTACTGTAGATTTTTTGTAAAATCGATTAATTCATTCTGGAGACCTTAAAAATGAAATTTTTTAAAAAAAGGTATAATTTCTTATTATGTTACAAAAAATAATACATAATAGGGCGTTACAGAAAATGTCTAATTTCTTTGATTTTTTCAATTTTTCATAATTTTCGAAAGTCATATATCGCATTCTTGTTATAAAGTGATGAAAAACTTTATTGTTGTTGCCCTCTGGAATTCGTTATTCAAGACAACGTAAGAGACAGTAAATGATAATGAGGGAAATCACTAAAAATGAAATCAATTGTAGTTTTGTAAATGAAGTCAAAAACAAAACTTATGATCTACTTTAGCTATAAGTAAACTTCAATAGGCAAGCAACTTAATTCAAGTGAGGTAAAAAACATTTTTTTGTCTCTTTGATATGGCAACATTTTACCAAGAGCAGAGAAGTGTTCGTTAGAAGTTGTTTTAGTTCGTTATCCAAATTTTTGTTCGTTCTCCGAACACAAAAATTTTTTGTGAAACTGTTGATTGTCTGATTTGTTTACAATCTGAACTCTTCGTTAACTGATCACCCGCTGAATACGTCTGAAATGTTTAACATGGATGCATGTCTAAATAGGTAAAATTAAATATGGTATATTGATTGTATAAGAAGTATGAAAAATGTAAAATAAGCATATCAAACATCATGTAGAACCAATGCAGTTTTTAGTTTTTGGAAAATATATTGGACATATTGGGGTATTATAGTTGATTTTAAGCCATGATTAATGAATTTTTCGCTGAATGAATCACAAGATAAGACCAGTAACTTTTTTCAAGACTTACCTAGATGAATTTATATTAACCACAACCAATCAACATTTAATCTGCAGAGTTTATGGATAATATTATCGTGAATTTGAAATAATTTCTTTTTCATTAATATTGTAGGTTTAAGTTTAAAATTTTGATAAATAAAATCCTTTTATCCATGATATTTTGTTTTTTGGGAAAAAGCACAGAAACATTGAAGTAAAGAAGATATGAATAAACAAGTTTATAGTTTAAAAATATTTAAAATTTCTCAAAATAAATAATATGGTTTTCCTTTTTTAAAAAAAGTAATTCATCAGCCTCTATTTGGAAACGAGCATACCAAATTTGTCTTCCTGCACATGAGAAATAAGAGCAAAAATATTTTAATTTATAATTAACATAAACCAAATATTTAATTAATATTTAAGAATAAATAACAAAATCTTACATTTATGGAAAACAATACTATTTTAAAGATAATGTATAAATTTATTCGCAAAGTTTTGTGATTATATTTTTCAATATTAATATATAATAACATAAAAATCAAATTTGCACTATGTATAGTTGTTTGCCCTTAAAAAACACACTAAACACTCGTGTCACACACGTCAGAATAAAATAATTTTGTTTTTAAAAAGTTCTTACCAAATTATTTAAATGTCTATATTTAAGTATATTTCTGAAATTCGTAAAAAATGTATATTTTATTTTAAAAAAAATCAAATGCGCTTGAAAACTATTAGTATACATTTTACACGCAAGAATCAAAATACAATTTATTACAATCACTTTTAATTTCAGTGTTTACCTCATTATATAAATTATGAGAATTAATGCCATACCATAATTAAATGCACCAATTTCGCAGTTGCTGTTCCAATAACTCTTCCATTTACTACAGTCCTTTCAATTGATTCGCCAGTATAGTCCGTCCAGTTCACAAGAAGAAAATTATGATATTCATCCGTATAATCGAAAAGAGCATCTTTAACTTTCTATGAGGAAAGAAAATTTTTGTTTTTATAACGGCAAAAAATATTTCATAAAATATTATTGTTTATAAAAATTATTCTTACTGTTTTTGCACTTTTTTATTCCGTAAAATTTTATTGATAAATGAAATAATAAGAAACTTATTTCAACACATTAAAATGCTTTTTAAATGTTTATGCATATAACACTTTGAATAAATATGTAATTATTGATATATAAGTTGTTTTATATTATTTGCCTAAAAGAAGAATAAGTTTAAGCATGTGTGATTCCAAACAAGTATGTAAAAAACCAATTATTAATGAATGCGAGAAATCCATTCCTATGATTCTTAAGAATTCCATTTGTCCATTCCATTCCTTACTCTGCATTAGCCAATAATAACTACTCAGTTGTAATATATTTTTATAATAAACTTGTCATTTAAATTTATTGAAAACTTTTCTTAATAAATATGATGCTTAGAAAAAGCATTTATCTTTATGTTACTTTATATAAATAGTTAACTCAATTATATGGAATCAACTGAATTCATGTTAAAAATTTTGATTTGTTGCACATACTCTTCGAATTAAAAAAATTAGTGAACACAATTTGACGATGAATTCATATATTAATTGAACAAATAAACATGCAAAACATTATACTGAAAATACAAAATATTTATTGGGCGATGAGACAACTATTGCATGCAAGTCCTTATCCCCTCACTTACAATGCAGAAACTTAGGGCTAAAAACATCAAGGTGTAATTGCCATCATAGATTGCAAGGCTATAAACCATACTTTACGTTTTAGTAACATACACTTTTAACTCTACTTCTAGAAAACAATTTGATGTCTCTTGGTGATAGTAGCCCAAAATCAAACTGTAAATGTATAACATTAGGTCTTTCATGCAGTTTTCTAGTTCCATGGCAGAATGTTTAATTCATTGGGACAAGCTAAAACAGAAATGTGCAATCCATGATCGTTCCAGGAAAAAGTTTCCGTTCAATGGGATAGAAATGTGAATTAAATGGGAAATATATTCTTCAAGATGAGTGAATAGTTGATAATCTCCCTTTACTTGCAAGGATTTATATAAGAAAATAATTTTAAGTAATTTTCTTCATTACTCTTCCCAATTTCTATAAAAACAAAGTTAAACTAAGCCATTTGTTTCAACCGGATTATTCTTTCTCTTTTTGTATGTAATAGATTTTACTTTTACATTTGGCTAACCAGTATTTTTTGCAAACAAAAAAAATATCATTTTCCAACAAGCTGAGAAGGTGTTTTCTTAACAGACAACTACTAATTTAATTTGCATAAAAATTTCCACAAACAATTCATTAGGTGAAATAAGCAATTAAATATTCGGAAGTAAACTACGGAAAACAAAATTTATTTGAAGATTATTATGTTTTGTTTTTTGTATCAATAGATTTCTCCATTTTGCACACATAACACATAATTAAAAAATACTTTCTGTACTTTAAATAAAATTCTTCAACAATTCATCCTTAATAAATATACTGTTGTTTTAAACTTCCTGATAACTGATAATAAATATTTATCTGGAGCATATGTAATCAGCATCATTCCCTAAAATGAAGGAATGTTGTTGTTGGCTTATCCTCTTTAAAGATCTGACATCTGTAAGATCAACTCTAATAAATAATTGACGGTTAGAAAATCAATGACAACCAGGGGATCTACGGATAAACCTTCTCGGGAAGGTCCGACCCCATCCAGAATATGCTTCGCTTAGGCTGGATGGTCAAAGCATTTTTTACAAGTGGGATAATTTTTGTGTCATGCTCAAACAATGAACAATATAGAATTCCACTTGAAAATCTAGCCAAGGCAACTTGAGATTTTCAGTCACATTTTATTTCCAGGAGTGTTCTCATGTATCATTGAAGAGTGGGTGGAGATGTTTCAGAGTATCATTGAAGAGTGGGTGGAATTTGCTAAATTGAATGTAGTTTAGATGTTTCGTTAGAGTAAAGTTCCTTATATGTAAGTCATGAACCAGTGGGCTTATCTTCCTCGCTGACCTCTTTGGCCAGCCAATCTGCGGTCTCATTGCTACTAACATTTAGATGGGATGGAATCCAATGGAGATGTACATCATTGTCTAGGGAGATCATTTTCAATTTCAACAGAATAGATAAACAGGTTTCATCATTTATAGAGGACCAGTCTCTGAGGTGTTGCAGTGTTCTGCGGCTGTCCGACAAAATCCATAGTTCTCCCAAACCACGTTTGCTGGAAATAATATCAGCAGTTCCATCTTAATAGCTATTAACTAATTTATGAAGACTTATCAAGTGTCAGGGTTATGTTGCTTTAACTTAATTTCTGACTGAGGGGTTCTAATATAAACTCCGATCCCAGTACATTCTTTTGTCTTCCACCATCGATATATGTTTGCACTGCATCGCAAGGGATACAATTAATAATTTTTAGTGCTAATTGTCTAAAATGATCACAGATGTGAGTTTGATTGTTTATTGGGGAATTCATATCAAAGGGAACGATGACTCTTAGCATTCTTTCTGAGGTGTCAAAACAAGATCTTATAGATTGAGGTTCAACCCCATGAGATATTAGGTTATAAGATTCTGTCAGGCCAAAAGGGGTGAATTTCTTTAATCTTTGATTATTATGCCGATACAAATGCAAGGCTGGGGCTGTAGCTAAAGATTTTGTTCAACTATTTAAGTAAGTTATCTCTTCTTCTAATGTACAATGGTTGTAAATTTGCCTCGTATAAAACTGTATCAGATAAGAAGTTATTTCTGATTCCTAAGATGATTCGAGCTGCATTTAGTTATACTCGTTTCTAATTTCAAAAGATTCGTTTCAGATGTGCAGGAATAAACCGGATAACCATGATTAAGAATAAGTCTTATAAGTGAAACATATGAGGTTCTGAAGGTTTTTTTTTTTTATCTGCACCCCAATCTATGCTATTCAGAGATTTGAGAATATTAAGGTGCTTACGAGCCTTCGAAACTAAATGATCGATATGCTTGTTACAGTTGAATTCCGGGTCGAGAACAAAACTGAGATGTTTAGGATGCTTTTCATAACTGAGAGACTGGGAATCGAAAAGCGGCATTTTGGTTTATAATAATATAGGTGTTCATTAGTGGTTAAATAAGCCAATATTGATTTTGTTGGATCAAAAGTTAATTTGTGTTCTGTTGTACATTGCAACCAAAGCACAATTAAGTTTCGTTTCGATGTTGTTCACATTAGAGCCTGACTTCCAAAGTCAGGCTCTAATGTCGTCAGCGGAGATTGTAATGTCAACAAGTGTTAGTTTCTTTTTCTCAGCTCCTGCCAAAAATAGGGAGAAGATGATAGGGCTCAAGACTGATCCCTGAGGAATGCCCCGCCTCAGACTAAAAGGATCTGAAAAGATGCTATTAAATTTGACTCTGATAGATTTGCGGTGTAGGAAGTCGGCAATCCAAACCAAAGCGTCTCTACTACTGAAGACGTCACGTAATTTAGTAATAAGCTTACCTTTTCACGCTGTTTCAAAAGCCCTGAATAAATCAAGCAGGGCCTCAACGGCATATCTAGTTGACTTAACATTTTCGGCACCTCTTATATTTTTACAGAAGAATAGGACCTGAAATGTGGTACTATGCCCTTTTCTAAATTCGTATTGCTCGAGTGGTAATTAATGATTAATATCCAAAAAGTAAAGAAATCTAGTAATAAACAATTTTTACTTTAGTTTTCAAATTTTACTGATAAGAGCAACTATAATTTTCTGGGGAGCCTGCTTCTTTTCTTAATTTTCTGATGGGAATAAAAGTGACTCTTTTTCAGTCAATAGGTACTTGTCCACAGGACTAGAATAGGCTGATAATGTCAAATAATCTTTGTTTGCCAATGAGGCCTAGGTTTTCCAACATTTGGCCATGTACTCCGTCTCGGCCAGGGGACTTAGTCAGTTTCAAGAAAGATAGGACTGAAAGTAGTTCTTGAGAGGAGTACATCCGTGAGATTTGGGAGGTACTGACATCTGTATAGCGAATACCTTTAATTATATTATTTTCATAACATGTCTGTCTTCAAGGGAGAAACTTATTCTGCTGGTGTTCTGATAAAATGAATGCAGTAAATGAATCCATTAGCTGTAGATTTATCATCGGGAATGATTTAGCCAGAAAAGTATCTTACTGTGTTGCAAGTTTCAAATTGGGGTTGTTCTCTATTTATACCTTTGATGATTTTCCAGATCTTTACTATCCGACGTTCTCGTCTCAAGCTTATTTCATAGCTTGCACAGATCTGGTTTAAGTTTGCTTAGACAATCTTTATTTTAGAGTTAATTTTATTTAGCTTGACCACAGAGAGTTGTCAATAATGTTGGCTGTTCCCTGCAGTAGTTGCTTTCTCTCCATTAGAAGTGGTTCCAGAAGTGAAGAACAGCAACTGTGTTTTATGTTTCACCAAGGAATAAATAGTTTTGCGCTATTTAGTATAGTTTCCTTTAATATGATCCAATTTGCATTAATGTCGTCGGTCAAGCAATTAGTATTGAGGTGGCTGTCGGTAAATTGTTGAAATGAGTCCTGGTCAGCTTTAGCAAAGTTCCAGTAGGATTCTCTGTTGGTGTAAATGAGATTCATAGACTGACATGGTCATTTAAGGACTACTAAGTTTAACTTGATAAGAAATTCCTGAGACTTATGTTACAAAAGTATTGTGGGTTATCAACCATTATGCAAGGTCAAAAGCTCCGTTGATTTATCAATGCAGAAACTATTGTTTTCTAATATGTCTAAACTTTTCTTTTTTTATGCGATAAAGAAATTTGTCTTCCCTGTAAATTTGTATTTAATGTCAATAAAGCAGTTCTATAAATGTTTTTTATCAATTGTATGTAGTTACATATCCAAATAAAATAACCTGGTTAATAATGTAAGTTGTATTTCGAATTTTTTTGTAATATACAGTTTTGGAGCTTCAATTCTGAGGTTTTTACGGAATGTACTATGTTTTCATGAAGAACATATCTGTGTTTTATTGAAGAGTCATAAGATAAACAGCTGAAATAAATCTATATTATTTAAAAAATATTTAAAATATTGTAAGTCGATAATAATTTCGATAGGAATAGGCACAAATATTAACCTATATTAAGCTGAAAATTCTCACTCCAAAGGTACTAAGAAAGACTTTCCACTCCAAAGAACTCTGTCTTTTCCCAAACTAGCAGAGAGATTCACGTGTATTCCTATTAGACTGTATTATTTCGGTTAGCTATATAGCATGTAAAATGGAGTATTTTAGATTAATAAGAAAATTAATACTGTCAATGAGATAAATTGCCATCAATTTTGCTAAAAACAATAACCAACAAAGAATATTCAAAATAATTTACCTTTAGGTTACCCTCGCTGAATTAAATAAACTATAACTTTTTTCATTCTTTCTTTAAATTGAGCATTGCACAGAAATATATTTTAATTTAAATTGAAACTTTTTTCAACTACCATTAATTTAGTGTAACATTTTATCAATGCAGTAAAAAAGTATGGTAGTTTAAAAACTTTGTCACTCCTTTTCATGATTCTGGTAACAGATTAGTGAAATTAAAATATTGTCATTAACAAAATCAAAAACATATTATTGTTTTTCAAGATTCACTACATTTCTACTTATAAGAGAAAAATAATAAATTTGTTTAGATAAAAATATATAAACCATCACTTAGTAGAAAATATTTGAAAAAGATGGTTAGGTACGAGTTTAAGCAATATTTTAATCATGCAATGGTAATTGAAACAATGAAATAATGAAGTTACATGCAAATTTATCACGCAATGTTGAAGTATCACTTCAATCATATCAATGTAATTATCATATCATTTTTAATACTTTACCTACATTACAACAAACTATAATGAATAATGAAAGGTTGTTATTTTATGATTTGTCCTATTTGGAAATATTTCATCTTTTGCTTCTTATTTTTTATCTTATGAGCATTAAATTAAGAAAAAAAATCTTACGCTGAGGTAAGAGAATTCCATTGCTTTATTGTTCAGATTAAATGTACTTTGTTAGTAAAAAGAAAAATTTAATATTATAATCTGTTAACAACTCTAGGATAGAGGAAAGCACAGTAAAATAGGAAAACAAATAGGAAATCAGCATCATGGTCCCATCCTCTAGTAAATGTGACAAGTGTATTAAACTCACACAAACTAGAATGCGAAAACTTTTGGAACAAGCTATCTCATGATCTGAGTTATAATCTTCAGCTTTAATCATGAGAGTTTTTGATCTTCAATGAAAACTATTTGTGTTTTTTTAGTTTAAGGGTGGTATTAACATTTAAATGATATTCAAGATTCAATAATGATGTACAAAACGTAATCGTTGATCACCATATAAAACAAAAAGGTGCAAAAAAACTTTGCTTATTTTTGCTTTTGTATCTAATGCGTGAATAATTATTAAAATCAAGCTCACACTTTATTTTTCATTGAATATAGCATTACCATATGTAATCAGGTAGAATTTTCCAAAGAGCAAATAAATTTATTTAAGATATTGATGGTGGTATGTCACTTTCTTATTTTACTTTTATATTTCGTGTTTGAAACCAGAAAAAACACATTCCGATATCAAAGATTTTTGAGAATTCTATCTAAATAAAAAAATCATTTAACAAAATAGATAAACCTACTGGCTTAAAAAGATAATTATGTCGATAAAATTAATCAGAAAAATAAGCAAAAATTAAAATCGAGTTTCAAAGTAGACTTTAGTAAGCAAGAAGTGAAATTACAGCTTTGAATTTAAAAAATAAACACACTTTTCTTTATGCCATGTAAACAAATAGCTGTACAAGAAAATGCCATATGATTGGAAATTAAATTGCTTTGATAAATACTGATAAAACAATAAACAATAAAAAAAGAAAAATATATAGAAAATATTTGTATAGGCCTAATATGTTACAACATCTTAAAAATATTTACCTACAACAGCATTAAACAAATAAAATGAATATCAGCTTTGAAAATTAAACAGGGAAGGAAATATTTTTATCAACTGAAGAACAGTAATAATTAAAAACAATCCTCTTTGTCTGTTTAGATATATTTTTTTTATTAAAGTGTGTTATTCGCGGTTTATTTTGGAAAATAAATGATTAAAATTGTCAAATATTTCATTGTGAAAACACTTTTTGGTGATTATTATTGCAGAAAAATTGTGAAAGCAACGATTTTTCTAATTACTGAAAATGCTTTGCCAAGTATTCTGATACGATCTCACATAATTTATATACAAATTGAAAAAACGTTTATTTTTAAAATTTCTATAGAAATTTTAAATGTTTTCAAATTACTTGTGAAACAATCATTTTTTACTTCCTTCTTAACAAGTTCAATGGGTAGATTAAAGCACTTATTTTGATGAAGTAAAACTCAAAATGGCACTAACTTCATCATTGTTATTTAATTTCCAACTGAAAATTATGCTGATTTTAAAACACTAAAAATTTAAAAATAAAATATAGGAGTTTTTTAACACATACACGCATTATATATATATATATATATATATATATATATATATATATATATATATATATATATATATATATATATATATATATATATATATATATATATATCGTGAAAGACCGAAATCAGAGAATGTCGACATTCACCGGTGAATGTCAACAAACACAAATTCGTCGGTGAAAGATCAAATATTTCATTACATTCTTGTACATTCGTACTTTTACCATTTTATGTCGACAATCACAGATAGTCTCTGGTGGAGGTCGAAAAGAAAGAAGTCGACAAAGAGGCGGCTGACTATTTCTTGCCAAATGCTTTGTTCTGGTGGAGTCTCCCGCCAAATCCTGACGACTGTTTCCAGCCAAATATTTTGTGCTGTTGGAGTCAGTCAGCTTTGCCAGTCTTATGCATATGCAAAGTTCGATAGTGAGAGCAAAGTTTTTTAAAAAATTTTTCTTATTTCCTGATTGATATAGAATGGATACTGCAGTGAATCGTGATCTTTTTCTGGAAAAGTTAAATGCATTAATTGCGGGATGACAAATTGCTTATGTTTTTCTCGAAAAAAGTACTCTAAAATACTTTCTGAAGTGGTTTCTGTTAAAACTAAGTGCAACACACCTTTCGATTACAGACTATTAAAAAGTGTTTAAGTTTTAAAAATTAATGATGAAGAGGAGTTGATTGAACTATTAAAACCAGAGAAATGAATATACAGTATTATGGTACCAATGAGGAATTGTTAAGTATACTATATGAAACTCTCACCAGAATAGGCCATGGAGGAAGAACACGTATGCTTAAAGAGTTGCAAAATAAATACAAAAATATTACATATGAAGTTTTATAATTTTGTATTTAAATCCATGCAAACAGCGTCAAATGAAATACAGTGCACCTAAGAAAGGTATAGTTGTGAAATTAATGATCAGTTCTGAGTTAAACTCAAGATGTCAAGTTGATCTGATATATCTGCAAACAAACTCAGACGGTGAATATAAGTTCATAATGGTGTATCAAGATAACACATTTAAGTAAGTTTGTTCAGCTACGACCTTGAAAAGTCAAGAGGGCTGAAGAAGTAGCGTATCTCGTTCTTTCAGTACATTTAACATTTGGAATTCTAGCAATATTGCAATCAGAAAATGGTAGAGAATTCAGTAATCAAATCATATCCTAAATATGCGCTATGTGAAAAGATGTTCAGATAGTTCATGGAAAGCCTCGTCAAAGTTAAACACAAGGCTCAGTTTAAAGGGATAATCAGGATATACGGAATATGCTAACTACATTGATGAACGATAACAATACAAATAAATGGGCAGAAGGTTTATCCTTTGTTCAATTTGTAAGAACACTACATACCACGAAAGAATAAGCCAAAGTCTTTATGAAGCCATGTTTTGTATTAAAGCGAAAGGAGGCATAGTATCTTTTTTTTTTCACAAAATCAATTTTCTCCTGCTCAAATTAGTAATACTGTACGAATACTAGTCCCTGATGTTAACCGTGGTCGTACAGATAACCGAAATGAAATAGCGGTTGTTGTTGGAATAGAAGACTCCGACATCTATAAACTTGCGAATGAAAATGGTACCCTCAAACAGCTTTACACACGTAATCAGTTTGAAATTTGTAAAAAAAAAGCTCTTTTTTCATAGATAAGATTTCTTTTCAAGAAATTTCGCTGAGAGAAGCAGCTGCAGCTAATTCGAGAAGCGGTAGGCAAGGCTGTCATTGCACGCTGTCATTGCAAAATGAAGTGTTCCACAATTGCAGTTGTAAAAGCAAGGGCCTCTTGTGCAATTCAAAGTGTCATAATAGTTTAAATTGTTGCAATAAATAAGACTTGATTCACATAATTTAGTGTATTTCTTATTACTATTATTTTATTTTCTCATTTAGAACGTACTGTATAATTAAGTAAGTTATTTACTTTTATTATTTTCCTTTCTCATTTTGAATCTCACAATACTGGAGTGGGAGTAAACCACAGTTCAAACACGAAGGTCTCTATAAAGATTTTTCCCCACCTGTAACACCCTAAAAAAATTCTCATTTATAACGTACTGTATAATTAAGTAAGTTTCTTACTTTTATTATTTTCCTTTATCATTTTGAAAGTAATGTGTGTTTTAAGTTCTTAGTTATTCCTCTCAGAAGAGAGGCGACTGAATTACGGAGAAAAAAATATAAATCTCGAACATGTTCAACATTCACCAGTAAATGTCGACATTCTCCAGATTTTGGTGTTTCACCGTAACACACACACACACACACACACACACATATATATATATATATATATATATATATATATATATATATATATATATATATATATATATATATATATAATTCTTATTTATATTAAACATAATTTGTTAATTATAATAAACTGTAAACTTTAAACTCACCAATGTGATTCAAAGTGGCAAAAGTATACTGCGAGCTATTTTAAAAATGAATAAAATGTTAAAAACTACAATAATGAGGGGAAAATGTAGAAAACTACTTTCAATACCTAGCCAAAAAATGTTAATTTTATAGAAACTATCTTGTTTTACTTTTCAGTTGAAAAACAACGTGAGTGTCATCAATAACGATAATTATGCGAGAGTCATTCTGTTTATGATTCTGCCTCATCCAGATTGTTCTCACAATTTAGTTTTTTTTTATTATTATTATTAAACGTGAAAATATAAACCTCTTACAATCAAGAAACTTTCCAATAATAGGATCTACGTCCTTTCAATCTTTATCGCTTACTATTTTTTTTAATTATTATTGAATTTAGAAAGATGGACAAATTTTTTCTCCTTTTTTTTCTTCAAAAATTATAAAGTCGTTGGCTATGCTTTACCAATTTCAACTAGTACTCGAAATATAGCACATTCTATTAAAAGAAACTGTTATTCTGAAATTTCCTGTCTACTTTACTTCAAAAATATAATCTGGTTGGCGATGTTTCAACTTTTTCACTTGTTACACATATGCACACAAAAATGGGAAACCCAAAATGTAATGCAATTAACGAAAGTCGAAATTAATTTGAAAGAAAGTGGAAAAGGAACACAAGTTTGGTTTTCCTACAAACCAAATTTGTTATTTCGGTCATTACCTATGTCTTTTATTTAGAATATCAGTATACATAAAATTTTCAACAAAGAAAATGTAACTATCTCAATATTACAAAAGCAAGAACAAAGTTTGTAATGTATGTGTGTATAGTGGAAGAGATGGAATAACAGACAAATACCGGTAATAAAAATAGGGAAATGATTAACTTAAGAGAGAGAAGTAAATTCAACTATGATAATAATTAAAAAATATAACTTAAAGCATTAAAATTAAATAGTCAACTAAATTACGGAAAATAAGCATTTTAAAAAATGTATATCTGAGAATTGATATACATTTTTAGAGAAATACATTTATAGAGAATTGAAATGTTCGAAATATGCGTGACCGTCATTCTAAAATATAATGAAATTGTCGAGTGAAAAAACATATTCATTTTTAGATGACTGTTTTTCCTAAGAACAAGCTTATTTTCCAATTATTTTATGAAATGTAAAATAAAGGGAAAATAACTTATCATGTCAGTATATTTTCCTACAAATGCTGATGTATATTATTGCTTCATATGATTTCCTTCATATAACATTTGTTGCAAACTACTTGCGATCCATGTGAAATAATCTATACGAAGATAGTTATGAAGCAAATTGAGAGAAAGAGACAGTGAAATGTTGGAAAATAAAAAATCCAATACATTATAAGATTTTTTTGACAGAAGTCTATATGACCAATGACATAAGAAAAATGTATTCCAATATATCCAATAAAAAAATTCTAAAAACGAAAAAATATAAATTCATAAATTTAGTAAAATATATAAATTTTAAATGAAAAACTCTCATATACTTACAAGTACTTTATCCGTTGATGGTAAAATTAATTTCCAGCCATGAATAAAAACCATGGTCTTAAAGTTTGGGTTGAAATTTGAGTTTCGTACAGAATCTTCAGTCAATTTTAGGGAATAATTTGACCTTCTGTTTTCGCTTTGGGTGAAGAGAATAAATTTGATTTTCTTAAGAGGATCGTCAGATGGAAGATGAGTATATGGACGCTCTATGGGATCGTAGAATGGAGGCCCGTTGCTGAAACATCCAAGCCCCTCGAAACATTTGGAAGTGAACTCCTCTATGGATGTCAAAAAATACATTGAATTTGTTCATTAAAATTAACTGTATTTAAGAACTTTATAAGTACATTGTTGGAAAAAATAAAATGATACTCATATTTTGTAAATTATGTTTTATATTTTAGGACAATTAATTTAAATTTTCATTTTTATTTTTTTAATCTTATTTTTCTTTTATTTTAAGTTTTATCTATACCTTTTAAGAAAATATTATAAAGTAATACTCAAGAGAGAGAGAGCTTTGGTTGTGGGAAAAAAGTAGAAGGACATCTGCAAAATAATTCTTATTTTAGAGTCCGCAGCTGATTAACATGTTATATATTTTGAAAATATTGTTCTTTAAAATTGTCCTCCTTTAAAAGCTTTATTTTGTAGAAAAAATCCTCAATTTTTGTTCAGTTAAAATGCTTAGGGAGAAACTTTTAAGTGAATTTTAAAAAAGTCAAATTGTGCTATTTAACGATGTAGATAAAGGTGTAAGAGAAAATGCTAGGCACCTTCACAACAGTTCAAATGCTGTTTATAACTTTTTGAAAAATTACAAAGAATCAGAGAAAAGCAAAGACAGGCATACATAAAAAATTGACACTACCTAATCACAGAAAATTCCTTAAAATACTTTCAAATACGTGTAGAAGTATTCGAAAAGCACAAGACCCATCTGTAATCACACATGTAACCAGAAGAACACTTAGCAACGACGTAAAAAGTTCGGATGCGTTTATATTCGGGATAAAAAGAACAATGTTAAATGGAAGGAAAGGCACAATGATAACCGGCTCCTAGGAGCCAAAGAACACATAACTTGGAACTCCAAATGGACCTCAATTATTTTTTCTGATGAAATAAAATACAATAGATGGCCCAGATGGTTATGAACGTTATTGGCATTATCTGGGTACCCAAGAAGAAACTTATTCTACCAGAAGGTAGAACGAGGCATTAAATGGCTTAGATAGAAATATTGGGTACGAAAGAAATGCTAATCTAATGTTTCTGGATGGAAGACAGAAATATTCAGATAACATTCAAATTTTATATTAACTGCTTCTTCCCTGTAAAGCTGGGCTAGGCGGGGAAAGTTGGATATTTCTTCAATATGGAACATCAGTTCACCCAAAAATCGGCGCTAAAAATTGGTTTGAAACAATGTTTAAGTTTTACCATGTTTGCTAAAAGTTCAAATCTATATATTGTCAAATATATATATATGCTGTAACTTTTCGGCATGTTAATGGCAGAGGTAAGCAATGTAAATCTGTGATAGAACTTCAAGAATTTTGTTTGGGACAGTTATTCTTAAACTAAAATTCAAGACTTATATGATTCAATGGCAAATAATACGTTAATGTAATTAAAGCAAATTGCAGAAAAATTCCTTATTAACAAGATTCTTATTTTTAATATTTAGATCTGTCAATCTACTTTTTAAATTAAATCGAAACTAATTTTAAATAAAAACTCAACTTTAAAGTGACAAATGGAAATTAATGTTTTCTTTTTAATTTTATTTTGCATTAAATTTAATAATAATTATTGAAAAAAATGGTAGCTTCGTTAAACAGTATGAAGATAAAAAAAATTTTGGGAGCAATTTTGAAATTTATGGGTTATTGAAATTAGGTAATGCGGAGTTATGGACCTTGACAACTAAAACGACCTTTTTTCAGTTAGGTATGGAACTGAACTGTTTTTGCAAAACAAAAATGGACAACTCAATCCCTGTTACATCAATGTATGTTATACTCCATCAAACGTATTTCTAAAAAGGTGGCGAACCAGTCTTTCCTCAATCATGACCATGTTTTCATCTGTAAAGAGGGCTCTGGAGAAATTACAGAACAAAACACAAGCAAGGACGAACTCATAAGATGTTTGTCCTCTCAAGAATTGATCAGGAGATACGCTGAGATTCTGCTTGATGCTCTACATTATCCACAGCAATACAATAAATTTCATATTTGAATGACATTACTTTGATTTCGACCAGTACGTACGACAATATGCTCTTGATAAACAATAATCTTGTCTCTTTTAAATAACGACATTTGTTGGTGAGTATTCATTATTCTTATATGAGTTATAACACGTATATTGAGAAAAATGGACCTTACACGAACGACATAGTTTTCGAATGAGATATCTACTGTACTACTTCTCTTTTCTGCAGTGATTTAGATGTTTGTTCCTTCTACGCCACCCAAATGCACTGATATTCTAATCATTTGCGTATTTTAAATTCTTCTTCTTTTTCTGTAATTTTGATATTTTAATACTTTTTCTCATTAGTGTTCTGATTTTAGTTATTAGCAGTGTGCATATTCATTCATAATTTAATATATCACTAATTTGCCACAAAGTATGCAGAAAAATTTATTAATACAATAAACTAATCAAAAAAGATAATGGAAGTTTCTAATTCTCGATCTGAGAGATTTAAGAAAAATTCTACTCTGATGTAAGCATAAATAAATTAATAATTGTGATTTACATAATACAACATTGCTATATAACACTTTCTTTATTTTACAGTTAATAATAAAAGAAATTTTTCGATAAATTATTAAATAGTATAAGCAATAAAGTAAAATATAAAATTTATAAAGAAAGTAAACTACAAAAAAAGATCGGATGTATATAAATTAAACTATAAAATCTATAAAACCACAAACTATCAAATGCAAAAGAACTGAAATCGCTAAGCCTAAAACTTATCTTCAATAAATGCTAATATTAAAACTCGTCGTTAACACTTTAAATGCTAATAGCACTCAGGTGGATTCTATATTGTTATTTCAAAACCTGATTACAAAAAGTCATTAAATCATGCCTTTAGTTGAAACCGGAGAACAACTTGAAGAAACTGGTAATACTTAGTATCATGCCTTTAGTTCTTATTTATAATGAAACTTTTGCAACAATAATCGTAAAATATCAAGAAATTAATTTTCATTTTTATGTTACACGACATATTTCCCAGAAGTAAATTGCATTATTTAATTTGCATATAAATTAGAATGTTCAACATAATATTGTATCATGTCGATGATATTTTTAGGCAATTAATCAATCTTGGTATAATCGTAAAATTTTTTTAACATTATAATAAACTGCCATCTTTGTGATAAAAATATTACGAGAAAAAAATCGACACCATTTTTGTGGCAAAAGCATATAACTCAAATATTATTTATGTACTTTTGCAACCATTTTTTACAAGATTTGAAGAAAGATTTTCTAACTAAGATTTTTTGAATAAAATTGGTATTAACGAAATGAGATTTAATATTTATTTTATTATAATATTTTTTTAATTTGCGGTTTTTACTTAACCTTTCTCGATAGTTGCATGATTATATAAAATCTATTTGTATCTGATCATTACTGACGAATCTAGACTTAATATTTTATGCTCTACACATAGAGTAATTACAGAAAATGACATATTTTAAGAAATGAAGGAACATAGCATAATCCAATATATGACTGTGCTATTATTGCCTCAATTGAAATAAATTCTCAATCAATCAGGATGCAAATAATCATCAAAAAATAATTTAAAAATTATTATCAAAAGAGTGCTGATTTAGTTCAATTTATTCACACTTATTAACCAAATCAATACTTATTACTAATATCTAGCATAATAGTAACAGAAAGCAAGAGCCAAATTTTAAAAAATAGCAAAATGAATAATATTTTCACAACTAATTTAAATAATTAAATAATCTTCAAAAATATAGTATAATTTTATCAAACAAATCACTTTATTCTTTTTAAGGAGAAAGAAATCATGGAAAATGTAATTATATATATATATATATATATATTTAATTTCATATCAATTAGGTAAGATTATTTAAATAAATTTTCCCCAAATTTGAAAATACTGACAAGTTAGATAAAATTGTTAAACAAAACTGATTGCCATAAATTTATCTAGTAAATGTTTTTTAAGAATAAACTTGTTTCAACTAAACTATTACTGTCATTAATCATTGAATAAAGATAACAAGAAATAATATGTTAATTTAATTTAATTTTAGCGTTTAGAAATTAATTAAATGTAAACATATTAAGCATTAAATGATAATTTTGGTAAATTTTATTTGCAATGAATAACTTAAAAAAAATGTTAATTTTTTAAAATTATACTAATTTAAAATTTTATTACGTATGGTAGATAAATTCTTTTTCATCATATTCTTCCGTAAGCAAAAATTAATATTTTATAAGTAAAATTAAACAAAAATCCTACTTACTAGGTGTAACCATTTCTCGGATTGTATTATTATGTATTTTTTCATATTCATACTCTAAATTTGCATAAATTGAATCGAAGCAAATTAATAAGATAAAACTTGCGATGTACATATTTATCTTCAAAATGCTAATCCTCTGTAAGAATTTTTGTGTGGAGAAACGACCAAGATGTGCATTGAATAATGAGTGTATTATTTCAAATGGATGCAAAAGTATATTTAATATTTTTATTTAATGGTATTTCTTTTTATGACATAGAGTCTGAACGTTTTATGAGTCGACAAATATGATTTCGGCGTCTGGATAAACTAGTTATTTTAAATAATATTCAAATAAAGTACTTAGAATAAGATATTTCTTAACCAATATATTAACTTTATTTCAAATTTAATCGAGTAATTTATTTTTCGTCAGTATTTTTTACAAATGTATATTTATTTAATCCTAATAAGTAGAGCTTTGCGATACACAAAACGTTTCATTATATATTATATTTCACCATATGTACGTACTGGAGTCAGAAACCTCAAGGTAATCAAATCATTAACGATACGGTTGACTTGAAATCTTTATTTACAAAAATTAAGAGTATTTCAGGATTGTTTATATATATATATATATATATATATATATATATATATATATATATATATATATATATATATATATATATATATATATATATATATATATATATATATATATATATATATATATATATATATATATATATATATATATATATATATATATATATATATATATATATATATATATATATATATATATATATATATATATATATATATATATATATATATATATATATATATATATATATATATATATATATATATATATATATATATATATATATATATATATATATATATATATATATATATATATATACACTACCCAACTTTGAAAATGCAACACCAAGAATGAGTTGCCGTTGCCAGTAAATGACAAAACTCGGCAAACAGAGATATACAGCAATGAAGAATGAATAAGTGATCTGTATTTCAAAATGATATTCATTAATTCAAAGCGAGGGTAGGATCAACATGGATAGTGATACTGGAAAGCAATACTTCTAGGTACACGTCAATGAGAGTGTGGTATCCTGAAGAATATTTGTCAATTTCCTGTCAACTATTTGCGAAAGGGTGTCTTCTGAAAGAGACAGTGGCAAGGTTTGCATATGTCTTCCAATAACATCTCAAACATATCCGTTTACAGGAAAGCAGCTGATGTTTCTGATGTGAGCAGTTTGCATTCGTGAGTTATGGTACTTGATAAAGCAGGTCATCCCCTGTAAGTAGGGGAGTATCATTGTTCGCAGAACATGTTTCGCGTAATATTGGGCTGTCATAATGCAGTGAATATGAACTAAAAGTTACCTGGATTCGTACGCAATGGCGCACCAAACTATGAAGTTGCGAAATAGGGAGCTCCACAATTGCTGCAAAATTGGACGTACCTACGTCGTCGCCAAACTTATACCCGGTGACTATCACTGAAGAAACATAAGTCAGACTCATCTGAATAGACAATCCTGCGTCACTCCATCGTCCACATAGTTGTAATCTGGCATCATTTCAGATCTTGGCATCTCTGCTGTGAGGTCAATGGCAGTCTTCTTAACTGACGCCAAAAGCGCAAGCCACTAGCAAGCAAACGACGGCAAAAAGTTATGCTCGATATGGGAACATTCAGGCTCGAAAATTAAAGGATATATATATAGATAGATAGATATAGATAGATAAAGAAAAGCAAACAAACACCCAGTATTTTGGTTTTCGAAATGAGTGTCTTTATGTTTTATTCTTTTTATACGAACATTCTTCGGGAGATGGCCTGAAGATTTTTAGACATTTGTCCTTCGTGCATGTCAGAAAATAGTTTTTATTTTGCATCGCAGACAAACTCCCTCCTGATGAAGACGTGGCCCCTATGTGCTTTCCTTCTATTCTTTGTATTGTATATTCTAGTAATTTTCAAATTTGGATTTCTAAATTTAATGTTATTATAATGTTTTGTCTAATTTATACTAGCAAATCTTTCTTTATCAGATTTTGCACTGGTTAAATTATTTATGTATTTCGATATGATATTTTATGATATTGTAATTTCAGTATTGTATTCATTACTTTAATATATTTATTGCCTTACACACACACACACACACACACACACACATATATATATATATATATATATATATATATATATATATATATATATATATATATATATATATATATATCCAGAACCTTTAATTATTCAATTTGAGAAATGAAGCTTTTGATTAAATATTGTATCGCAGACGAACGTAGTCTAAAATAAAATGTCTTATTTTGTACCACTTGTATAAAAATTTTAAATGATCTAACATTTAAGAGTGAAACTGTTAAGAATCTAAATATAGGAAAGATATAACAAACCGCTTTGGTTGCATTATGTGAATATCAGTAAGCATTCTTAAAATACTTTAGCAAATTGTTCGTTTGTTTTAATTATTCTCCTTAAAATATCTTACAGTTTGTAAAATAAACTATTTTACCTTTTTTACTAAATTGACATAATGTATACATGAAAGTATGCAGCAATATTGCTTGCGCTGTATTGTTTCCTTACAAGATCATTCTATTTATAAAATGTTTAAATTCTCAAAAACGTTTTAAATCGAGAGATAAGTCAGAATTGCACTTATTTTTAATAATCAATAATTGTTTGCAAATATTATTTCTCGTCTTTAAATACGAGATAATTAATTATCATCAGAGACATATGGATAGCATTATAATACTTCATAAGATAGTGTAATTAGTTTGACTTCCTTATATTCATATGTTGTAAAGTGATATTTTTAACAGAATTTTTCACAGCCACAAATAAGCAGCAGGCATATTTTAAATCACGTTCATCTGTTATTTCAGCATGAAATTTCTTCTCGTTTTTGATTCATCGAGTATATATAGAATATGATTTATTGAGGTTCAATTTCTCTGCCTAATCTGAAGAAAAAGAAAATTCGAAGAGTATATTCGAGAATAGTCTTTTAAAAATCATCATTGGTTGAAGAGTATACGTCATTTTTAAACGTTAATGCTATATAGATTTTATATATCAAATTAAACTCAACTTTTAATACAAGTATTCAGTGTTTCAATATATTCTGTTCTTTTATCAGCACATGTTTTTAAATTTTGTGCTATTTTGCATTGTGTTTAAAGCCTAAACGAACACTACTGTGAAAATTACATGGAACAAACATATTTTTTAGGAAAATTGTTTCTTTTTTATGAATATTTTACATCAAACCATTTTTAATTTCATATTTCTACAACGTTCAACTGAATAGCGTAAGCCAATTGGACCACATGGTCATGATACGTTGGAAATTTTTCCTTTCAATTTCACTTCATTTTTGTAAGAAGTGGTCGGTTGTGTAAATTGTCTTCTTATGATATGTTTTTAAAAAATTGATGCCCCTACCAAGAAAAGGACTAGAATTGTTAACTTTAGGCAGCATACTTCTATAGCTGTGAAGGATATTACTACCGCAGTTGGAAAATTCAGTGTTTCTAAGATTATTATTCAGCAAAATTATTTTTAGATAGCGTCTCCAAAACTAAAGACAAAATGTAGGGTCAAAATCAAGACAACACCTCAAACAGACAAATTCTAGTACGAAATAAAATGCATCTAGTACAAAATAGTAAAATGCAAAACAAATAATTCTAAAGATCTCTTTAGAATTATTAGCTACTGTTGTAAATGTGGATTCATTGACAGTTCAATGAAAACTGATTGAATCTGGAAGATTCGAAAGAACACCAATTAAAAATTATTAACACAGCAATGAAGAGAAAACGTTTCCATTGGATCAGAAAATATCACCCCTTGATTGCACAAGAATAGAAGATGATTTAATCAGTGACGAAACGCAATTATTGTACATTAGTTTTGACCAAAATTTGTTAGGCATCAAAATTTGATGGAGAACTTATCAGGAAACAACATCTTGTACAAACAGTAAGCAACCTCAAAAAAATATGTTTTGTGGTACTTCTAGAATATCTCGCAGCTTAGCTTTTGTTGAAGAAATCATGAACGCTACAAAATGCGTTTCTAAAATAGAAAGAAAAATTGTTCCTCTGATGCAAACATTTACTTTTATTGTTAGTAACTTTCAACAAGATGTAACCCCATAGCATACTTCTAAAATAGCAAAGAAACTTTTTCAAGGACCAAAATTAACGGTTTTATATTGGCCTGGTAATCCGATCCAAAATTTGTGGCGTATTGTATAGAGACGTGTTAGTAAAGTGTATTGTCAACAAAGAAAAAAAATGGTAGAGAATGCTATAAAAGTTTTGTTTCGTTATCATAAGATTGAAAATTTATGTTATAATTCAGTTGAATGCATGTCAAACCGTGTACAAACCGTGTCCTTTAAGCTAGAGAAGAATATATTTTGTATTAGATTGCTAAACAGTGCATATGAGTTAACCTACACCAACTAAACAACATTTGAGAAAATGTTTGAGTTTGTCCCAATTAATTCACTCTGTAGATTTCTTTGACGCCTTTTCTGAATAAAATAAAAATATATATCTAATTAAAGTTATCAATGTTTTAAACATGGAGAGAATTTGAGATTTGTTGGATATAACATTTTTTAATGTGCCTGTAATATTTTATTGTTTTAAGAAATAGGAATTAAGATTTACATGGTTTCAAATTTTTCAATAAACATTTAAAGGTTTACCTAATGTGTGTTTGTTAACTGCGAATATTAGAATTTTCAGTTTATTATTAATTTTTATTACTCTCTTTTTTATTTAGTATTAATATTACTAAACTAAGTAAAGAGAGATTTTATTTCATAACTTTGTTACTCATTTTATGATGCAAACTGTACAAATTTCTTATAATTTATGAGAATTGTGTAATTTATTGGATACAGTTCTAAGACGCGTACTGAATTTACTTTACACGGTTATTGTGAGTTTACAAATGTGTCTTATTTAAGAATTTCATATACTGTGATTAATCGTTTTCTGTAATATAATATTAAATAATAATTACTATGAAAATGTTTCTGTTTGAATGATTCATGTTTTTCTTTTATTTACATTATAAAATAATTTATGAACTGTGAAGTAAATTTTTTCATATCTTTACTATATCATTTTATATCTTTAATGTCTTTAAATAATTTATATCACGATCAATGCAATTTAATTGATCAATTAAAAAAACAGTTAAAATTTAAATTAATTAATATTATTTAAATTAATAATTAAAATTTAAATTATTATTTTTACTTTAACTTACTTTTTTCTGTTTTGAAAGAAAAAAATATAGGCTTTATTTTGTTAATTTGCATAACTTGACTTAACACTTAATTATTATTTGATCATCAATTTAATTTGCTTTATTTAATTTTGACCATTGTTTTCCGTCGCACTAAAAATAAAAAACTTCTGATCTTAACTTTTGAATCGCATGAGGATGTTGTTTCAATTATGAAAATAACTCATGCAAATTTATTGTAGTTAAAAATTACAAAATATTTTTAATTAAAATAATATTGCACAAATTCTTTGTTTAATAATAAATTATATAACATTTTGCATTTCTAACTAAATAAATTAAGCAATTATTTAAAATAGATTTTAAAAAGCACTGACTTAGTATCACATTTGAAGTACAAAACAAACAAAATCAAATTTAAATTTAAAAAAATTGTGAATCAAACTTTATTTTAACTATGACGCATAAAATGCTTAGTTGAAAATTGAGTGTCAATATATTAAAAAAAATCTGAGTCGAAGGATAATTCATATGTACTAAGTGCTTCACATTGATGTCAAAAAAATAAATAAATAAATAACCTGAATAATAGGATAAAATAATGTTTTGCTTATATAATCAAAAAACTTCATGTATATTTTTCATATAATATTAACTAAGTTTTTATGCAAACATTGTAAAAACATATGCATTTATTTGTTAATAAGAAAAAATATTTTAAAATAGAAACAAGCTCCTTTTATTTAATTTAATATATTAATTAACATTTTATTGAATTTTTTATGAAATTAATTATAGTAAGGAATAAATAATTAAGATAATTTAACTTATTTTTTAAATAATAAATATATTAAATAATTTTTAATTTAAGAAAAAAATTTTATTTTACATTAGAAAATATATACACTGCTGGCCACCGTAAATGCAACACTCTGGCGGAAACATGCAAATATGATTAAATTTATAACATGCGTTAGCGGAAGTAATATATGCAAATCATTAGAATTTCAGCGAAAAATGCACATCCGCGTTTTGGCGTCAATTCATAAACCTTTTTAAGGATTGGAGATTTCAACGATTTCAAATTCGGCAATTGTGTTTTTCTTGTGGTACTTTTAAAAAATGATCAATTATGCATCATAGAATGCAGCGATAATTTTTTGATTTATATCCTAGTTCGACAGAAGGAAGAGGATGAGAGTGGCCTACCAAGTTTTTGGATTATCTTACAGGGATATCGGCAGTCGTGTTAGACGAAACCAAACCACTGTAATGCGGATATCTGTTCGTTGGACACAGGAGGGTATGATGGATCGACGTGTTAAATAGAACCCACCTCAGTGCACCACTTCACGTGATGACTGATAAATTGTGCGCATGGCAGTGATGGATTGCTCAGTCACATCACGAACCATGGCACAGCACATTCAGTCTGTAGCGCATCATCTAGTGTCTGCTCGTAACATTCGAAGCCGTTTACGTCAAAGTGGTCTGTCCGCAAGGCGTTCATTGCTTCGTCTACCCTTGACGCAGAGCCATAGACGTTTCCGTCGCCAATGGTGCGAAGAAAGAAAGATGTGAACAGCAATATGGAATGAAATTGTCTTTACTGACGAATCATGCTTCTGTCTGCAACACCATGGTGGTTGCATTCGAGTCTGGAGACACCATGGAGAGAAGATGCTAAGCAGCTGTGATATGCACCGCTACACTGGTCCTGCACCTGGTATTATGGTACAAAGTGGTATTGAGTACCACTCTCGCACTCCTTTAGTACACATTGCCGGTACTATAAACTGTCAGAGCGGCATCTCTGAGGTGTTGAAGACAGATGTCCTTCCTTACCTTCAGGGCTTGCCCACAGTCATATTTCAAATGAATAATGACACGTGGCACTCATTGTCCAGGGGTTCTTTGTCAATCTTCAGATAAAGTTGCTTTCTTGTTCTAGACACTATCCGGATCTTTCACCGATTGAAAACATGTGGTCCATGGTTGCTCAACGATTAACTCAGATAACATCCACAACTGCCACATTAAATCAACTTTGACAACGTGGGTAAGCTGCTTGGTCTGCTGTACCCCAATAATACATCGAAAGTATCTTTGAATCATTATCAAGAAGTATGGCAGTGGTTATCTTTAACAATGGTGGCAACTCTGGGTTTTGAATTTGGCAAGAACCACACTTCAAAGAAAGCTATAAATTTAATCCTTTGATACTTGATCTCAACATGTTATCTACAAAGTAAATTTTGTTGTGATATCTCTTGTCTTTCTTAGTGTTGCAATTTGGGTGGCCAGCAGTGTATTTTATACATTTAAGAATATATGTTTTTTTAAAGAAATGTATGACATGTAGACCTATTTAATTAGGTCGTCACAATCGTCATCGAAGGTAGTGCGTGCAAATCATTTCCCAACCGAATAGACATTCTGTCCCTAAGGGGGTTGGGGCACATAAAATTTGTTGTGTTCACATTGTGATCCATGCAAAATGATACCTCCGGTGTTGGCAAAGTATGTCCTGGAGTATTCTGCTTTGTCTTTGCTACTAAATTACTAAAACCCATATCCTTTCGTAGTCAGGATGACTTGCCACTGGGTGCCCTACTATATGAAGATGGCATGAATACAGCCCCTTGTAGTGCTGAAAGATGAGATACCTAGTAGGTGGGCATTATGAAATATAATATTAAATTATATTTACTGAATATATAAAATTAATTAATTAAAAGTTTTATACCTCAAAAATCATAATCATTGGATAATAAGCTATGCAATGCAAAATACACTACTGGCCATTAAAATTGCTACACTAGGAAGAAATGCACATAACAAAATTTTATTTATCGGACAAATACATTATACTAGAAATAACAAGTGATTAAATTTTCAAAAAATTTGGCTGGATAGATCCTGAGAAATCAGTATCCAGAACAACCACTTCTACAGTAATAACAGCAGTTATACGCCTGGCCATTGAGTCAAACAGAGATTGAATTGAATGTACAGGTACAGATGCCCATGCAGCTTCAACACGATGCCACAGTTCATCAACCGTAGTGACTGGCGTTTGGTGACGAGCCAGTCGCTCGGCAACCATTGACCAGACGTTTTCTATTGGTTAAAGATCTGGAGAACGTGCTGGCCAGGGCAACAGCCGAACAGGTTCCGTATAAAGGAAGGTCCGTACAATACCGGCAACATGCGGTCAGGCATTAGTAGGGTTTCGCAGGGCTCGAATAAAGGGTGGAGCCACGGGTCGTAACACTCCAGAAATGTAACGTGCACTGTTCAAAGCACCGTCAATGCGAACAATAGGTGACCGAGACGTGTATCCAATGGCACCCCATACCATCACGCCAGGTGATGGGCCAGTATGACGATGACGAATGCACGCTGCCAGTGTGCGTTCACCACGATGCCGCCAAAACGGATGCGACCATCATGATGCTGTACACAGAACCTGGATTCATCTGAAAAGATGACGTCTCGCCATTCGTGCGCCCAGGTTCGTCATTGATCACACCATTGTAGGCGCTCTTGTCTATGACGCAGTGTCAAGGGAAGCCGCAGCCGTGGTCTCCGAGCTGTGAGTCCATGCTGCTGCAAACGTCGTCGAACTGTTCGTGCAGACACTTGTTGTCTTCCAAACGACCCCGTTTCTTGACTCACGGTTCGTGACGTGGTTGCACGATCCATAATATGCCTGTCTTCTCGGCTGCTAGTGATAGGTGGCTTTTGAGATCCCGCATGGCGTTCCGTATTACCATCCTGAACCCATCGATTCCATATTCTGCTAACAGTCATTGGATCTCGACCGACGCGAGCAGCAATACTGCGATAAGATAAACCGCAATCCTGGTATGCTACCATTCGACCTTTATCAACGTGGGAAACGTGCTGGTACGCATTTCTCCTTCTTACACGAGGCATCACAACAATTTTTCACCAGGTAGCAACCTTCAAATGCAATTTATGTACGAGGAACCGGCTGAACAATTTCCTCATTTAAACACAATGTAGGTGTCGCTACTGGCGCCTGCTTTGCCTGAATGCGCTGAAAAGCTAATCATTTGCATATCACAGCACCTTCTTCCTTTCGTATAAATTTCGCGTCTGTAGCATGTCGCCTTCTTGGTGTAGCAATTTTAATGGCCAGTAGTGTATATTTATTTGAAATTTATTATTTTAAGTTCTATAGATTGCTTGAATAAAATCATGCTGAAGAGATTTGTTAGAAGATACATTACATAAAGTGCCTGTTTAAGGAATACCTACGATCTTCTTTTTGAATTAGTAGTTAAGATTCTGATATATTTGGACAAGACGTAGATTTCTAACATAGAAAATATTGTCTTTCTTTCCATTTAAAAACAAATACACGTGTATTTTTACCCAAATAGTGCCATATATTCAAAAAAAGTTATTTCTTTTCCCTATGCACTAATAATGTCTGAAGTTTACAAAAATTTAATAATATAAGCAATTAAATGATAAAGCTCAATATTAATGCAAATCTTGAAAATAATGACTTGATTTGATAGACCCAAACATCCATCAATTTTAGATTTTTTACTTAACGGAATTCATATATCATAGCATTAGTTCAATGAAAATACTTAAAAATAAAATATTTTTGAAACACTTTAAAATTGTGAAAAATTTACTGGACTTTTAAAATGTTTAGTATTTTTAAAAAGTAGTTTATATTTGATTTAATTTTAAATTAAATTATTTTTTAAAAAAATATGCTTTTTGATTAAATTAATTTTTTGTATCAAACAAATTGAATTTTGCTGGAGGAACCATAACTTGAACTGTAAATTATATTATTCATTCGAAAATTTTATTTTGACTTATTTTTCAAATTTCAATCTTTTTTTCATTTATATAAAATTTAATATTTCTATCTATTCCTAAGACAGATTTTTAAAAAAATTATAAATTTAGTTTGAACAAAATAGCTTTAACTGTGAAAATGGTACATAATTTATTATTCAGTCTCATGGGTTACAAAAAAAGGAATAATTTATAAATATTAAATGAATAGACACGAAATCCATCGACAGCTGCACATTCAGCTCTCAGTTAATACGTGTATTCAAAATTCCAGAATCACGGTGCTTTGATCAGTATTTGGATTCTATAAACAATCAGGTGAACACTCATATTCCCATTACCAAGTTTATGTTTTCAATTTAATAGGTACTAAATGTCTTAAAAATATATATCAATTTGATTTGAAAACTATTAAAAAGTAATTAATTTACTTAAAAACTTTCACCAATTGATTTAATTTTTTTGTAACCAATCACAAATAAAACGTTATCTATATTTAACTCAATTAAGCCATTTCATAAAAAAATTTGAAAATTATTTGATATTAGTAAAATATTGATATTTGCTTTATTTATGATAGAAACAAAAATATGAAGTACTTATTTTAAAATTCGACCACTTGATTTAATGTTTTATTCTAAAAAAATATGAAGTAGATGTAAATATCTACTGTATCTACGTCATAAACAATAAGTTTTTTTCTTATTCTTTATGCAATTTTGTTTCACATACAATTATTCTATATGTTTAGAATTATTTTTCATGTTTATAATAAAAACTGAATTCTTTTAAATGCTTCTATTTTGCAAAATATTTATCGAAACAGGAAATTCTTGTGAAAATGTGCCTTTACTGACCAATCAAGAGTTTTAATAATATTCAGAACTTATTATTAATAATCCTTTTAGATTTCTTCAGCATTGATATATCAAGACAATTCTATTGCATTTAAATTACTACTAAGTAATATGTTTTGAATATTTTGATTCTTATTTTATTAAAAAGGAACTCAAATATGTAAACAATGAAAGCCTTCATGCATTTTAATTTTTTTTTTCTTTCACCATTTTACTGATTGCATTTACAGGTATAAAAGATTCAAAAACCATTTCTGTAATTTTCTTGGAAATAATCTCTAAAAGATATAATTAAATATTTTATAATATTTCATAAAGAGTGCAAAAAGTACATCTTCTGAGTGAAGGTAAATTGGTAAAACAGAAAAATAACCCATTAACATACATGTTCTAAGTAAAATGTGAGAAATTTCATTTTATTTTTAATTCGTTATAATAATTATCCATTTACTCTTTAAGACACCATTTCAAGTCAGCAAAGAAGTTTCCCTTACAAATAACATGATAGTTAATAAAGTCACCTAAAATAATTAAAGTAGAAAAGATTTCAATACTTTTCGATAACTGTAATCATAAATTACCTGTTAAAGTGTAAGAATTTTGTTGAATTAAATGACCTGTCAAGATGTATAGACAATACAAACATGCCAAAAACTTAAATCACAGATCATCACTTAAAAATTTTCATTTATTAGATAGCTGTGCGGCTTTAATCTCGATAGAAAATACAAGCAACAATCTCAATAAACTTGTTGGGTTAGTCTATAATTTGCTTCATAATGTAATATAAACTACCAATAGATTTCATGAAAAACAATATTTTCTTCAAACAAAACATTAGTTTCTAGATTGTATTTATGCTTAAAAACATTCTTTTGCATACCTACGTAGTCACCCCATTCAGAATTTAATTAAATGATTATTTTTGCCAGCATATTTTTTGTTTATCATTTTTCTTCCTTTTCCACGGTACTTATAACTGCTTATCCGCTTTATATACTTTTATTCTTTCTCCACCCTAAACGTTGATTACTCAGTTGTAATTTAAAATTACTACCATTTCTTTATTTAAATAACATTTCTTATACTACCTGCATGAACAAAACTTGTTGCAAAGCAATTGAATATTCAATGAGTAATCAGTTTCTGCAATGTCTTTTCGATGAAATAACTTTATACTATCGTTCAGTGTTTGCCTATGATTGATTATTATTAATTATTAATTTTGAATTAGTAAAATTATTTAACTATTTAAAATGCAATATTTTAGGAAATGTGCTAAATCATGAAGAAAAGTTAAAAGGAAACAATGAACTCCTCTATTATTTTCTCTTAATTTTTCTTCGTGAATTTGGTTACATATGCCACATGAAATCAATCTTTGAAACTTGTAGATATCACATGTATTTGTTCGAGTGCAGCTTGCTCTATTTTTGAGCATTTCTCCATTAAACCCAACCAATCATCCAACCATGTACAAGTTGTTTACCTCTTTATTTATAATAATATTATTCCTTTTTAATCAAAAAGGAAAATATTTTAATCATGCCATGCTTCAACCATAACAAATTGATATCTCAGTTTGATTAATAGTTTTTAAACTGAACTCTTGTTTTCCCTTGTGCCTGCATAATAAATTTATAACTATATTTACGTTACTATAATTTCTTATCCAATACATAACTCACAATTACGTTATTGGTCCTTTTGTAAAGAAAATCAATGAAGCATATTTTTGATGGAATTCATTAATGCTGATTAAAAGTTTTTAAGAGTCATTGAAATAAATATGTACATAATTTTCACAATATATACAGAAATTAGAAAAATGAGAAAAAATATGATTCCAGACATCCAATAACATTCAAAGTTAGTTAATATACAGTGTTTAAGATTACCTAATACTTGGTAGTCAGATTTTTTGTTTAAGTCTTCTTTAAATTACAGGCCTGGATCTGATTAGCTGTTAAAAATCAGATCTGGAATATTTAAAAAAGTGAATTGATGCAACAAAATGCACCAACTAGCTTTACAATATTGTTGTTGTTGTTGTGTGCCAACTAGGCTGGCAAACTGGGGTGCGCTGCTCCACTTTTCCAATTGAACCACATTTAGGTGTGGAGTCCAAATTTCTCAGTACACACATGCCATAGGAACCCGTTTATAGGATAGGCAACCATTCACACAAAGAAAGGACAAAGACAAGATAGATAAAGAGAGAGAGAAAGTACATCGATGCCCGAACCAGAATTCGAACTGATCTATGAATGTGCTTTGTTTCATTTCATGCCATTCAAGAAGGTTTGCAATAACTTTCTTCAGCAATATGGCTCTTGATAGTGCATGTACGCTGGCACACTTCACATGTATCACTACTACGGTAATGAAGCAAAAGAAACAGCCTTGGCTTTTCCTTCTGTGGGGATCTTCTTAGAACAACTTTGTCAAACTCAAGATGCTGCAGTTTTTAGTCCTCTGGCCTATTTCTTTCAATTCGAGGCCACTAAGATGTGATATCACGCAATATAAAAAGATGCAACTAAATAATTTTGAAATCATTGATTTTTATTAAATTTTCTACTTAGAAAATAAAAGTTTAAAAGTATATGATGTAAAACTTGTTTCTATACTCACTTTTCATGTGCACAGATGTAATTTATTTCAGTATAATTCTCCATGATATGATTGAAATTGAAAAATATGCATTATCATTTAAATTTTTTAATGATTTCTAATATTTTAAATTAAGCAATATTTTGTAGTATATATACTATATCTTCAAAATAAAATCCCAAAACACAATTATCTGTACCGAAAATTTAACCAGTGCAAAATTGATTATAAATAATGAATAACTTACAAAAGATAAGATATATATATATATATACAGATTTTTTCTGAAAAGCTAGTAAACTATTTTTAGCGCATCAATGAAGGGTAAGATCAATTTAAATTAATGTGAATAATTTTATTTTACAGTCTAAGTGATATTTTGATTATTAATGTATGCGAAACGTATTAATTTTTTTTAGAATAAAAAGTTCAAATAAAAATAAGATGATAATTATATTTTTTTCAATATAAGCAAATTTATCCCATACCTTACGTTTTACAGAGGTGTTAATATATATATATATATATATATATATATATATATATATATATATATATATATATATATATATATATATATATATATATATATATATATATATATATATATATATATATATATATCCAGTATATTATTAGCGGTTGTTATTTTAATTATTTATTTCTATATTTTTAAAAGTTTTTATATTTCCGCTTTTGTTATTTTTACATACTGTATATTTTTGAATTAATGTATTCTCATTAAATGTTATAGCACATTATTATTTTCTTTTTCATGCAGTCTTAATGTTGTTTTACTTGAAATGCCTCTCTTACATCTTTATTTTATATCGATCAAAAATTTATTAGATAAAAAAAAAAACTTCTTCGCTAAATCGAATTTCATCTTATCGTTTTTTAATTTCATAACCAGATTTTCTTTGTTTCAAATGAAGCAACAGAAGTCAGTTTCATTAAAAACAAATAATAACGCAACAAATATTTGTGTGGTTCGGTAATACTTGATAGAAATTTGCACTCCTGTCGTGTTACACATCTTTCCACAAATGTGAGAAGGTTTATCAATCTCGGATTTGCAGATGTACAGGTCACTATTTTTGATGGCGTTTGCCTATTTTTGCTTTTGTTACAAATAAAAATAGGTAACAAACAGTTATTTTATGTACAGAAAACTATTTTTAACAACTGTTTTCACAATAATATTTTTTCAATTTACATAACAAATAACTGCCTGCAACCTTCACTAGGTTTTTTTTTACAAAACTATTAACAAAAACTTTTTTTTCCTTAATTTTATATATCTAGCTCAGTGACTACTAATTGGTATAAACCAACCAAAAACATCTTTTAATAGTCATTAAGCTTTTAAAGTTCTTTTGAGATGATTTGTATAATTTTTTTCTTGGTATAGGCGTATTTTAAACACGTATGTTTTAAAAGGAGGATAGTTTTAAAAATCAGAAAAAGGTAATTACGTAATAGAAAAAATGCAATGCAACCTCTTTTGAACCAACCATGGCATAGTGGTAAGATATCTGGAAATCTTCAGTGCTCAAGATGTCAAGATCGATCGACGCCTTTTTTGAAGAACGGAAGATATGAATCATCTGTTTCTAGTGTCTGGATCCACGTTTGTTGGGATGAGTACTGACAAAATTTTGGAGTTTCTTCCTTGGTCACACGTGAATACGTCTAACTATGCCACTGCTTATGGACAATCCGCCAAAATGCAGTTTACGTGTTAGATACTAAAATGCCTTACAACTATTTTAGAACATTAGGCTCTTCACTAAGGGGCATCAAAAATACTTTAGTAAGCAATTTTCGCAAATTTGTTTAAACGTTACTATTAAACTAGTAAATTAAAAAGTAAGTAGATTTAGAAATATGAGCACATTCATGATTAGTTTCTAGCTGTTTTTCATTAAAGAACATATTTCATGAAAAAAAGCTAGAGGCTAATCATGAATTTGCTCATATTTCTAAATCTACTACTAACTCTATAAGAATGCTATATCGTCAGATTCAACAGACAACAGAATAATTAAATTATTCTGTTGTCTGTTAAATACTCACCAAAATTGGGTAGAGATTTTATGGGGTTTGAGAGCTATTGTTTTTAAAAGTAAGTGGAGATATCAATGGAGGAGTTGAGAACCATTAATAGTCACTGCGCCAGCTCCGGCAAATGCACATTACTATCGTTATTCAATATTCTAACAAAACTTGTATTATTACTCACTTTACCTATCATTGCTTTCAATTGAAATTTTTCTTTAAGAATAATGGTATAAAAATTGAAATTAATTTTTATTTTTAAAGAATTTAAGACTATACGTTTTCACCCAATCCTGAAATTAGATTGAAATCTTTGTTCACTGCAATAAATATTGATTAAAGAAGTAGGAATGAGAGACAAAAATCCTTATTAAAAACGAATATGAATAGGACAAAAATCTTACTGATAATTATGCGGCCAGTTTTTATTTCTAATAACATTGTGTTTCTCTGATACTATCAGAACATTTGTATTTCACAGTTATCATTCAAAAAATAGGTGTATATGTAATTGAAATAATTCTCCAAGAACAATATCATATTTGAAGTGAGAATAATCGAATTAATATCATTTTTATTTTTTAGTTAAAATATTTTAAGTTATTTATATTACGCTTTGATTTTATTTATATGTAAGTTTGATATATTATCTTCAAAATACAAATATACCTGATCAAATATTATTTAATTAAAATACATTTAGCTTTTTCAATGTGTGAAAGGAAAATATCATTTAATTGAAAATATTGATATTAAAGCATAATGTATAAATTATACGCATATTTTTACATAATGTAAAAATTTTATTTGGAGATCAAAATAATAATTCAAAAACTAAAGATTTCCAAAAATGAACTCATCATAAATTTAAATTACTAATGTTTAGAATAGTAATTATTATACCGCCTTGCAATTATATTATCTATAATAATTATTAAAATCCATTTTGAGATCAAATTAATCAAAATTTCTATCGGCAAATCCAGATTGATTGTCAATACAAATCCGAGTGTATTTTTAATTACTAAAGCGTGTAACAGATGGCAGCACTATGAGTTTTAGAATGCTTTATCAAATTCTGCCTAGTAACCTTATTATAATGATTCTTGTAGTATTATTTAATGATATGTAATGTGCAAGAACGAACTTCCTTCCAGCGCATTAATTTTTAATTTAATCCAGATTATTTGTATCAAAAACTAATAGATACAAATCAAGACTAAGAAATTAACATAATATTTTAAAACTCTCAATAATTTCCAACGTATATGGAAAATCATATAAGCATTTGAATCCCCCACTCACGATTGGTATAGAGATGGTAAACTAGAACAGTCGCTGATTCCTCCAAGCGGCAGAAAATCCAATACTTGCCTTTCACGACTTGGCAATGTCATTTAAAATGTCCTACTTTTAATCGGGGTATATATTTTCCTACCTTTATTGGAGCATATTTTGTAAAATATTAACTTTAATTACTTTTGTACCATGCAATCATTAAACAAATATCAAAATAACAATGAAATCTTTCTTCTGTTTTTTAAAAAAACCTTTTCACTACAAAATTTTAACTAAATTTTTTCGTTAAAATAATTTAAAACATCTTATTCACATGCAATCAAAAAACTTGGAAATGCATGCTGCTCAGCATGTTTCATGTTCTACCATTAAAACTCCAGGTATACAAATTATGTAAGGAATTATAAATTTTGGTGTACCTAAATCATTGTGGCATTGTTAGAAAATAATGTTGATATAAAAGTTTAGTACTTTCATGAATATTTTAAAATTCATCCTTAAATATGCAAAAAATTGCAGCTTCTATATTACCAATGTTTCATAGAAAGCAGCCAATTTCGGATATTTAGAGAAGTAAATTCTGTTATAGAATAGAACAATAGATGGTCTATTTTTCATCACAAAATGTTATTTTGTTTTAAACATTTTCTTCATAAGTTAAAATATTTTTTTCTTGATGAATTTCATTAGGCGTTTCAAATTGTAACCATTTTATCTAAAATGAAAAATGCATACATATGTATGTGTTTACTCAATAATATTATACATGTAAAAAACTAGTTATAGTCAAGTGAATTATAAATACTGGATATTTATATTTTTAAGCTATTAAGTTCAAATTAAAAATTTAGAAAATTTTAAATGAATTATGAATTTATTATAAAGTTAATTAGGATTTATCTTTAGCAGTAAAAACAAACAAGACTTTATTTCAAAATAGATTTAAAAACATTATTAAAATTTCTTAAGCTAATTAATTAGTAATATTAATTTAATGAATAATTATCTTTCATTATTTTAAAATCAACTTTAAAAACCAAAATTTTTAATAAGAGATTTTTAACTGGAGATATTGATTGGAATTTTTATGTCATTTAATTAAGTTACCACGTTTCTTCATAAACATAGAATATTATTTCAAACATTTAAATAAATTTTACAAGCAAAATGAAGTTAATACTTTCGGTAATAACAATGGTTAACATTTTCTCAGTCTCCATAAAACTTATTTTTATTACACATTATACAGAATATACCTGATCAGTCATTTCTTCCTTACATTAAATTCCATCATCTTCAAAATAACGACATGTTTCAGATTTGCTTTTGCTAATTTCGTTTTTTATTTTTTTTCTTCGATGAAGACAATGATAACCATAAAATATAAATATAAATTATATATTCATCGATAAAATTTTAGTTGTAAATTCTAAAATATTATACAAATTAATGAAGTGGATTTTGATTCATACAATTCCTTTTCGTTTTATATACGTTTTATATATATGTTTTTATTTAGTAACAATCAAATCAAAAATTGTCAGTGAAATTTTAATAAATAAAATACAATTATCACACAGTGAGATTTTAATAAATAAAATACATATTGTCAGTGGAATTTTAATAAATAAAATACATACTGTCAAATAATATTCTGTAGATTAACATTTGTTTTATATTGTATTAACAGCTTCAATTAAAAGGCTTCAAATTTTATTTATGAAAAAATGTATTCTTATTCATTGGTAAAATGTTGTATTTGATATTAATCTCACTTTTAATTCAGTACAATTAACTTGTATATTAAATAATATTTATATAATGTACATTGGACATTTAAATCCTCGGAAAAATTGATAGTCATATTCACGCAGTTTCGAAAGTAAAATAATTTAAAAATGCATTTATAATAATTTACTCTTAATTTATAATAAATTAAATTTTGGAAGAAATTAGTATTTGATTTAAAAAATAAAATTTATAAGCACATATATTATTAAACATTATAAATTAATCAGAAATTTCAAATATTATAAATATTACATGAATATGAATTCAATAGAATTCATTCATTCACACCTTCGAACACGAAAGTTTATATAATAGTGAAAAAACACAATTATAAAAATTTCATTTAATGATTCAATTAATTATAAGAAAAAAGACTTACCGTAATGTTTCTGCGCTCCTTCCTGTCCAATTATAAATTTTATAATTTAAATCGATCGCTTTAACAAAGTGGAGTTTTAAATTCCGCCATTTTTAGCGAAACTAAACGGAAAACATGGAACCATGTGATGATTTAAGCTAATCAGAGCACATCACGTTTGTTTTGTGCTATAAACACGTAAAAAATAAGTAAAAATTGCTTTGAACTAAGATTTTAGTGTTTGAAAGAGAACTTCTCCCCCCAATTAAGTAAGAAAGGATTCATTTTATATCTTTATGGAGTACAAAATATCCGTCGCTCATCGAGTGGTAAAAAACCACTCAATTTTTTTAAGAATGGGCAAAATAATTAATGTGATATAGATACGAAGTTAGAAGAGAATTGTGGAAATTTTTTTATTGAAAAGCATAAAAAAAAAACATGGCTTTCATATTGAGTGTAATAGAAGAAAGAAGCATAATCCTTTTTATCTTGATCATGATAGGAAACAATTTTCTTAAAACTCCATTCCACGATAGTATTATATTGATATCATGAAAATAAGTTGGAATCTCTTAAACAAGTTCATTTATTATAGTGGGCATGAAAAATAATGAATTGTTCAATTTCCGTAAAGAAATAATATCTTAAGTATTTAACACGCAAATTCTGCATAGTATATTTCAACAAATAACGATTAAAGTTTATTGAAGGATTACAGTTTCAAACTAATATAAAAAGAGATGACTTTCATAATTTTGCTGCTAAGAGAGTGAGCCCTTTGGTTTTAAATAGAATGCCAAAAAAATGTAAAATATTTACCTAACATTTTAGCATCCAATTCTCTACATTGTATATAAATACAGTTATTGTTTAACATATTTGTTTAAATAATGATTTAACGATGTGTTTCGACAGAAATTTGATAATACTGAGGTTCTTGGAACAATCTCTTATAATATACCACAATTATTTTTTCAGTTTTTAAAAGAAAAAAATATTAAAATAATTAGTTTATCAAGATAAATTTTAAAAAAAATAAGAATTATGTAATTTATTATCAACCAGAACACCTGTGTTTTCTTACGGTTTATCAATCATAAAAAAGTCTTAGAAAATGAAGATTTCATAAAAAATTTAGTTTTAAGTATGTCTATTTCTTTACACACCCTCCTTGGAGTTTCATTATTTATCCTTTACTTTCAGCAAGTCGAATTTAAAAAATTAAATATCCAAGAGGATGTAAAAGGTATGCATATACTTAATATAGCATATTATAAAATATTTTAATAGGTTTAATTTACATTCAATTATGATAATATTTTCGGAAACTATTCTGAAATATTTGATTTGCTTTGACAGCATACAAATTTCTGAAAAATAAAACTCAGGTTGTAATATAAAAATGATTTCGAAGAAGTAAAGGGTAAGTGTGAATGGGGTTATTTTTTAAAAATGTTGATATTCATTTAATATACTTTTAGGTGTGTAATTAGTGTATAATTGTTTATAATGTAAATGCTCATTGAATTTTAAGAAAATATTTAAAACTGTTCACCTGAAAATAGAGGTAATACACTCTTTTGCGGAGTTATTAATAAGGCATTTTAAAGGAGTAAGTTTGCTCTTAATCTTACTTTCCAATATAATTCAAAATAGAAAGAAAATAATTAAATTAATCAACATTTTTTTTCTGCATTATTTGCATACATTGGAAAGTTCTTATTGCAAAATGTTATTCTCTGAATCTCATTAAAGAAAATAAAGGAAAAAATTTAAATTCATTGAACGTGATTATCTTCTTAATCCATAAAATTTTATAATATTAACAACGGATAACGACTTATCTATTTCAATTTTATTCTATTAATAATTTTAAAGTAATGAATTATTTAGTGAAAACCCATCAATAGTTCTTCATTTTGTTTGTTTAATTTGTAGTTTTGTGTCAAACCCATCAATAGTTTTAATTTGTAGTTTTGTAAAATAAATGTTAATGTGTATTTTACAAACAAGTATATGCCTTATTTATGTTTTGGATTGCCATAGATTTGGCAAATATGGAAAATAGCAGCTTTTTACAATATTTTGAATTAGTGTAATATATACTATTAATTAAGCTAAAAATTAAAAGAAAACTGATTTCATTACTTACATTTTTAAGACCCTATACTAGTGTACAAAATAGAAGTTGAAAACGTATCTTTTGTAATAAATAAAAATATTTACTATTATTAGTTTAAATGTAATATAATGTTACTTAACAAACACATTTTCAATTTATTGTTATGTTTATTAAAAAACGAAAAATGAAGAGGAAAAATAGAAATAATTTATATTGAAAAGTAGAAGCTTCCTATGTCAACAAAGTTATATGTTGAATTCCATTGTTTTAAGAAAATAACCCCAACCATATAGATTGAAATTAAAAAGACTACAAGGATTCTATTGAGCAATCAATTGCACTTAAAAGTAAGCTAATAAAACTGTTGAATCAGAAGAAAAAATTCTTCATTAACTTTAAGGTTTTCGTATAATAATTTTCAGGTTACGGCAATAGATTAATGCATCTAAGATTGGCAGAATTCTCTTAAAAGTTGCAATACTTTCAGAGGATCACATTGTAGATTTAGCTCCATAGCATCCTAACAATACTGTTAATGGATAATTATCTGAAATTAATAACATTGTGTATGAAAGAATGATATCATGAAAATCTGTGTAGATATGGATTTCGGAGAATGTCGTGAAAACAGGCGACTAATGGTGTTCGTTCCCTTCATGCATTTTCACATGAGAAGCTGTCTGTCACTGAGGTTTGAACACTGCTTTTGGACAGATGTGGATTGGAACTGAAATGAGTCGAAAATCAGAAAACGAAACAATACTTAGACAAGTTTACATCTAAAAAGAACCTGTAAAATTCAATCATCATATAAACATCCAAGAAACTGATCACTTTGGTGGTATTTGTATCCTCGTATGACGAAAGATTATGTCATTCCATTTCTTCTCTGTTTTCACAATATCATAAAATCGTTATGGAACGAGATTCTCGAAACTTATATGGAACCTTTTTCGAGAAACTATTGGAGACCAATTCACTCTTATGGATGATAGTGCCTAGTACACAGAGCTCCTCCTGTTAAAAATTATCGGTAAATTTCTTCAACACCATGCGGGACCGTTGTACTTTTTAATTTTCGTGCCTGACTGTTATTACGTCAACCTGAATTGCATCAGATCACACACTAGATTCACAATTCACCCTCAAGATTTCAAAACAAAATCACGCTTAATCTTGAAATTTAAAATCATTATCTCTAGCTATTTGTGATTTCAAATATTGAATATTTCATTATGTTTACTTGATACAAAAATAATTTGAAGCTAGAAATTTAATTTCACGCATTTTATAATAATTACTTATTGCAAGACAAATAACTTTAAAAATTAATACTACTTTTCGCAATCTATCAATAAAATATAAACATTATCAGTTTTCTAATTATTTTCTTCAAATTAATCGAAAAAGTACAAATACTTCAATAATACATAAATACAACAATACAAGATCCACAACGTTAATTAGATGTATAGCTTAATTGTGTTAATGCAAGTATTAACCCAGACAATTACGATATAAATTTAAATCATTAAAATAATAAATTCGCTCTGTCATTGGCTCTTGTGTACTTATTACATTCAGTAAAATACATTGCAATTAACTGATTATTTTAAAACAGGCACGTTATTTTTCTGCCACTGGCTCTTCTGTAGTTGAAACTGTTACTGATTACTTTGAAACAGGTACTTCTAGTCAAGTACATTGTACATGCAACTGTTTGAGAGTATTTGGACTCCCATCCCTAGTGAGGAGCAGGCAACGGAGAAAGTTGGAAACTGTTACTCCTATCAATAGTGTAGTGGATAATTATATATATATATATATATATATATAATCATGTAAGCTCGTTAGATATTAGCTTAATGAATGTGCCTGGAAGAAATTGTCTCTTTCATGAAAGTAGAGAGGAAAAGTATATAGGTATGACCAAAAGTATCGCTCGCTCTCTTCCGACAACCAGAAGACTAATCGAGGTAGAAATATTAGATTATTCTGCATGAAGAAAAGATATAACTTAGTTTGTTGAATTAAGAAATTATTATTGGTAGAATTAATGCAATGAAAAGGTTTGTTTCATTTGAAAGTTTGAAAAAGGAATTGTAGTAGTAGAACAGTTATATGAAGAAAGTTTATTAAGAATAATTTGAGAAAGGATAGTTATGTATTTTAATTTGTTGAGTGAGGAAAAATATTAGTAGTAAAATAGTTGTATGAGGAAGATTTGTTAAAAATAATTTGAAAAAAGATAGCTATTTATGTATATTTGTTAGATGAGTGATGAAGAATAGAAGTGATAGAACAAGTATATGAGGAAAGATTGTTAAGGATATAATAAGTTGAGAAAGTATTGTCATTTGCGTGTTTATTAATAACTTTAATAGTAGTGACTAAAGAATTAAATTTGAATGTAGAATCAGAATATAGAACTACAGAATTGAAAGAGTTAAATATATTATATATAGAGTTTATATATTTATATATATATATATATATATATAGTGTTAATACAGTTATTGAAAGAGTTACTAATTCACGGTCGTGAACTATTACTACTACTACGGTTTAGATCTACTACGGTTTTTATAGGTTAGAACTATTGGTCAATACCAATAGTGAAAGAGAGCTAGTATTTGGCTTGGCTCAAAACACATAAGGCGTATCCTCTTACCCTACAGAGTTATGTTGGCTGACAGAACACGACAGAGCATTCAACGAACTAAAAACAGGTCTAGTTAAAGCGCCCAACCTCAATACACGATGGTTGGAATTTCCTTTCGTAGTACAGTTTGATGCATCTTCAAGAGGCATCAGTGCATGTCTGTCTCAACGAAAGTACAACCGTGTATTTCCAGTCAGCTATGTGAGTCTGACCAAATCTCATCAACTCTGACCAATTATTGAAAGAGAAGCGCATGCAGTCATCTTGTGTTTGAAAAACTTCGAAACGTGGATCTTCAGATCACCAGTGGAATTGATTACAGGTCATAATCCATTGACTTTTATCACGATGAATGCTCCACAGCCATCGAAACTGCAGAGATAGGCATTACCGTTGCAGAAATATGACGTATCAATTTCTCACTATCCAGGCTCAAGATTGACAAATGCTGAGGGCTTGTTGAGGTTGGAAACAACAGGGACATAAAAAATTGATAACAAAAAGAATTTTTTATGAATGTTTTTTCAAAGAATGGTTTTATTCTTTTAGTGAACCTTTGTTTTTACTATGATATTTGTGGAATTTGATACGTTATTCTCAAATAACTTTGATGTTATTTCAATGATTGATGTGTTATTCAATATTAATTTATTCTACAATAAATTACCTTTTGAAATTGATGTTACTCAAATAATTAACTTTTTCGTATTTAATCTTAGGTAGTGGTGTGATGTCTGGGTGACGTCCTCCTCTCCATTCATTCAAAGGCAATGTTTTTTTTTTTTTTTTTTTTTTTTTTTTAGAAATATGGTGAGGAGCAGGCAACTATTTCTCCTGTCGATAGTGTAGTAGATAATTGTAGATAGTGCAATTATATGAATATATCTAATAATGTAATCATGTGTGCTTGTTAGATGTTAACTTTATAAATGTACATGGAAAAAAACAATGTCTCTTCCATGAAAATAGAGAGGAAAAGTATATAGGAATGACCAAAATGATTCATAATTGTAATATTAAAAATTGTTTAATTTGTGAAATTAAATTCTAGAAGAAATCTTCTATTTATTTTGACCAATTTTTTTTATAATTTATTTACATATATTAATATAATAGTAAAAAGCCAGATATTTTTATTTTGTGTAAAATTTTATGCATATAATAATTGAAAAATAAAAATATGTATCTTTAAGTCAGGACTCTATATTTCAAATGTTAATCTATATACGGTTTATGAGTTAAAAAGTATTACTAAAATCAATCAATCTACTATATTTTGCACACTTGATTGTCAATTTCAATCTTGTTTGCTCAACTAGAACCCTCTCTCAATTCACGGCAATTCTTCTCCAATTTTTAATCATTAAAATACTTAAATCTTTCAGTTTCTTCAGCCATTTAATTGGTAGATTCAATACAGTTTTTTTTTTTTTTTTTAACTAATTTTAACTGTAGAAATTTCTGTGCGTTTATAGAAAGGCCAACTCATCTTAACTTGTTATATCTATCGTTAATATATACGTAGTCACACAAATTTTTGTGGAATAAATAGCATTTTAATTTAATATTTAACAAAAAATAACTTCATGTATGCGATATTAAATTCTGCTTATGAAATGCAAATACAAAGAAAGAATAGAAAGTTTAATTTATTTTCTATTTTATTATTTATTACTTGTTAAATATATTTTATATGTTAATTTTATAAGTAAAATCATTAGAATCATTTATCTATAAATTTACAAAATATAAATTTCTATTATAATGGTAAGCTTGTATTTTTCTAAACATCCCAATTATATGAATCATTTCTGAAAATTTTTTGTTTTGTTATCTTTCTTTATAGTAAATATTGTATTGAAATATATATATATTATACTCAATAGTTATCATTGAATATAAAAATTGTTCTTCTAATATTATTCCACGTGTATATTACTTTCATTGTGTGCAAAAATATGAATCTTAAATATTTTCATCTTTTATTTGTAGGTAAGAAAGTGCAAAAAACTTTTGTTCTTGCACCGAGATATTTTCAGTCTGAAAGAAATGTTGACTCACTGACTTCAGAAAAACTTATTTTTTTGGAACCAGATAGTAGACAAAAAATTGCAACTCAGTTTCGGCTGTTTACACAGAATAATAAAAAGAAACCTGAAATCATTACAAATGGAAATATTTATTCCCACTTAAAAAACAATACGAGATTCAATCCTGCAATAAGGACTAAATTTATTCTTCATGGATACATGGGTGGCAATGCTCCTTGGGCAGAGGTAATTATTAATTTTAATATCACACATAACTATTATACATTTACGCTTTTAGCGAAAAAAAGTAAAAAGCTCTATAAAAGCAAATATTTTATATAGTATGCAAATACAAAGTTTGTGCGTGGGGGGATTATTTTTTAAATAAAAAGGTTAGTTAAATGTAAATATAAAATTCACTTATTATTTAAAATATGATTACTTTTTTTAAATGGGTTAGTTGAAAGTGACAATTTCTTAATTTGCAGTTAGTGTAAGAAACCTGAAAATTGTGCAATGTAAAGATGATAAAACGCTTTTCATTTACTATATTATATTCTATCAATTTACATAAAATTGCAAAGTGGACATCACCCATCTATTTAATCGTATTTCCTCATTGCATAAATATGGATAAAAAATATCTACTTTACAAGTACTACAATAAGTTGCCAGCTAAGACCATATCGGTTAGCAAATATCATCACGATCTATTCGATACTATATTTTTCATTTGCCAGTTTCCAAGTCCTACAACTATTTTTAAAAATATACACGTAACTCTCGGTTCTTTCCATTTTCCCTTTGGTGTAGGGAAGATTAGATTTTACAGGCTTTTTTACTGTTATATTGAAAAACATGTCCTTAGTCACCATAATTGGTAACTCCTGGTCACTTTTACTTTGTTAGGTTCTCTGTAATTTTTGATCATATTAACTTCCTATAGCATCTTATTCTCCATTTCTGTGTTCTCTTTTATGACAAAAATTTTCTAAAGATTTTTGTCTCAAATTTCTTTAGCTTCTCATCGTCTGCTTTGTAAATTGCACAAAGGAGACAAAAAAAAAACAATTAAGCTTACTAGCGTCTTGTTTAACTGTATTTTAATTTTAATTATGTATTAAGACTTAATCTGCAATTGATGATAACATCTGTTATAGCCATATAAATTATATTTTTATTTAAATTTTATGTCATTATTGCTTACAATGCTCCTAAATATTTACATCGAGCTATTTGATCAAACATATATTCATTAAATTTCAGTATCTGTTTTGTGGTTATGAAGAATATCAGTGTAAATATGATAGTGGTGTGTACTTAATTAAAAAATTGTTTCAATAAAGAAACTATACGCTATGAAAAGAATTTCATTAAGGCATAAATTATACACGATTCGAAATGGGAGAATAATATTTGTCAGTCATTCGCTATTATGCAGAATCGATGTGATATTACATCCGATATGACCAAAACATATTCTTCAATATGTTGGACAATATTATATTCTACAGCATATTAGAAACATTTCCTTATGATATATTGTTTAAAGTCTCTTTGCTACTGTTTATTGATTGGTTAGTTTAATAAAATTTACACTGAAAGCAATGATGATATACGCTTAAAACGAAATGAAATGCACTTAGTTCAAAATGACAAGTGCCATTTTTTCCTAATTATTTACTTATTTTATAAATCTTTCTTTTGAACCTTTTAATGTATCAATCTACATTTAAATTTAATAATGTACTCGGTATATCAATGGAATATAATACGATGTCCATACAGTTTATTAGCCAAGATATTTTTGTGAAAATAGTTTATTTATCTTGCATTTTTAAGAAAGCATATTTTCAAATTTTCCAAATTCACCCTTAAATATCCCGAATATATTAAGATTTAAGTAAATTTTAATGTATTCCCTTCTAAGAGTAAAGAACGTAAAATAAAATATTTTTTAGAAACTGATGTTAATTAGAGAATGACAATTTATGGTAAATAGAAGGAAATAAGTGTGTTACATAATATCCAATTATTGATAATTGCCAAAAAGTAAAAGAAAAGACAATCGTATGAGAAAAAAAGCCTCATATAAGGTTATAAGAATTTCATAGGCATGTTTGTAATATGCCTATGAAATTCTTATTATATAACTTTGGTACGACATTTATTGAATGATAAATGCATTATTGTGGCTTCAATGTGATAAAATCTGAGTGCTTGCATAACTTAAATTGCATTACAATAACTCAGAAATATTTTTCACTTCTTTGATGTTCATAAATCTTAATTATGAAATGCATTGTAAATTAATCAAAAATTTGACCGAAGATATGTGTTCAGTCTCTCAAGGGTTATGGGATTTATTGGTGGTATATGCACTACTAACGCAGTAAAGCAGATTCAAATAACAGTTCCTTCTTTTCTATGCTTACAGAATACATTAGTGAGATTAAATCTAATATTATTGTGAACAGATAACTCACTGTACAGTATTAAAATATGCATATGTTTTGCTTCATGATGCACGAAATTGTTATTTTTCTGTTCTTTTTGAATCAATTAAAGATGTATTTGTCTACGTATCCGTATTCACTATTCGATGCTTATCTGCTGAAAGTGAATGTAATTGTAATACGTCGAGCAACAGTGCAATCAAATTACGATTTCGATATTATATGGAACTTATACTTCATGTTAGTTGATAGTATTTTTAAATTTGTTGAAAGGTATATTTTTGTTTTATACGTGAATGTATGATGTATCACAAAAAATAATTATTTGCAAGTATTACAAAATTTAATTTTTCTTCAAATAGACTTCATTAATAATCTACATTCTTTGGTGCCCTTTCTACTTTTTTTAAAAAAAAATATGTAATGGTATATTCATAAATAATACTTGGAGTAGAATTTAATAATTCATAATTCCGACCGTAGAACATTTTCATAATTATGTGTTCACTTTGAACATATAAATTAATATTCTTCAGTTATTCAGGTTGTCACTTTAATTATAAAACTACAAACTAATAAGATAAATCAATTTTTAAGAACGTAATTCTTAAATAAAATTTTTGACATAACTTTATTATAGAATGGACATTTTTTAATCACTATCACTTTTAACAACCTCGGTCTACTTTATATAAATTCCACCAAAGCTAAAAATATTGTAAGAACTGTAGTAAATGCAAACAATTTCCCCCCAATACAAATCATAAAAAATAACTAAATGAAAAAATAAAAACATAAATTGATTTAATGTTTTCTTCGTTAATTGCTGTTATAATTCTAATGGCATAATACATCTTCGTTTTAATAACTCACCAAAAAACAACGTAATTTTTAGTGGGTTATTAAGCTTGCGGTTAGTTTCAAAAGAATATTTCGTACAAGTATATCCTTTCTAATGTATTTTATATATCGTCACCATAATTTTAAGAAGTAGCTTTTCAATTTGAAAATGTTATTTACACTTACTTAATTTTTAAAATTCAATTTAAAGAACATTATTTAGTTAAAAATTCTTTTAAATAGAATTAATTTTTTTTTAAAAAATGCAAGATAATATTTATAATTTCCAATAACAATCAGCAATCATTTCAATCACCCTCATAAATATTTCTTTCTTCTTTTTTATTTTAATATGATAAATTTAGTAAATGTTCTGATAGGAATTTGCTTTCTAATTAATGTATATTACTACTGGTAATTTGCAGGAAATGAAAGATGCACTGATAAAACAAGAAAAATGCAATGTATTCATCGTTGATTGGTCAGCAGGCGATGGTCCTATATACGCACAAGCTGTGGCAAATGTCAAAGTGGTTGGAGAAGAAGTAGGAATGTTCATAATGCGTCTTATAGTATGTATTTCTGTACCATTATTTACAACACATCACTTTTTCTTTTATTATGAAAATACAATTTAATTAAAACATTTTCTGAATATTAGTTTACTTAATTAATTTTCTCATTTAAAAATATTCTTCAAATTTTTCTTTAGAGGACTAAATATTTTCGTTTTTTGAAACTGTTGCTGTGTTTTATAAGAATATTAATAACATAAAATCAATCATTGAATCTCTTACTGAAATAATAAATAGAATTGAAATATTAATACAAAAATATAATTTAATCATGAAAATTCTAAACTTTAGTTTAATTCACTTATGCGCACGTAAAATAACATTCATATATAGGATTGAACAGTAAACTCCTGGCCGATCTTAACTCTGAAACACTAATTAACAAATCCAAAAACTTGGAGACAAAGTGAGGAGCCATACTGTAGTTTCGCTTATGATTTATTCTACGCACATACCGCGTACACACTGCCTATTTTCAAAAAGTGAAAGAAAAATATAACAAACAACGCTCAGCGCCATCTGGAAGTAATGAATTCACAATTCAATGAATGGGAGCTTGAACATTCTCCCGGCCGATGGCCTTAGGGACAACAAAATTGCACTTAGTTAGACATACACATACTGATACACATCAAAGGCAACAACTTACCTTACAAAGCACAATTCACATGGTAAAAAAATAACTGCAAAAATAAAAGACATATCTTAATTATTACACAGAAAAATGATAAAAATGAAATGCAAAGTCAACTCAGTTCATCAGTTGTTGTACCGCAGTTAATCGGTAACACACACAGTTTGTGTATAGGTCTTTTTATTTCACCTGACATACACATACTAGCACGACACGAACCTTGTTGTCTAGCCCTTCATGGACTCTTATAACTCGACGAAGTTTCCACCTGTAAGGCGGTAAGTGGTCATCTTTAATGATAACTAAATCATTTACCTTGATGTTGTTCGCAGGTCGTTTCCATTTTGCTCGTTGCTGTAGCTGTGTTAAGTAGTCCAGGGACCACCTCTTCCAAAACGCTTGACAAATTTGTCTCACACGTTTCCATTGGTTATTTAGAGCTAAGGTTTCACTGCTTACATCTGGAATTGCTTGAAAAGTGGATACAATTAAAAAATGTGATGGGGTTATCGCGGAATAATCATTTGGATCTTCTGAAACTGGAACTGATGGACGAGAATTCACACACGCTTCGATTTGTACAACATACGTATAAAATTCCTCGTAAGTAAGAATCTGCGCTCCAATAACCTTTTTCATATGATGTTTAAATGATTTTACAGCAGCTTCCCACAATCCACCGAAATGCGGGGCAGAAGGAGGATTAAATTTCCAATTAACACCTTCATTAGCTAAGTAATCGCTAACTTCACAAGATATCCAAGCTTTTAACTTCTTATATTCACCCACGAAATTTGTGCCACAATCACTGTGTATTTCACGAGGTTTTCCTCTTCTAGATACGAAACGTTTCAAAGCTGCTATAAATGAATTCGCACTTAGATCTCCAACACATTCTAAGTGAACAGCCTTCGTAACAAAACAGACGAATACGCAAACGTATATCTTCATTGTTTTCACACCTCGTCCCTTTTTTGGTCTTACGTGGAAAGGTCCCGCAAAATCCGCACCTGTTCTAGCGAAAGGTCTTTCAGGTTTAACTCTGAAAGATGGGAGGTCACCCATCATCTGCTTTGACAGCTCGGGTCTGCTCCGAAAGCATATGACACATCTGCGTAAAATCTTTCTTATCACTTGACGCGCGTTAATAACCCAAAACTGCTGTCTGAGGATTGCAAGCAGTAATTGGTTGCCATAATGCATATACGTTTGATGATAATACATTATTATTAGATCTGTAATAATGTGATGTTTTGGAAGAATAATTGGGTGCTTATATAACATCATTTGGCAAATCAGAATTACAGAGCCTGCCTCCAACTCTGAGTATTTTCTCCTCGTCCGGGTATGGATGTAACGATAGAATCTTATTTTGAGGGCTCAAGTATAGGATGAAAATTTTAAAATCAAATTATCGATCCATGAATTACTCTTAACTGTGAGAAACACTACACTTTTTAACTTCTCATTCTCTACTACTTCATTTGGAATTTCTTTAATACTTCGCTCTGGCCACTCCTCTGTCTCCTTACTCAACCATTTAGGGCCTATCCACCACTTATCATTAGACGCTAAATTCTCAGCTGAAATACCTCTAGTTAACAAATCTGCTGGGTTATCCTCTGACGGACAGTAACGCCAATCACTCGGATTTGTTTTCCCCTGTATTTCCCAAACGCGATTAGACACAAATTGCTTCCACCTTTTCCAGCTTCCCTTGACCCAACACAAAGCAACTAACGAATCACTCCAAAACATAACTTTCCCGACCAAATCAGCAAAAATACTTCTTACATAATTTCCTATTCTTGCACCTATCACAAGGGCCATTAATTCTAAACGAGGGAGCGATAATTTCTTAATAGGGTCCACTCTGCTCTTTGACATTATAAATGACACTTTATAATTCCCACTTTTATCAGCATATCTAAAATATGCCACACATCCCTAAGCAATTGGTGAAGCATCGCAAAACACATGCACCTCAACATTTGTATCCACACAATCCGTAAAACTATACCTCGAAATGGAAATAACACTCAATTTCTCAACTTCACCTCACCACTTAGCCCATTTTTGATGCAAATCATCTGGTAACTCATCATCCCAATCGATTGCTCTTTCTTAAATTTCCTGTAACAAACACTTAATCCGAATAACAAACGGAGAAATCAACCCAACTGGATCGAAAATGGTTGCAGCGGTCTGTAAAACACTTCGTTTGCTATTTGTCAACCGTTTCTGAAAATCCACCAAACCTCTCACATCCAACGACAACACATCTAACTCAGGGTTCCAATTCAAACCTAGAACTTTCGCCTGATAAGGGTCCACCGATTTATTCTCACTAAGTCCACTGACTATCTCTTCATTCTCTCTAAGTCCACTCTCAACCCATAGCTCTTCTAGCTCTCTGCTATTAGACCATGACTTCCTCAAATTAAAACCTGTTTTAAGAATTGACACAGCATCTGACGACAATTCAAAGGCCTCACTCACACAATTTCCGCCATGATATAAGTCATCTACATAGAGAGCAGAATTCAGCATCTCAACTACTTTCGGATTAGAATTTTCAAATTGTTTGAAATGATACTTTATTGTTGCGCTCAGGATAAGTGGAGATGTTTTAGAGCCAAAAGGTAATCTCCTCATTCTCATAAATTTGTACTCTTCACTAGGGTTATCTGAATACCATTGAAATTTTAAGTACTCTCTATCCTTTTCAGAAATGCTAATCATTAAAAATGCCTTTTCTATATCAGCACTAAACGCAATTTTGAATTTACGAAAGCTTAAAATCATATCAAGAATGTTAGGATTTAAATTTGGACCAGTTTCTAAACAATCATTTAAAGAATTATTACCTTTAGATTTAGAGCTACAGTTGAAAACCACGTGAACCTTTGTTGTTTCTTTATCCTTTCTAACAACCGCTCTATGGGGCATAAAATATTCGCTTACACTATTCTCACATTCTTCAATAATACCCTTTGAAATTTGATCATTTATGATTTCCTTGTTTTCTTCAACAACCCATTTATTTTTAGAAAAATCGGTTTTAAGCTCATCAAATCGTTTTTTAGCCAAAGAAAAATTATTTTTCAACTCACTCGGATCAACCCTCTACAGTAAATTCGTTTCATATCTACCTTTAACGAATTTTAAACCACTCTCAAATTGATCTATAATCGCTTTATCACTTAAACTTAGTTCTTCCTTCTCTTTTGTTCCCAAAGCCTCTAGATTCCATAGCATTTGAATATCTGGAGTTGCTATACACAAATTAGCTGAGACTCCGCAATTATATTCGTTATTCTCATTCTCACCGTCGAAACTTCCGCTTACCACGTACCCAAAAACAGTGTTTTGCAAAACCAAATTACTATTAGCCGGACAAATTTGACCTGGTCGTAACAATTTATAAAAGGTCTCTGCACTTAACAGCAAATCCACTCGACCTGGCACATTAAAGCCTTCATCTGCAAGTTTTAAGTACTTTAATTCTGGAACATTTATTTTAAAAGTTCTTGACGGCATGAAATCCGTGATTTTAGGAACAATTAAAAAATCCAATTTTTGTTCAAAACTTTCCTCAAGATTAGAAATTGTCGCATTAACAACAGATTTAATCGTAGTAGATATATTTCCTATACCACAAACAGTCAAATTCGTTCTTTTCAAATTAAGGCTATTCGCGCAGTCTATCGTCATAAAATTATTCATTGCTCCTTGATCTAAAATAGCTCTCACTCTGTATTTATTTCCTCTCTCATCTCTCAATAGGCGATTAACGGTACTCAGGAGCACGGTTTTTGACTGATTTATTATTACACGCGAAGAGAGTACGGAAGTAGTGTTTTGATTATTTGTTAGGCTGGCAGCTGTTTGAAACGCCGGCGCAACTGGCGACAATACAGAATCACTGGCTCTCACTATGGGGGTAGAAAAGTGGCCGCCATTCGACACACTTGCACTTTCATTGCGCGATAACTCAGAATTTCTCGGATAATGTAGTGATACATGATGACGCCTGGTTTTTCCCTCTCGCTTACACAAAGAACAAGAAAAGTGCGATTTACATTTATTAATTAAATGTCTACCTAGGCAATTAAAACAAAAATTATTTTTCTTAATTATCTCAACTCTTTCAGAAACAGGCGTAGCTAAATAATTTCTACATTTGTACAAAGAGTGAAAATCAAAACGCAAACTGCATTCTAAAATTTTACTATCTGTTAGAAAAATTCTAGACACATTTTTCGTGTTGGGGGATTTTTGATTGCTGATATCCGTAAGTGATTTTCCTCGCGACACATAGAAGAAATCTGCCTCTTTCCCTAAGGTTACGGGATCAAACCAACTATCTGATTGTCTAATGCTGACATGACTCGCGGTTTCTTTATCTAATGTTTGAAACAATTTGTCTGATATAATTAATTGTTTTAACTTCTCAAAATCAGACACTTCTCTTAGTTTTAAATAGTATTCAAAACTAGTTGTTAACCTTGACGCAAATTGTACATGCGTTTCATTAGCTTGCCTAATAGTTTTCCTAAACTGCTCCAAACACAACTGAGGGGTCGGTTCGAATTCTCGTAGAACAATTTTCTTAACTTTTTCATAATTACTCAATTCATTATCACTGATGTAAGAAATTACATTTGAAGCTTTCTCGCCAAGTAAATTCAAAAGAATTTCCGCTTTAAATTTATCGGGTACATTTTTAGTTATAATGGGTACATTTTAGTATCGGGTACATTTTAGTATCGGGTACATTTTTAGTTTTTTGCTTCTTTAGATCTCTCTAAAGAAGCAAAAAACAGACCCCATCCTTCAGGGCGACTTGGTATTCTAATGGTTAAAGCTTTTACACTTTTTATTAATGAATCCAAAGAATCGCAAATCTCAATTGTATTTTCTGAAACATCGTCTTTAGTTTTTGAAGCTGTTCTCAAGCGCGATAACTCAAATTCGGCTTTCGCTCTCTCTAATTTAATTTGTTCTAACTGTAGTTCTAACTGTTAATTTTTCTCATTTGTTTCTAATTCAGATTTCCTGTCCTCAATTATGCCCTCAATGAGATCAGACACAAATTCAGGTTTAGATTTGCATTTGTCAGTCTTTTTAATGATTTCTATCAGTTCTGAAACCGTCATTTTATCTGTTACTTTCTCACATAGCTCGGTTGCAGCAAGCTGCAGATCAACTTTTCTAGCGTTTTTAAACATTATGAAAACAAATCTTAACTACAGAAATACAATTTAACTCTTAACAAGGATTTTGAGAACTAATCTTAATTACAAAACAAAAATAACTCTTTTTAAAAACTGTAAGAATAAATCTGAACTACACAACACAATTCAGTCAGAAATTATTTTTACTCTACCACATTCTAATATCAACATTATTTCAACACTATTACACTAAGTCAACGACATTACCACATCAACTCTAAATCTACTTCCAACACTATAGTAAAAAAATTGACTATTGAACATCAAAATTACTCACCCCAAACCAAAACTACGCAACAACAACAACATCCGAAATTATTTCTTTCATCACAAAATCACTGTCTGGGACTCGCATCCCACTTCTGACACCAACAATGAACAGTAAACTCCTGGCCGATCTTAACTCTAAAACACTAATTAACAAATCCAAAATCTTGGAGACAAAGTGAGGAGCCATACTGTAGTTTCGCTTATGATTTATTCTACGCACATACCGCGTACACACTGCCTATTTTCAAAAAGTGAAAGAAAAATATAACAAATGACTCTCAGCGCCATCTCGTAGTAATGAATTCACAATTCAATGAATGGGAGCTTGAACAAGGATCTAGAATATTTTTTATTCTAAAGTTATTTACAAGAATCATTTGGGAAAATTTAGTGACAAATATAAGAAACTATAAATAAATTATCATCATTATAAAAAAGTCATTATTTTTTATACTCCATTTATTACAATACTTTCCTAAGGCAATGCTTCTAATATCCTTAAAATGCATAGAAAATATATGTTAGGTTGAGGAATAAGTTCTTAGCGTTTTTAACAAAGACTTTTATTAACTTATTGATATAATTATTTAAACAACAATAATTATATCAATAAGTTAATCAATTATATATTCCCCGTTGCTGTTTGCCTCTTCTCACCTCTTTACCAATTTGTTGATGCCGTTCCGACAAAAATCGTCTGATCTGGTGTCAAAGAAGTTGTTGAGCCGGTTTTCAAGGACCTCGTAATGAAGTGGGAAATGTTCGAAAAGAATGCCACAGTCGACATGGAGCTCTACATTGCTTAGCTATACCGCGTGTGAATGAGGCAATTTGACTGAAAAAACCTTATCAAAATGGTCAAACCATACTCCTTCACGACAATGCCAGGCACCATATTGCACAAGTAATCAAAGCCGCACTCCAAGAACTCAAATGAGAGGTCCTGCAGCATCAGCCGTATTTTCCGGACATAGCACCGACCGATTACCATCTTTCCCGCTCCTTGTCAAACCATATGAAGAGCGTTTCTTCGATAATAAAAAGGTCCTTAATAAAATGTCTCTACTACTTCTTTGACACCAGCCTAGGTGACTTTTGGCGGAACGGCATCAACAAATTAGGCGAGAGGTGGGAAGAGGTTGTAAACAGCAACGGTGAATATATAATTGTTTAACTTATTGATATAATTATTGTTTTTTGTTTAAATAAAAGTCTTTGGTAAAAATGCTACGAACTTATTCCCCAACCTAATATTTAGCAATCATTAAAATATTTATGGAATATTATGTAACGAAAATTTCTACAAAGGATTAAGCAGTTATTTTGAGGATTATTCATTATATGTAGACTAGTAACAATTTATAATCTAAAAAACATATATTCTACTTGTGCGATCAAATCTGTTTTATTGCCTTCAACAAATGATCAGTAAACATTGAATCTATGGAGCGAAAATTAGAAGGAGTTGTAGAGATAGTTTTCTTTAAAGGAATCTGTTATGACTACTTGAGTCGAAGTTTAGATTGGAAAAAATCTGCCTCGCAGAAATTTCGATTATCAATTAGAGTAGGCATATTTATATATTTTTTGTTGCAAAGTCAATACCGGAATGTGGCATTATCTCTCAATTCTTTAATTTTCCATAACTCCATTTATTTTACAGCCCTACAGTTTTGCACACCATTTTTTTAGTCTGTGCATACACATGAGCACGTTTGTCACACCCATCTTCTAATTTGTGCATAATTGTGCATTCCTCGTTTAATACTTATTATATGAAACTTTATTGTGGAATGTTATAAATGTAGCAGAAAATATTAACTATGAAATTTAGTAATATAGTTCTAAGTAGAATAAAGGAAAATAAGTATTGTGTTACAATGGTGATATCATTAAGAAAAACTAAACATTTGACACGGCAGCCCAATGTGGGCCAAGACCTACAGTGCCCATATCTGTTTTCCTGACAGAGGACACTGATTGTGTCTCGGTTAGGTGGTGAGCCTAACGTGAAACACCCAGTTTTTATTTCCCAATCATGCTTGGTACTCGGCTTGTCGACATTCTGAAAGGATGAAATGAAAATTTATATTTTATTACAATTATCAAATATAATTAGTACTTTCAGTTATCCTTGTAACAAAAATTAAAGTATGAGTGAATTTTATAACGTAGTATTTAATTAATATTTTATTTTTTGTAATAAAACATTTTCATTATTAATATTTCCAAATCCAGAAAATTCTATCTACAGTACAAAAAGTGTAAAGAACTAAGTTTTAAATAAGGCTGCCTACTCTATAATCCTATGAAGAAAAATGTAAATAATTTAAATATTTATATGAATGTTTTCTATTTCTCTTCAAGTACTTATTTCAGTGTATTATAATCTCTTAAAGTGTGAAATTATTGTCCAAACAAAGCTCATTTTGTAAAAATAGTGTTTTTTTAATCTGAAAAATAAAGTCTAAAATACTAGCAGCTTGGTGACATTTGGTTGTATTTTTGGCGACTTGGTGACCATTAACATTAAAACAAACATTGGTGACCATTATTGACAAAACATAAGTTAACATTCTCGATATTTCGAATCTATGGTAGCAATAAAAACTAAGTTATCATAGGCTGACTATAGGAATGTACTGGAAGCTTTCAGAAAGGAATATTCTAGGAACTATTGAACAAGTACAAATATCAGTCTCAGCCAAACAGCGAGTTGAAAATGAAGCAATGAGTTAGGTTTATTAGTCTTCAGTCTTGAGAGATGTTTTGTTTAATTTGTGTATTATCGAAACTGAATAGATTTTTAGCTTGTATAAAAGATTCAAGCTGAAGTATTTATAATCAATTTGGGACTGAAAGAACTGCGTAAAAATTTTGCTTAGAAGAAACTCAATGTTCTTTATTTCTGCATTATGCCACCTTCATCGCATTGAAGAAATCATAACTAATAAGTGAAATTTTTCATTCGTGAGTAATGTATTTGAAAAGCTAATTACATTATGAAATGGTAAAAATAATAGAAGATATTAATTTGTAAATTTTTTTATAATTATTTCACAAAAAGTATTTATATTATTTTATTAAAAAATTTATAAATTAGTTTATTAATTTCATAGAAATGCTAATATATATATATAATATCTTAGACATCATATCTTAAAACATCTAATAAAAAGTTTTGAAGGCATAAAATATCACATGAAGCAAATTAAAAATATATCATAAATATTAAAAAATTATAATTTCGAGACTTAACAAATCAAATAATGTATCTGTAGCATTAAAACTAGAAAATAATAAATTAAATGGAAATTTTGATTAGAATTAATTCATACTTTAAATTTTAAATAATCACAATTGTGAATACAAAGTTTGAGATTACACATCAATGTGTAAATAAAATAAAGCTTAGCTATTTTCAGTCCGTTTAACCACAATCCATTAGCTATCCATATATTAAACCAATGCTATTATATGCGTACTGTAAAGTAAATATTCTTCGTTCACTGCTTTCCGAATATGTATACAAATATCTAAACACACACACACACACAATTTGCCCAATTATAAATAATTTTTTTTGAAATATTAATTCAAATTAAAATTCTATAGAAATTACATAAAAAGTATATTTCAAATTTAAGATTTTAAAAGATATATACTATTTATTTATAGCAAGATTTTCATTTGAAAGCACAAGATGTCCACATTATTGGACACAGCTTGGGTTCCCATGGAGCTGGTTTTGCAGGAAAATGGTTATTGAATAGAGATAAGAAAATGAAAATTGGACGTATAACTGGTAATTTTATTAATATTGTGTGCGAAGTAATGTAGCAAGACACATATTTTAAACTTGTCTCAATTTAAAATTTATATGATACTACGAAATGTATGCGGAAACAAATAGAAAAGGGAAGAAAGCATTAAAAAAACTATTTTGATCTTCCGATTTAAGCGATGTATTCATATTCAACATAAGTTTTTCAAAATTAGTCAAGAATATTAAAAGTGCAGGAGAACTCCAATTATCCTAATTCCGTTTATCCGAATCACTTATCATCCAAATCGGCCTTAGAATTTCAGAAAAATAAATTAGACTGGATAAAAGAAATAAAATGAGAAAAAGGAAAGAGCTCAAGAAAAGGAAAAGGTAAGATAAGGGAGAAGATGAAAATGAAAGAAAGACGTGTCATTTGAGGTGTTTAAAAACATTCAAACATTCTTTTAAAAACTCTTGGATATTCAGAAGCTACTGTGCTGAAGATATATAAGAATGGATGATGAGTGATACACTAGTTTTTAAATTGCAAATGATAGTGAACTTATTTAAGATGTTGATTTTGAAAATCACTATAATATGTAAGTTGAAGCAGACATTGGATCATCACCTAGTGACGCATTTTCCGACTTTGAAACTAATTGGAACTTTATGAAGAGTCAACTTGATTGTGACTACATGGAAATCTGATGCGTGATTAACTCCCCGAATACTAATGAAGGCAAAGAAACAGCTTATTCTTACTGAGGTGTTCAGAAAGCAATGATTTTCGTTTACAGCACTGTACATAAAAATTGTATTAATGTGTACAGCCCTTAACATGTAAAAGTGTTGCGTTTTCATTTAATTGATTTAAAGTTCTTTTTGTTTAAAAACATGTCATTTTTTTTAACTCATTTTCAAAGTACAATGATTACGAAAAATTCCAATTATAAGAATTTTTGATTATATGAATAGTGTCCGGCTCCAATTGATTCGGATAATTGGATTTCAACTGTATGTTTGAAAATATTTCATGGAAAATTGCTATAATAACTTAATTAAAAGACAATGCTATATATATATATATATATATATATATACTACTGGCCATTAAAATTGCTACACCAGGAAGAAATGCAGAGAACAAAATGATATTTATTGGACAAATATATTACACTAGAAATAACAAGTGATTAAATTTTAAAAAATATTGACTGGATAAATCCTGAGAAATCAGTACCCAGAACAACCACCTCTGGCAGTAATAACAGCAGTTATACGCCTGGGCATTGAGTCAAACAGAGATTGGATTGCTTGTAGAAGTACAGATGCCCATGCAGCTTCAACACGATGCCACAGTTCATCAACCGTAGTGACTGGCGTTTGGTGACGAGCCAGTCGTTCGGCAACCATTGACCAGACGTTTTCTATTGGTGAAAGATCTGGAGAACATGCTGGCCAGGGAAACAGCCGAACATGTTCCGTATCAAGGAAGGTCCGTACAATACCGGCAACATGCGGTCGGGCATTATCCAGCTGAAACATAGAGTTTCGCAGGGCTCGAATAAAGGGTAGAGCCACGGGTCCTAACACACCAGAAATGTAACGTGCACTGTTCAAAGCACCGTCAATGCGAACAAGAGGTGACTGAGATATGTATCCAATGGCTACCCATACCATCACGCCAGGTGATGGGCCAGTATGACGATAACGAATGCACGCTGCCAATGTGCGTTCACTATGATGCCGCCAAACACGGATGCGACCATCATGATGCTGTACACAGAACCTGGATTCCTCTGAAAAGATGACGTCTCGCCATTCGTGCGCCCAGGTTCGTCGTTGATCACACCATTGAAGGCGCTCTTGTCTATGACGCAGCGTCAAAGGAAGCCGCAGCCATGGTTTCCGAGCTGAGAGTCCATGCTGCTGCAAACGTCGTCGAACTGTTCGTGCAGACACTTGTTGTCTTCCAAACGACCCCGTTTCTTGACTCACGGCTCGTGACGTGGTTGCACGATCCATTACGGCCATTCGGATAATATGCCTGTCTTCAAGGCTGCTAGTGATAGGTGGCCGTTGAGATCCCGCATGGCGTTCCGTATTACCGTCCTGAACCCATCGATTCCATATTCAGCTAACAGTTATTGGATCTCGACCAACGCGAGCAGCAATACTGCGATTAGATAAACCACAATCCCAGTAGGCTACAATTCGACCTTTATCAAGGTCAGAAACGTGCTGGTACGCATTCTCTTTCTTACACGAGGCATCACAACAACTTTTCACCAGGCAACAACGTTCAAATGCAATTTGTGTATGAGGAATCGGCTGAACAATTTCCTCATTGAAACAAAATGTAGGTGTCACTACTGGTGCCTGCTTTGTCTGAATGCGCTGAAAAGCTAATCATTTGCATATCACAACACCTTCTTTCTTTCGTATAAATTTCACGTCTGTAGCATGTCGCTTTCTTGGTGTAGCAATTTTAATGGCCAGTAGTGTATTAGGAATTGATAAAATTTCAGTAAATATTCAAAACAAAAAGCGCAGATAATTCAATCACTGTCCATTGTTATATTATAATCCATAGTTAAAATATAGAGATATTATCCAATGTTTAATTATGCCCAATGTTTAATTATACCCAATGTTAAATTATACAGCTTGAAATATTAATCTTGATAATAAATGTAAATTGATTTACTGAAAGTTCTTATTTCTGCTTTCCTAATAATTTAATTATTACTTATATAATAATAAAATTAAATCAAATATTTTTAAGCAATACGATTTAAAATTAAAATTGAGCTATTTTATCACTATATATATTTTTTCTTTTGTTCTGTTTCAATTTTTAAAAAATTGAAACAGATTAATTCAATTGTATATATATATATATATATATATATATATATATACAGGGTGAGCCAAAAATTCGTTACAATTTTAAAAATTCATAAAAAAAGAAGAAAGTGAGATAAAGAAGTGCGGTTTGCAAGAAAGGGCTCACAAGTTAGTCGGATATTTTTTAGCAGCAAAAAAAGTTTTAGTTAAAAAAGTCACCTATAGATGGCCTATAGAGTCACCTATCGAGAAATTCAGCGGAATTATGCAAATTAATCTTGCGATAAAAGGCCGGGATGTTATGCCTATCTAGTAAAACGATTCCTTTTGAGTACCTTTGGTGAAGAGAGACTGATCAGTCGAGGTTGCAAGATCGCATGGCCTCCACGATCACCCGACTTCACTCCGGTCGACTTCTGGTTGTGGGGCTATTTGAAATCACGTGTGTACCGTTCATCTCCTTCAACATTGGCCGAACTCAAAGATTCCATCTGTCGTGAGGTTTCTGCAATTCATTCCGACATATTGCATTCAGCTGTAACGGGCGTTGCGAGTCGCCTTAGTTGTGTCGTACAATGTATTGGAGGTCATATTGAACAACTGTTATTATCAGAATAAATGAATGGAGCGCACTGTTGTTCTTTTTTATTGTGTTTAGGACAGTCAGCGTCATGTATAGGCGACTGATTTAACTAAAACTTTTTTGCTGCAAAAAAAAAAAAAAAAATCGACTACCTTGTGAGCCCTTTCTTGCAAACCGCACTTCTTTATCTTACTTTCTTCTTTTTTTATGAATTTTTAAAATTGTAACGAACTTTTGGCTCACCCTGTATATATATATATATATATATATATATATATATATATATATATATATATATATATATATATATATATATTAAAAATTATAATAAATTTTTAAATTTAAATATTTTTCTTTTCTCAACTGATACCAAACACTTAAAGAATAAATATTTTTAAGTGCCATTAAGTAAAGTAATTTCTAAGATATTTTAATATAAAACATTGAACATTCTAAAATTTTGTTATTCATTCAAATATGTATTTTTCTATGTATAATCTTACTCGAAAGAAATCTTAAGAATGTTATATAAATATTTATTTTACGAATATATGTATTTCTAGACTAAAATATTGATTATTGAAATGCATTTTTTCTTTAATTCATAATGTAATTATCTATTTTAGGACTAGATCCAGCAGGTCCTTATTTTAATGATGTTGATCGGAAGTTGAGGTTAGATAAAACCGATGCTTTCTTCGTGGACGTGATACATACTAATTGGGCAAACAAAGTAATCTCTGGTCAGTATATAAAACTATATTTTTGACATGAGTTATGTTAATAGAAATACTTATTTAAAAAATATGTATAAGAAGTGAATTACGTAAACAATTCGTCTTTTATTTCATTTACTGCTTTATTTGATGAGAAAAAGAAGCCTATTTCAAATAAAATTAAATAAACTTTACAAATAAATTCTCAAATAAATTTTCCTTACTATATACTTTACAAACTTATTCTTATTTTTTCTTAAGAATATCCTTAGAAAAAATATAAAAATCTGTTCCTTCTAATAGCAAATCTAGAATATTCGTATTTATTTCGTGTGTATTTTTTAAAATAACTGAGTAGTCATAATGAACAATGGAGTATCCTTATTTCGAGAATTTAGAATATATTAAGAGTACATATTTGTGTTATTTAATAACCTTTTTATCTAAAATTTTTCATATATTGAGTATCAAATAAAGCATTTTTGGATAATCTTGCATTATACTTCCACTTATAATCTTAAAGAAATTGATTTCTTGAGAGGAAGCAAAAATAATGTGTTGTAAATGTGATGCTTTTAATGTTCTAAATTATTTTTTTTATTTTAAATCTAGTATAGTGTCTAATTTTTTAGAGCAAAAATTGATTAAATTGCGGTAAACAATGATAATCAAGTTAAATGTTAAACAAAGCTAAAGCTTGTAAGTGAAAAATATTACTTACTGACAATTTTGTCGGTTAAAAGGAGTTTTACAATCACAATCGGGGGTTGAGTATGATAGAAAAATAAACATTTTTAATATTGTAAATAATATTTCATTAGAAAAATAACAGCATTATACCATGTTTAAAATTCTTCAGCTGATAAATTTAAAGACTTTTCAGAAATTTATTTGTTCATAATAAGATTAACCATAAGCAATAAAGCAACTCTCTCACATTGCATACTAAATTCGTCATTGAATGCTTAAATTTATGTTTTGTAATATTTTTCAAACATTTTGAATTCTTCAATTCAATAATTTTTCATCTATCAAATGTATTGATAATGGTTAACTGTGACATTAATTTTATAAATGATTTACATGAAGCGTAAAAATTATAACTGAAATATTTTCTGTATTTTTAGCTATACATTAATAAATAATTTTAAAACTAATAGAAGATCTTAACTGTTGATCATTTTTTCCTAAAGTATTATTAATATGAATTTTTTTATAAATTGAATTATTTAACTTATATAAATTTTTATAAATAATTTAGTAATTTAATTCTACATTTTTAAGTATAAGAATGAAACTTTTCACTTATTTTTAATGTAGTAAATTTTTGTCATACTTTAACTAAATCCTATAAAAAAGTTATTTCCCGTAAAACTATGGGCTGATTAGCCTAATAAAAATACTTCTTTCATATTTAAAAAAAATACTGCGTTTTTTTTAGTTTAAAATTAATATCAAATATTAAACCATAATTTCAAAACTGAAGACTCAGTTAATCAAATTTCAATATAATTACTAATCCATTTTACATTCATTGATACTAAAAATCTTATAGTCCTGTTAAGTTCAGGATTTTAAACGTGTAATGATCTGGTGAAAAACAACACGTGATTATATCAAGAATACCGTTGAAGTTTAATCATTTACGCAGGATAATTAATACATTAATTAATGTTATTTGAAGGAATGTAGCAGGAATTTATATATACATAAAAAAATTATACATACATAAAAACAACTGTCTGTATATAAAAAAAGTGCTTCAACTTTGTCTTCATATCAGTCGGTGATAATTGTGTTTTAATGAGATGGCATCTAAAATAATATACATAATGTAAATTTTCATTTTATAAATTTATTCTAACCACAACTAGACACTAGCAATCAGTTAGACAATCATTCACTACCAGTCAGTCATTATGAAAAAAAGCTTTTACTGTCTAAATAATTCATAATGACTGGACAATCTATTGTCTAATTAAAAGTACACAAGAAAAAACACTTGTGTGGTTGCTGTATGGTCAACAGAATTCAAAACATTGAAATCTACTCAATGGAAAACTGGCATTTATGTATGATATCAGACTCTTCGCTATAAATCATTAAACGCCCATGTACAAAGAGGTTCGCCTATAGCTATCTATTTTAAAGTATTTGTTATCATTGTAAATGAACCCTTCAAAAACTCGAGTAATCATAATCTTTATGAATATCCATTTTGCTCAACATGTTTCTAAACCGATGTTCCTTTTTATAGAGACAGTTTGACAGATAATTAAACATAGATCTAAGTTTGAAAAAAAAAACTATTGAAACATTTTTGTGTGTTTTTAATAGGCTTTTTTTAAAAGTAGACTAGTTTTCTAGCGTACGGAAGCAAATTTTTTTCACTCCTGATAACACAAAAGTAGACTAGCATTTATTATTCTAATGGTAATAATCATCAAAAGAAAACTCTTCGATAATAAGATACATCTCTAGCAACTTATGAAAAAAAGAAACATTTATTAAAATAATATTAAATACATTTTATTAATATTTTACTAATAAAAAATTGTAATATTATATAATTTTCAAACCGAATTCTTATTTTAATTACTACATTATTGAAAATATAAAATTTCCAATCATGTAAAGAAAACAATAAAGAAAATTAAGGTACCAAAAAATTGTTCCATTCTAAATTTTTAAAAGTACAAGATTTTCTATAATTTAAAATAAAATAATTTTCCAAAAAGTTTTTTTTTCCATAAAGCATGAATTTGATGAAAATTTTGATAATTTTTAAGTTAAATTTTCTTATTGTATTTGATTCTTGCAATCATGACTATCCATAATAGTGACCTGCTCCATTATGAATAATGTTTTTTCTTTCCTTCAAGTTAAGTTAAAAGGGAAAAAATTATCAAAATAAATATATTTAATCTACATGAAAAGTTAATTCTAATTTCTAGGTTTCGGCATATTTGAGCCTATTGGACATTTTGACTTTTATCCTAATGGAGGTAAAGATCAACCAGGATGTAAGACTGCTGGGGAAGCGAAATTGTCTCTTGCAGCTGAAATTTTACAAATCCTGTCACCCATTTGGACTGCTATTAGAGTAGCAGTTAAGGGACCAAAAGCAAGTAAATACTTTTAATTGATATATCAAGCTTTATCATTATCGATAGTTACAAAAAATAAAGAATTATGGGCACAAATGCCGTATAATCCAGCAAATCAAATTCTGAATTTCTTTATCTACAAAGAAATGTTGCTAAGATGATATATTGTGATGTCTCGTGAGATGACGTAGATACTAGGGTTGCCAAAACATAATTTTCTACATGATTCTTATGGATCTCCATCTCTATGACTTAATAAAAATCAGGTTGCTAGGTAAATAAGAAAATCCATGAAAAAAATCACCAAACTTGGAATTTGGCATGCTGGATTTTACAGATCTGGACCGAATTATGTACATTTTTATTGTAGTTTAATATGTGCTATACATTAGTACGTTTTATCATCATTCTTATAAGAATTTTAATTAAATTATAAATTAAAAGGCAAATTTCAAGATTTGAAAGTATTTAATCGACAATATACGATCTACATTTCTTGTAACTATAAAAATTAAAACGTAGAAAAATATTTTAATATATTTTTCAAAGAGAGAGATTTATTTTCAAGTATTCAGGAAGCATGGCAAACAGGTTGAGATACCTATAAATTATCAACAAAGCAGGGTCTATAATTCAGGTTCTATTTATTTGAGATAGCGAAGCACACATTCAAAACTTTTCAAAACTAATTAAACACTACTTCCTGAAACCAATAAATGCAAATGAATCTTTATAGAGTAATTGAAACAAAAGCTTTATTTGAATGAAAGTAATAAAATAATACACAAGGAAATACTTTTACACAGATAAGATTTATCAAAAATGATTTATATAGATTTTTAATTATTATAATTTCTTCTATCATTCATTAAAATTTATTATATGTTAAAGTCAAAACTCACATTTGATTTTTTCCTGAATTGGAATGCTTGCTTCATTTAATTACTTGAGTCGTATGAAAATGAGGTCGAAATTCATGGACATCAAAATGTAGCTTTCTGTATGAAAACTATAAAAAATTAATAAAACAATTAAAACACCACCTAATGTCTCTTCAAATAACTGGAAATGTTGGAATATCTAAGCATTGTGACATCTTAACAAAGAAGTGATTTAATTTGACATGTTTCAAACGAAAAAAAAGGTTGAGTAGTCTTTCAATCAATCAATTGGAGTTGCTTCATGTGGCAAAACACGGAAGTACAAGTCGATGGCTTTTTACAATACTTTTTTGATTTCTCCCTTGAAGAGTACAAAAGCACAAAAGAAGTGAAAGAGAAATTTTCTCTTTGCATATTTTCCCTTTCTCTAATGAGTTTTGCTACTCTTTTTACATTTCGTTTTTTATATTTGAAACTATTCTGCTTCAGTCGCATTTTCTGTATTTATATGACTTCTTTAAATTTGAATTTTTATGGGAGCTTGGCGAAACTGAAATAATTCATAACTAAAAGGAATCCGTGCATTTAAATTGTTTTCATTAAAATGTTTAGTAAGTACAAAATTTTGACTGAAAAAGCATTATAAAAATGAATACATTTTAAAAATGATCTACGATTTTAAAATTTTAATTACTTTTATTTCTTTCCAATAGCTTTTAAAGAAGTTGCGTCCCTTGCATGTAGTCACAGCAGAGCTTATGAATATTTTACAGCAAGTATCAAAAAAGGTATGTGCTACTTCTTAGCCGAGCAGTGCTCTTGGTGGGAAAACTACATTTACAGTGAATGTGAATGGGAGAGCAAAAACTACAAAACTGTCCAAATGGGTTACTACGCTGATTTATACAAGCATTACGTTAATGAAAGTGCGCCCATGAAATTTTTCTTGCGCACAGGAAGTAATAAGCCATATTGCTTAGAAATGTTAAGCTGATTTCTGTACTTTAATTCTAAAAATAAAGAGATAACCTGTAATCCAGACAATGCTCGATTATTTCATTATAGATGTCCTTTCCATATTATTTTTGAATTAAAATTAATTTTTTAATTATTAATATTCATTGATGTTTCTTTTTTTCAGAATCTAAAGTAGAAATTACACTTAAAATATTTTGGTACTTCTATTCTTGAAACTTATTTTTTTTTTTTTTTTTTTTTTTTTTTTTTTTAAAGTTGATTTGTTGTAATTCTGTTATAAATACCAATGTTGGACGCCAGTTCAATAATATGTCAAAAATGTGTAAATCTTTCATTCAAAATACAATATAATGTATGATTGAAGAAATTTTTCTATGCACTATGTATGAAAACATATTACATAATTTCGCATGCAAATTTATAAAGTGTTTACAATTTTTACTAGATAAACTGAAGTTCTTTTAATGAATGTATGAGAATAACAAATAGAGAAATATCCAAATAACGTTGAATAATTTAAGTATTAATCAAATTGGTTAAATATATGATTTAGGAAAAATATGGCTTTTATTTTTTTTTGCTCTTAAGTGGATTAATTTTTTATTAAAGCAATAAAAGCAAAAAGAAGAGTAAGACCTATTAAAGCAAAAAGCAGAGAAATGCATCGTAATGTGCATCATATCCCGTTTAGTATACATAAAAAACCAATAAATATAGAAGTCTCCAATTTAAGTGCAATATAATGTTAAAATTGTTTAAATAAACACAACATTTACATAAAATATTTTATTATTTATGTAAAGTTAACTGTAACAATAAAACCACTTAAATAAACACATTATTTATATAAAATATTGCTTAAAGCCCTCAAACAAATCATGCAATGATTTTGCAAAGAAATCCAATCTGTTATGGATTTGAAATGTATTTAGAATTATTATTTGCATATTTAAATTTCAAATATAAGGAAAATAACAGCTGTCTATCTCTCTTTTTCTCTCTGAATATATCGGATTGTGGTATGTTTACTTATCTTTAACATCAATAATCTTTAGAACAAGGAGCAAAACTATTTCTCAATGTTTTTAAATATATAATAAATGAGAATAATCCTTTCTAGTTAAAAGTAAAAAAATGAAAAACTATATAAATTGAAAATAAAAATTGTAAAAGGTATCCTATTCTTTAAAGCATAAAAATGATTTTTAATAAAAGCAAATACCTTCATTTTTCTTATATTGTGTTCAAGTGGGAAGGCACAGTATGAGGGAATTTTTTTTTTAACTTTTATAAATAGAAATAATCTTTCCGATGACGCCCTGAATATACTCGATATCCTGTGACACATCACATGCTGATTATCTTCAACAATTGCAACCAACAACAATCAACAACACTTTTTTCAAAATACAAGGTGACAACTTTATCCCGTTGACTAAAAAAATTTGTATTAAACTAAAAATATATATATATATATGGAATTTTTATTTTCAAACACTAACTTTACTTAAGTTATTTGTTATTTAGGTATGACATATTTAACTATTTTTAAATTAGCCCTATTGGGCATCGATACAGAGCTTAAACAATGCGTAAAATTTTCTGCAATGGGCCGCAGTTCATCAAGCATTAATTTAGCCCATTCCTTCTGAAGAATAGCCTTTAGGCATTCCAAACTTCAATGTGGCTTAGAGCATACTCTTGATTGCAAAATAGACCAAACACTATAGTCCATTGGGTTTAAGTCAGGTGAATAGGAAGGTCATAATCCCAAAAGTATGAAATCTTTTGAACGCAGTTCATCAAGCATTAATTTAGCCCATTCCTTCTGAAGAATAGCCTTTAGGCATTCCAAACTTCAATGTGGCTTAGAGCATACTCTTGATTGCAAAATAGACCAAACACTATAGTCCATTGGGCTTAAGTCAGGTGAATAGGAAGGTCATAATCCCAAAAGTATGAAATCTGGACGATTTGCTTGACCCCAATCTTGCTTTGCTTTTGATCTATGAGAAGGAGAGGAATCTTGTTGAAGTGTCCAGATGTTGTTTTTAAAATGTTTTTGGGCCCAAGGAAGTAAAATTGACTGTAAAATCTCATTGCAGTACATGGTGTTGTTCCTTTTGACGCCTTGATCTGCGAAAACCAAAGAGTTTTTCCAGATTCACAAATGCCTCTCCTAACCATAACTGACTTTTGTTTTAGCCGATGTTCTACTCTTGTGGGAGTTCCAGGATGACCAGATAACTAGTAATGGTCATGTTGTCGATTGTAGGATTGTTCAATTGTGGAAAGTGTTTCGTCCGTGACGATGAAATGTTTCCATGTGCCTTTTACGGACTTTCAAAGGAGATCTCGACATCTTTGTAACCGTGTACGCTCATTTTGCCCAGTTAGTTTCTGTACTTTTCTAAGTTTATATGGCTTAAGTCCATGTTCTCCTTTTGCAATTTGTCTAGCTGATTCTCTAATGACCCCTATTTCTTTAACTATTTTTCTCATTGAGTTTCTTGGATTTCGGTTAATTCGTTTCTTGATAATTTTTCAAATTTCCTTTGTATTCACAATTTCTTTTTTTGGTTTTCGGCGTCTATCATCGTTATTGCCAAGCTCCAAGAGTGTTTTATAGTACGTGATACCGTTTGTCTGTGAATATTCAATTTTATGGCAATCTGAATTTGACTTAATCCAGCCTCAAATAAAGCAATTATTTGTTGTCGTTGGTTTGGCTTATTATTTCAAACAAGAAAATAAAAATTACCCATTTGTTTTAATAGCAATAAGGTCTCTTATTGAAATGATATTATTATTAAAAGTAATGTACATGAATTAAACTAATCAATAGCAGTAAAACTTTGAAACAGTATAAAGTTGTCACCCTGTAAAAAGATTTTATATAATTCATTACTCTAAGCAAGCTCTCTCACCTAAATAATGATCTTATCTAAATAATAAGCTTATTTAAATAATAAGTCTGCACTTGAAATAATTTCAAAAGGCAGTTATTTTGGTGTCATAAGCATCACACGAAATAAATGAAGTTATATGCAGTACAATTTTTCACAGGAAATTTTCAAAGGGAAATAAAAACAATAAAATGATATGATTAAGTTTAAAGCATTTAGTTTTTACGTATTTCAATGTATTATTTAAATAAAAAGATTCAATACTTTTTACTTTGGTTTCATAATGATAGATTTTTTTAGTCTCACATGCTAGAATATAAATAAATTCATATTTTTAAATGTAATTTATAAAACAAAAAGATTCAATATATACCAATTTTCATATCACAGATTTTATGTAAATATATTTTTAATTTAAATTACTCTTTTTTTTAAAAAAAAAATGCATTACATCATTTCAAAAATATTTTTTTACTGAAACGCTTGTAGCTGGTTGGCTATCAAAATGCACAAAATATCTAATCTTTAAACATGCTTTTACTTTAAAGGGAGGAAAAAATAGTAAGGATTTCAGCGCATTAGGAGTGCATAAATTCCGATCTACAAACATTTTGAAAAAAAAAAACATAATTTTGGCTTACGAAATAAATTTTTTATGCATCAAGATGAAATTCCAGAATACTTTTAAATCAATTAGAACGTGCCTATGAACTCCGATTGAACACATTTTTAAGTACAACAGAAAAAAGTAAAGCTAATAATGATTTTGAATTGCTTAAGAATATTTCTAAGAAATTAGTATTCTTTTCAAACGTGATGAAGTCATGGTGATTCAGATTTACAATAGGTACATAGAGGTAAAGCAGACACCAGTCAGAATGTCTGCTCTACTTCTACGCGACATTTCCTATGACGGTAAAATCTATTATGAGTTAAAAGATAAGTATCACACTACAATTTTATGAACAGAAAAAAAGGATTATTGCACAACGAACTTACATTTGTAATCATTTCATTCGTAACATTTGACATCATTTTCGGCGCAGGAAAATTTCAACAAAGAATCCATCCCTGCAATTATTTTTGAATTCAAAATATGTGTGATGCATTTTTAAATATATGATAAAATCCGGACATATAAAATTATTATGTAAACATTTTATGTTCTGGCAAAATATTGCTCATTTTCAACTACTACCAAACACACATGATCTTATCTGATCTAACTATACTACTTCATTTCCCATTTCCCCAACATTGTGATTTAGACTAGCAACGCATTCTACAAAAATACTTTTACTAATTTACTTCTGCAAATCCTTTAGTTCTTATAATCAATCCCTGAACAACTAAAATTTTATCTTCCAGAATTTAGAAATGATTCAATAAATTTACAGTTAAGTGATACATAATAATTTATCAGTATGTCTGACTGAATGCGTTGTAAACTATATTTAATTTTCTTCACCCGATACCACAGTTCTGTCGCCTTCTGAAGTTTTTCATAATGATACCCACTGAAAATACCAGATAATAATATTAAGCAATTTGAATATGATATTTAATCAGTATATCTGAATTACTTTTATAATTTGATTATTTCTTTAACATTTTCAGTTGGAATATAATTACAAGAAAATTTTATAAGTTAAGCTATAACTATTTAATTAATTTGTGTACAAAATTTTTGAACAAATTTTATTAATTTTTTTTATCTTTCTTATTTTGTATTTTACTTGAGCTTTTTAAGTTTTTTTGAATTCTCGGTTTTTTTTTCAAGTTTTTTTTTCTAATGATAATTAAGAATAAAAAAACCTACATTTATATAATTTCGTTGACAATAAATCAACAATAAAATTTAAACTCTGAGATTCTTCCCTTAAAAGCATAGCGAAAACATTTTTGCAAAAAGGAATATTTCTTAAAATTTACAAAAAATAAATATATTTTTAAATGAAATTACATTTTATATTATTGTGTATATTATTGAAAACAATAAGTGACATAAAAACCCTTTTAGTTAATAATTAATCATGTCCCTCAGACAAAACTCCCATTTAACTGTCAGTATAGACTGGAATAGCTGCGCAGAATGTAAGGAAATAACGAATGAAAACTTCGGACACCATTAAAGTCGTTACTTCCACAAGGAATAAACCGGAAAGGAAATGTCAGTCACTTCCATCAAGAGCGTATCAAACCACAAAATTGAATCTATGAGAAAGAAGTAGGTAGCATTTTTTAAATCTTGTTCTCGGCATGTGATTGAAAAGTGTGATTTATTTCAAAGCCCCATGTGATGGGTCACAATGGAGGTTGGTGAGTTTCTGGAGTGAGGACAATAAAAGGGAACTTAAAAGACTTCATTTTGATTTCTCAGTATACATTGAAATAGGGGTCAGTTTATGTACCGGAAATAAGTCCACTTATTGTAAAATGAAAATGAGGAACATTTTAGCATTTGTTTAAATAGAATTACAAAAGAAGAAAGATAATATCCATTAACGAATCATGTTTCGAAACTTTCACTGTACTAATTAGAATATATGTTAATGAGATATGGAGGAGAGTGGTATACATATTGATAACAAAATCAAAACAATAAATTCTTCTCACTTAAATCAAGAAATATAAGTTTAACAGGATACGAATCTTATTAATCAAATCGAATTTTAAATTACACTTAACATCAAATTAGAGAAATTTTTCAGAACTAAGAAGCATTTTACTTTCTAACAAAAAATTTACTCTTATTATTTCTTTTGGCTTCACTTTCAAAACTATGTAAAGAGCAATAGTATTGACTATTGCTTATTAAAAATGAAGCATAAATTTCATTCATACTAAGAAAGATATCAATAGTAGTTGCTATTTTGCAAAAACTATTTTGAATTAAATAAAATAGGTCTGTTACTGTTTCATAAAATAAAATACTATGCATATAAAGAATCTGTTAGATAATTTATCAATAAGTAAATAAATAGGAGGCAAAAGACAATAAGGGTAATAAAAAATAACCCCAATGTGAAAGTAAAATACTTATATCTTGAAACTCAAAGCAAAATTTTATTTTACATAAAATTTACTAAAAATTTAAGTTTACCTTACATACAGTTTTTATTTACTTATTTATTTTTTTTTTTAAGAAATACCAAATTTTCTAAACTAATCATTTAAAGCATATATATTGATGTAAATTTATTCAATCATAATTTACCCAATAATAGTTTACTCAACTTAATATAATTTACTTAATCACGATGACAGGTAAAAAATTTTAGAGTGGCATTTACTTTAATTCAGAATAGTGAATTGCCAAATTTCCTTAACTTAAATATCATAATTAGAAATTATTTGATGTTGTTTACAGATTATCATAAAATGATTGATATCATGCATAATATAAAAATTAAAAAGCTTCTCTTTATTTTATGAATTTCGTAAATAATAAGGATTATATTGTAAGAATTTTATTCAATACATCAATTTACCAATACGATAATCTTATAGCCTAATGAATACGTATCGTTAAGATCTGAAAAAAGTTTAAAGCATTTTATATAAATTTTATATAAAATTTTTAAAATTTATATTTCTAAATAAAAGTTTTTGCTTATATTTAGAGCATTTCTCTTGTGAATCTTTCTTCAATGTCTTTTGATTACGTTAAAAATAATAATTTTCAAAAACTTATCTCAAAATCAAATTTAAAACACATATGCAACTATTTTTTGTCTTATAAATACACTCTTTTCCAAAAGTTAAGCACGAAGATGTAAAATGTAAAAAAATAAACAACAAAAATTCTATTCTTCTTCTTTATGGGGACGTGCGTTATCATTCATTAAAACTAAAAGTAGGGCCAACTGCTGCAGCGTAAAATCTTTCAATAGGTTCTAGGACTTCATCTCGATATTGGACAGCAGTCACAGAATCCCGTTTAAAGATGTGCAGGTCGGTACCATATCTTAATGAAATCCCTGCCCACACCATAATGATTGCGCCTCGGAATGCGTGATGTTTGGGAATGTTTTACAGCTGATTCCGTGTTCCTTGTTCCCGACAAATCCTTATACGCTTGTCATCTGACTCCAGAGCAAATCTTGACTCATCAGTAAGCATAGCATTGCCCCAGTCAAACACAGTACAATTGACATATTCCCGGAACCGCTTTAACCGTGCCCCTCTTGATTGGACGGATAGACAAACACAAACTCGAAGATCCGGGCGTACAGTAGCTGCAGATATCATCTTACCAATGGATACTGTAACCATAGAGGTCACACATGTGGAGGTCAGTCTGCGATTTCGCTTGGCTAAAATCGCAATATAACGATCTTCCGCGGGCTTTGTAACCTTTGGGTGACCGGCTACGGGCCCTCGGACAACTGTCTGTGTGGTTTGGAATTGTTTTCATAAACGTGAAATTATGGAATGATGAACGCCGAAGAAAAGATCGACTGCTTCAATGTGCTTCACAGCACGCCAGGCCTCAAAATCTTCCATTCGTATTCTCGAAGTTATAAAAACACGCATACCTTGAAAACAAACTGTACGAAAGTTTTAAACATCTTCTATCAGCATTTACAATCAACTTCTCTGTAACCCTACATAAAGTTGGTATTTTATAAGACTACCCTTTTTGCATATTTCTTGATATGAAATCACGATTGGCTGTTACCTAACATATTTGCATACTTCCATCAACCTCTGAAACGATTTGCATCCTCTTCAATTCTGATTGACTTAAAAAAATTAGCGGTTTCCTCTCCGTGCTTAACTTTTGGAAGTGAGTGTATTAAATAAATCTCTTTTGAATAATGTAATACATCAAACGTAAATAAACTAAACTTAATGATTTCTGAAATATAAAAAATACTTATTTCAGCCCCGCAGTTTTAATGAGAATAGGTTATTTATTAAATTTATTATTATTTTAAACATTTTTCTTGCTTTAAAATAAATGACTATGTATTTCCAGACTAAAACTATGTAACAATTTGTGGCCAAAGATATGTATTTCCGTTTGAAATAATTCAAACGGAAATACATAGTTTTGGAAAATTTATTTTCAATTTAGAAATATTATTAATTGAAATCTGCATAAATTGATAGAAATTTCAATTCTATGGCCATTACAATAAGTATTTTTTCAATCATAAATTTTAAAATAATAAATTTTGAAAACTAATGTCTTTAAATTATTTAAATTTTTAAAAGTATAAATGGCTAGAAAGAAAAAAATATTAAACAAACTATATTAAGATCCCTATTTTTATGAACTGAAATATATATTATTCATATTTTTCGGCATTATGTACATTATATTACTGTACAAACTGTCTCAGCAAAAACATTGAATTATTATAAACACATTTAAAGTCAAATTTCAGGTTATTCCAATCAAAAGTGTGTTCTAAAGATTTTAATTTTTATTTTTTGTATATATTTGTTATGAATCTCACACATCGTCAATACTTATTAATCAAAAAATTTTAACTAACAGAAGTTATAAATTTAGAGAAATATCTCGGAAATACTCCTCATGATTATAAGTTTAACAATTTTTATTTAAATCATCAGTTGAATCAACAACAAAGTAGTGAAGTAATTGAAATTTAAATCAATTAGAAATTATTTGTTATTAATTTTTTCATTCAAGTATGTTTTAAACTAAATCTAGCATATATACATCATCCACTCAAAATCTTATAAAGAAAATTATTTCACTGTTTAGACAAATCCAGATATCTTAAACTTATTAAAGAATTTCACATTTTATTAAAATTTATATTGACCATTTGAATTTTTGCCTAAAAGACTAAAGTATATAATTGATATTAAAATACATTATTATTAAATACAAACAAAAAGACATTACTTTTTCTTTCCAAACTACACTATTGGCCATTAAAATTGCAACACCAAGAAGAAATGCAGATAACAAAATGATATTTATTGAACAAATATATTATACTAGAAATAACAAGTGATTAAATTTTCAAAACATTTGGCTGGGTAGATCCTGAGAAATCAGTACCCAGAACAACAGACTCTGGCAGTAATAACAGCAGTTATACGCCTGGGCATTGAGTCAAACAGTGATTGGATTGAATGTACAGGTACAGATGCTCATGCAGCTTCAACACGATGCAGCAGTTCATCAACCGTAGTGACTGGCGTTTGGTGACGAGCCAGTCGCTCGGCAACCTTTTACCAGACGTTTTCTATTGGTGAAAGATTTAGAGAACGTGCTGGCCAGGGCAACAGCCGAACATGTTCTGTATCAAGGAAGGTCCATACGATACCGGCAACATGCGGTCGCGCATTATCCTGCTGTAACGTAGGGCTTCCCAGGGCTCGAATAAAGGGTAGAGCCACTGGTCGTAACACACCAGAAATGAAATGTGCACTGTTTCATTTCTGAGATGACGTCTCGCCATTCGTGCGCCCAGGTTCGTCGTTGATCACACCATTGAAGGCGCTCTTATCTATGACGCAGCGTCAAGGGAAGCCGCGGCCATGGTCTCCGAGTTGAGAGTCCATGCTGCTGCAAACGTCGCTAAACTGTTCGTGCAGACACTTATTGTCTTCCAAACGACTCCGTTTCTTGACTCACGGCTCGTGACGTGGTTGCACCATCCATTACGGCCATGCGGATAATATGCCTTTCTTCTCGGCTGCTAGTGATAGGTGGCCGTTGAGATCCCGCATGGCGTTCCGTATTACCGTCCTGAAGCCATCGATTCCATATTCTGCTAACAGTCATTGGATCTCGACCGACGCGAGCAGCAATACTGCGATAAGATAAATCGCAATCTCGTTACGCTACAATTCGACCTTTATTAAAGTCAGTAACGTGCTGGTACGCATTTCTCCTTCTTACACGAGGCATCACAACAACTTTTCACCAGGATACAACGTTCAAATGCAATTTGTGTATGAGGAACCGGCTGAACAATTTCCTCATTTAAATACAATGTAGGTGTCACTACTGGCGCCTGCTTTGTCTGAATGCTCTGAAAAGCTAATCATTTGCATATTACAGCACCTTCTTCCTTTCATATAAATTTCACGTCTGTAACATATCGCCTTCTTGGTGCAGCAATTTTAATGGCCAGTAGTGCATTTTTAATCAAAAGTAGTTCTTACAGTGTGGAAGAATACATGTGTGCTCGTTAAAATATTTGAAATGACAGTTTGATAAAAAAATACTCATTAAAAATATGTAAAACTGCTATGCTAAATATACATATTTTGAATAAAATGGATGAAGTGAAATATTTAAAAATAATTTACTATTATTAGTAAAAAGTAAGCATTTGTTGGATGCGGAGTAGAACTTAATCATAATTTTAAAAACAAATAGATTCATATCTTTATAATATCAGTGGATATTTTCATTCACTTTCTTTTGTAACTTTTTCAAATATGTTTATCTGATTCCTTTAATATTTCCTACCCAATTTTCGAAAACAACATTTATTGCTTTAATTTTTGGAGTTCAAAGATATATTTTGAATATTGTTTAGCAAATGAAATTTTTGCGTTAGAGACAAAGTGCTATACTCTTGCATAAATTGTTAAATTCGTTTCAATAAAATATAAAAAAAAATATCTTTTTGTATTTTAAAATAATTATGAGCATTGTCTATGCCATTTTCCTTTCAATAAATAATTTCTTCTAACAAAGGACATTACACAATTCAATAATTAAGTTTTGAACTTCCTCTTAAAGCAAAAGCGTATCATAAGCGTACCTTTTTCCTTAAGGGTAACATCCTATGAAGTGCACTAGTTCGAAATAAAATCTGTACGCTTTTAACTGTATAAGGGATTCTTTATATTTACACTATTTTAGTGAATTTGAATCTTTTTTTTTCATCTACTATTTTGGACTTAACTGCTTTCTTCCACTTGATAATTCGAGAGAAATAATATGAGCATTTATTTTGGAAAGCTTTTTATTGTTACTTAATTAACGCATGTCTCTTTTCGTAATTATTGGTAAAGAGAATATTTTTTGATAAAATTTTTTAGTTTTAGATGACTTATATTAAAATTATTTCTTATGTTTGTTTGAATTATAAATAATTATTGTTATTACTCAATACATATGATGACCATAATTTTACGCTTTAGAATTATGATAATATTTTTTAACTATACTTTCTTTTTTGAGATTGAAATCCGTTTTTAATATTCTATATATATATATATATTTATATATATATATATATATATATATATATATATATATATATATATAGATAAGGAAAATTCATCAAGGACCTGTAAGCTTCTTATGCGGGCCGTGCCGTTAAAAATGTGTTCCGAGTAAAAGTTATTTCCTCCTCCGAGTAATGAACATGATTTGTAAGTTCTGGTGCCATTTGTATTTATGTTCATTCCACAGAAGTGTTGGGTTCTAAGTCTGAAAATAACCTTGGTAATAATCCTGTCAGTGTTGATAACACATAATTGATTTTCCATTTTGATATGTCTTTCTTTCAGTTTGTATCTAGCAATTTCATTACCTTCTCTTAAAGTTACGGTGCTGGTAGTTTCAGAGTTAAGGTCTCTCGCTTCCTTAACCAGCTTATCATATTGCTCATTCTTCTGAATGCCAACAGATGTAAGTATCCGCTAGAAAACATTCCTTTTTCCCAGGTGGAAAATTTTCTTTAAGTTGTAACGGAAATCTTGTGTGAGCCTGGAGTCTCCATTCCTAATCGCCTCACCTTCAGGGTAGCCCTGGAGTCGCAGAAAACGATGAGCCTTCTAGATTTATCATTATTACTCAGTGAAATATTCATTCGTAGGGTTTTTAGGATTGCCTTTCGTTCGCAAGTAAAATTGGAAGCAATCTTTCCTGCTCCAATATTTTTGCTTTTTCTTATCATTATAGTAAATGAGAGATATACCTAATTCACAGTTCAGAATAATTTCACCTGAGGATTCATCAATTTATATGCACACAAGGTGATATCTCAAATAAGTTTACATGGTTGAAATTCCTTTAGCTTTGACAATAGATGCCAGCTATTTTTTCGAAAAGTAATTAAATATTTTTCCTATTCTTAACAGTATTTAGGAGAAGGCAGAATGATAAGATAGGTTCCCGAATCAAAGTAAAGCTTTGATCTAATTTGAGTATTCCTCGTATTTCTTTATAGAACTTCATGATGAACTTCATCTCTTGATTCTCAATCCGCTATTCTAGTTAATTGTCAATCTATGAGAGATAGCATTAGCATCTAGACTATTCGCTTTGTTTATAAATTTAACAGTTTGGTACTTTTTTCGATTGCCAAGTGTCTGTAAGCCGCATTCCTGTTTTGCCTTGATGTTGTTAGTAGAAGAGACATCTTCAAAAATTATCTTGGTTGCCCTGGCCTGAACTTAGTCAGGTTTTCCGAGAGCAGTCACAGAGGCAGTGCTACAATTGGTGTTGCATATTCCAGATTGGGTCTTACTAGTGAAGCGTAGGTAGTTCTAAGAGTTTGGGATTTAGCTCCCCAGTCAATACCACAGATATTTCTGAAGTGCCTTGTGTGAAATATTTTCGATATATTTCGTAAACAGAACTTTTGCATCCAGGGTCACAAACAAATATTCTGTATTATCCACCTTGGTAAGAGTCAGTCACGCCACCCAGGGTTATAAAATGGCCATCCATGGCTGTGTTAAAATGCTTTGTATGCCTTCTAACTGCTGTGAAAATCGGATAGTTAGTTTTTTGTGGGTTGATGTGTAGCTTAGATTCACTAGAGCAATTCACTATACTGATTAAAGATCAGTTAAGAAAACTTGCCGACTTTGCGATGTCGCTATTTATGTGCTATATAACAATGTCGTCCGCAAAGCATGTAAGTTTGGTGTCTTGCTGTGTTCATGTGAGGTGGTGAATATGTTAGTGTATGTTGTTAACACATAAAAGGGAGAGTAGGGGACTGAGTACAGAGCCTTATGAAATTCCTCACCACATTTTTCTCTCCTTAGCTACATCACATCTAACTCTAATCTTCCTGTCTCTCAAGAAGTATGCAATGCAGATAATGGCAATACCTTTTGTATCATGTTTATTTGCAATTTCTGTCAATTTTTTACTCCCTACTGTATCGAAAGCAAGAGTCATGTCAAGGAATACAGCAGTTGCCTTTTCTGAAGGGCTATTTTGTAGAACATCAATGACACTATGGCAACGATAGAAAAGTTAATATTGACATTATTTAATCTCCGTTTTACAAATGAATCTATTATATTGAATTTTAAAATAAAAAAGTCAATTTAAGATTATTTTAGATTATTTATATAGATGTACAGAAAAGTATAATTTGAATCTGATCAGTCAAATAATTTTATTGAGTTTTTCTGTTATATGTATTTTTAAACATGCATATAATTACAATTTTTTTTTCATCAGATTTTTTATTATTATTCTGAAATAACTACAGCTATATTACATTATTCTTTATGATAATTTTTACTAGCAAAAAATTGTTTACTTAACTCAACAAAAAATAAAAAGGTCCGCTTATATTAATTTAATTTTTTTTTACTTTATTTACAAATAATTATTAAAGTTTGATTAATGGTATCTCTGCGCATGATTTACAATGATAAATTTGATTTTTTTACCTATATAATAATGATAAATTTGATTTATTTACTTATATTGACAGTTAAAGAAGCTCAAAGAGCTTAGTTTCTAATGAGTATCATGCCATTTTGAACAATACAAAACATAAAATTAAACTTTATTAGGAAAATGAATATTGGGTATATTGCAATTATTTTATTTTGTTTCCTTTTTGATATAATTACTTATTTAATTCGCAAAGCCCTTTTAGTAGAGATATATATTTAAAAATATTTCTTCAACTACTTCAGGAAAAAGCCTTTTTAGCACAATAATAGTTATAAGGATTTATTATAACTTAATAACCTCTTTTTCACCATTTTTTTTAGTTTATTATTGATGCATTTTGCGGTGGATATGTTCTTTCTATAAATAATAACATTATTAATTAATGTTCGATGATTGAGAATTTCCTATTATCTTTTGAATATCTTGTGTGTGAAAAAGGTGATAATTTAGTAAATGTTGGATTTTCAGATTTCAGCCCAATAAAATTAGGAGGAAATTTGAAGTTGGAATTAAAAAATTTGAAGTTAAAAAACTGTAATAAAAAAGTGTACAGATTGAAGAATGGAGGACATTGATGGGGAACTAACAAAACAAATAGTGAATGCCGTAGTCAACTGTTCTGAGTACTAATACATGTCCAACCAATACTGATTAATTGAAACATTACATCATTTTTTTCATTATTATACCCATAATCTTTGTAATTTTTTAAGTGTTTTATAATATAAATTCGTAATACCTTTCATTTAGTAATTTAAAAGAAAATTAAAGTGAAAATTTAAAAAAATTATTAAATAAAAAATAGTACGAATAATATTTAAGTTTAAATTTAAAATGAGAAAAATAAATAATATATATTTCCTTCCGTATATTTATCATATGTTCTTTTCTAAATGTAAATTTTCTTTAGGTTAGTGTTCTAAAGAATGCCACAAAACTTTTTATCTTACTTTGTGATCAACTCTCTTCTGCTCATGAAACAAAAAGTAGAATAAAACTTCTAAGGCCGGCAAATATGAAATTAAAAAATTCCTCACTATTCCATTTCCTAGTTGTTACTGTGACAATTACGCGGATCCCATTATCTTAAATAAGAGACACCACATTATTAATTGCATTATAGCATAAGATAAAAGGAATTGAACTCCTCCATGTGAAAGGACAATACGAAACTTCCTTTTTCTCACTTTCACCACCACACCTTGGACATAATAAAAGTAATACAAAAAAAAATGAAGATACAATCCAACAGAAGGGGGTGGCAAAGTATGTCATGCAAAACCCTTTCACTTTTTCTCTTCTTCACCCTTGACTGGGCCTCCCTAAAATGCTGCTTTACGACACTCTTCATGTCCAGTTAACTGTAAACCTTACGCCACCGGTTAAGAAATGGAAGAAGAAAAGTTGAGCCTTAGTTCCTCATATTAACCTGCTCACGTTCACCTTTCCCTTTCTTTTTTTCGCTTCCTATTCACCTAGAAAGGAAAGTGGGAGAGAAAGCTGAAGATTTGAATAAACACTAGATCGAGAGATCGGAAGTTGACTTACGAGGTTCGGAAGTTTGGTCGGTCGAAATGTCTTCGGGGATGTTCCACGTGAAAGCGCGTATGACAGTTGTGGTGCTACTATTGCACGCTGGATCGGCTGCTGGGAGGTTGTGTGGCAGCAATGATTCGAACGAGACTTGCCATCATCTTACCAAGAGAAATATATGTAAGTTGTAGCAAATATCTATAGCTTGTTAAATAATCTATCCTAAATAATGTTATAATTGCATTGATTATTTTGTACCCAAATTGGTTAAAATCTATTTTATAAACTTCAACAAATTTAAATTACACCAATAATGAATAATTGGGAGCGCATATATTCATATGAGTACTTTTCACCAATAAATGAAAATTGCATTAAATTAAGAAAAAATTGGATTAATTCTATTTAACATAATCACTTCAAATAAAGATTAATCAAACATGTAATTAATTCTAACAGGTAGTAAAACTTAGTTTGAATTATATAAGATAATGCGATCATTTTTTATATTTTGATAATAATTCATTGTTGAAGATTATTTTAAAATAAATGGCTGAATAAAATTTTAGTAAAAATATTTTTTTAATTTTCTATGCTACAAAATTTGCCAATTCTTTATAAAAAAAATGGTTCAAGTATTTATAATGAAGTAAGTTTTCATATTTAAAAAGCCATTAAGATAATATACATTTAATGCATTCGAGATATAAAATTCTAATTTCACATTAAAATAATGAATTTTTTAATTGCAAAGTAGGTATGTATTTAAATTAATGAAAACATATTTCCAAATATTTTAAAAATCCAAATAACTCACATTATTTATTTTGAACATTATTCTGTTATTTAAATTTAAATGTAATATCCGCATTTTAAATACCCAAATTGTTTTTTGTATCATAATTATAATTTATGGTTCATTTCCCTCACTTATAACAATCGCTTACTTTAACAAGTTTGTCTCAAAATATTTAAAAGTTTAAATGCGAATGTAATCTCAGTTGAGTTTTTCATAAATTAATTCTAATTGTGAGTATGTGTGATAATTGTATAAAACACATGTAATTATTCACCTAGAATTAAATTCTTCAAATTTATTTACGTGAATCGGTTTATTTTTGATAAAATAAATCAAACTGAAATATTTTTACATTAATGAAAATTTAAAAGAGAAATTTAGGTACTGCCGATGTGATATATATATACAAATAATTCAAGTCCTTTCATTAATCAAATTTAACAAGACAACTATTTTATTTCGCAGCTGAATTACGTCCTGAAAAAGAAAGTTTACTTACAATCATTTTATTTCCATTTTGAAAATTACTTTTTAAAAATTAAAAATGTTTGAAAAGAAAAAAAATGAATATATTTTAGAATCATCATCATAAATTAATAGAAAATTCTTACATTAATAAAGAATACTTTTTTAAATAATACTCATTCTCACATAATACTCTTTTAAAGACCATTCTAAAAATATGATGCATTTCATTTCAGAAAATAATACATGTACAAAAAAGTCTACATTTAATTTAAAATTTTTGAGAAATTTCAGATATTTATGAAAAATATCGCATTTATTTTATAATCATCTACTTTATATAAACTATGTTTTGTTTTTGTTTTGTTTTTTTCGAAATAAATATGTCTCTCTCGATTACTTACTCGCTCTTGATTCTATAGATCTAGTTCTCTGTGAGTAAATTACGGAAAAATGACTCTAATCACATTTAGTCATCGCTGTCATTATCTTTTGTAGAACACTACAACTGTCTGGGGCTTTTTTTCTGGAATTTATTTGAATAATTATGATGTGTTTTGGTTTCCTTTATATTTTGTGACTCTTTCCTGGTCATTCGTTTAATTTTTCGGCATTATCATGATTTGAAAGAACTTTGTTTTAGAGCTTCCCAATATGATTAGAAAATATATAGAAAATTATGAGTTAAAGATAAAAGAAAATATTTATGTATTTATTTTACTCTGACAATATACGAATTGGAAAGTTAAGCTCAAAAAGATATTCATCATAGAAATTTTTTCAATTTTTTTATAGTATTTTTGAGAGCCATTTATTTTGCTGTTTTTATATTATAATAGAATATTTTCATTGTAAAAAGATTCCATCGATCAGTTAGATAAAGGAAGTTGCGAAGTGTTCAATAAACAAATTATATTAGTTATTTAATATTCTTTGGTGTTGTTTAAGATAAATATATTTGTGTACATGCTCTATTAACTAAAATGCACAATATTCAAAACAATTACTTTTTAGAAAAAATATAAAAATCTGTACATTTAGATAAATAAAACATTCTAAAAATATAAGATTTTTATTGAAGTCTGAGCTCAAAAATTTCTGAAAATTACGTTAATGAATATTGTGCAGAATATTTATTTATTAAAACTTGTTCACACACACACACAATGTTTAATTTATGTAAACATTTTTATTTAATGATTTGCTGAGTTGTTCATATTTTTGGATCTTAAGTAATGCTTAAAAAATTTCATTCAAATAAAAAGCATATTTGTAAATGATATTCATTAGCAACTAAAATGATGCTATCATTGGTACAATAATGATTACAACTTTTTATATCGCATAGTTTATACATAATGCACTAGCTATATAAAGTTGTATGTTTAATGTACAACTTTGTATATTTTATACATGATACAAATGGTAAATAATTTCCAATAAAATACAAATTGCTCTACAAATCGACAATATTTACGCCAACAAACTAGGAGTTGTTTCTAAAATAACTATTGCCAACATAATACATTTTACTAATTAAATTCAAATTCAAACTATATTGAGTTTAGATTCAATTTTTCTATCTAGAGATAAGTTAAACAGAAATAAGTTCTCATCCTACAATTATATATAAGATACTAACGCAACCTTTATTTCAATATAAATGTATTTAAATATCATGCTTGTAAATATGTACTCTTAATTAATAAAATAAAATTCGTATTTTAATTAAATAAACCATGTATATTTTTTTATTTTACTAAATAAATATATTAATTAAGAAATTTTGTATATACCAATAAATTGGTTTTAAAATTATTTATTCAGTGTCACTAAATTATATATAATATGCTATAATATAAAATTAATTAATAAAAAATAATAAATTTAAATTATATTTAGCTAAAATAACTAGATTATTAATTATATAATAATAAAATTAATATGCACATTAATTATATAATAATAAAATTAATATGCAACAATATAATTAATTATATTTAATTATTAATTATATTGTTGCATATTAATTTTATTATTATATTTTATTAATTATATTATTATTATAGATTATTAATTACATTAAACTAATAGATAAAGCATATTTGTGCATATATGAATACATAACTTATACGAGAGCGTCGCTGTTCCCTGTTTTTATTTTGTTCAAACTTTTATAGATTATTTTAAACTATTTTTATAAGTCTTTAAACTAAATTTAAAATAAAACTTAGTTAAAAAATACAAATGTTAAGGTCATTACTTCGTTAAAAATTATCGTTACCATAAGATAATCAAAGTAAATTTATAGCTTTGAATGCATACTGAATTGCATAATGTTTATTTGTTTATTATATATTTGTTTTTTTTTTATGTTTATATTACACAAAATATGAAAGCAATTGTATTTTTATGATTTCATTGCTAAGTGGAATTAGTTTTAATGAATTTGAATTAATAAATTTGATTTGACCAATTTTTAGATGATAATTCTAAATTTAGCCTTTGATAAATTCCTTCAACTTATATTTGGCCAGTAATATTCACTAAAAGAGCCACTTTAAGCGATACAAATAAATAATTCATCATGTGTATTATTACTGCTTATAATTAAATACTTATATATAAATATAAATTTACATATGTATGTGTGTAATATTTCATTTAAACAGTCGAATAAGTTATTTGTTAAATGTAATGTATTTAACTAAATTTATGAGTATTCCCTCACTTTATCCATGCAATGAAATCAATTACTAGCCTAAAATAACAAGTATCAACCAACTTTTATTCTGTACTTTACACATAGCAATTTCGATAAAGGCACGTTCAGTACAAAATACAGAGCAGACTATCAATATGAGATTCTTACTTCTATGCTAGAAATGGACAGTCTCCACTATCCTTTAGATAAAATGTTTCTGGAATTTACATTTGCCTCAAATTCCTTGTTACTCAACTGCAGACAGCTTCGATTTGATGTTGTAAAATATGGGATTCAAAAGGATTTTACATATGTATATTTTAATCAAAAATTCTAATTATTTCTAATAATTTGTCACAGTTTGCTGTTCCTATAAAATTAATTAACTCTTCTCTTTGAAATTGTAGAATCATAGTATTACTTCAATAGTATTAATGGGAACTATTTTACTGTCAATTTGGTAATCTTTAAATACTTTAGATAAGTAAAACTATATTATTGTTTATTTTGCATAAAACTGCATTCAGGGATGTAATTAATTCAAACCTTTTAAGCTATAAGTTACTTAAAAATGAAAACATCGATTGAATCTTTTGCGAATTAATTTTAGTTAATTTAAATGAATACTTAAACTCGTGAGAACCTGATTTACGGGTTTCAAGTATAAATGAAAAAGTAATTAAATTTATGGATTTACTATAAATTATTTTATAGAACATCAAGATTTGAAATGATATAAATGATGTTCAAAAACTACATTATTCGAGATTTTACAGTACTTAAATACAAGTTATTTAAATTTTTGGTTGTTGAAAATAAATGCCTTATAATTAAATCAATTGTGAAAACGAAGTGTAATAGACAAATTTGTAGATATTTTTACATAAAACATTAAACAAAATGTGTAATATTTGATGCAAAAAGTAATTTTATTTATAGCACTCATTTTTATTTCAATTATAAAGCACACATTATTATAAAAGGAAAGTCATTATGATAATAATAGTTGGTTATGGTTGATTCTAAATAATGGTTGGTAGAAAATCATTACTAGTTTGAGTAATGAGAAAATTACTTTTATTGTTTCAATCAAACAAAGGTCATAAATAATAAAACAAACCCAGTTGCAAAACTTATTACAAACTTTCGTGTGAATTATTATTATTATGAGTAAAAATAAAAAAATTTTACTTGTGCAGACATAATACTATATGGTTTTATAAAATTGTTTTTATTTATAAGAGTCTGATTTTTCTTTAGTATTCTGATTAAATCATTTCCTTGTTGGTATTTAAAGCTGCACCGATAACAGTTATCAAAAAATACACTTAAACACTACTCTGTTAGTATTATTTATGTCAATCGCTTCCAGATTTACTCAACAGTTTAGTCTGACGGCGTTATACCCTAAAAAAAACATTGTTTCGCCCAACGACTTCTTCGACTGCTAATTAGATATTAGATAAAGCCATCAATCAAGCTATTGCCCAACGGGAATAGAATGAATTTAAAGGAAGTCAGCATGCTTCGCTGTCAGTATTATGATGTAATCAGTTTATTAGAAAGTTCTTGCTAATTTTTTATCCTTTTTTTAAAATTGTTGAACTTTCACTCTATTGAGGATTCTGAGTTTCTTAGCATCCTAAAATTATAATGCTAATTTTATGAACAGATTATTATTAGCTTTGATAAAATCGCAATATTCAAATTCATAATTGAAAAGTAGTTCATATATATGCACCAAACATGTTTTTTATAGTCAAAATTCAATACAATGGAAATTGCAGTACAATACAAAATTATTTAAAATATTTAACTTTAGTGGTACATTTTTTAAATTTTGCTTAATTGAAAGCAATTTTCTGTGGAAAGTACTTTCACTTTTATTCCCTATAGATCGATTTTGCTATTGAAAGAAACTGATGAAAATACACTTTAATGTATATATTACTTTTTATTAATGTATTATTATCTTTTTAAGTAATATTTATTTTTGTTTTTTGAGACCCGAATGAAAACTTAATACTTTTATTTTAAATATTATTTTATTTGTACTTAATTTCTTTTCTTATTTACTTGTACTTAATTTTAAATGCACTTAATTTTTTTTCTTTCTATATATATATATATATAATTTTTTTTCTTTCTATGTATAATCTATCTTTATATTGAAATATTTTTATACGGGGAAAATTTGACGAAATATAAATTGCTTCCAAAAATAAGTTATTTTGATTTATATTTTTACAGCTTTTTACAATACAATTTAAATTTTGCTGCGAATTTTATTTTTGGAACAATAAATTTATTTATTTTAAGCATTTTCATACTAGCAAATTAAAACAATAAACTCACAAACAAAATTGAGAAAATTATGAATTTACTAAAACCTTATTTTTTAATTTCAAATATTCTCAAAAATATCAAAATAATTAATCACAAATGTTTTGATTATTTGCATATGATACTCAAATTATTATATTTTTTACAAATTTTATTTATAATTTGTTAATTTTTGAAATATTGGAATGAAAGACGAAGTTTCTTAAATTATAATGATTATTTAAAAAAAAAAAAAAAGAAAAGAAAGATAAAATTTTTCAGTAAAAATTAAACTTGGTTTCAAAATAAAGTTTTCACTCAAAATAATCAGCTTGACAAAGTCTGAGTTCTGTTCAAAATAGTTAATTTGATTCCTACTAACTCCTTCAGATTTCAGTTTGAATTTTTCTATTCATGAAACTATTTATGCAAATGAATAAAGGAAAAATCAAATAACATTAATATTATCATTATTGTATATCAGTATCGTGATGTACAATATGTCTGTAACAGTAGTTTTATGACATCGGCGATTGTTAAAATAAATATTCATAATAGAAAAGAACTATAGAAGTTATTTTATATAATTTTTTACATTTTTAATATCTTAAATGATAAAATTGTTAAATGATATAAAATCAATTGTTTAAGGAAACTCAATGCAGGGATATTATATTTGAACTTTTAAAAAATTCCATTTCCATCATTTCAATACATTAACTATAATTACTCAAAAACTATAAAATAACTAAATAAAAAGTTTCGATGTAGACATAAGATGAACAAAAATTATTGACAAGTGAGAAATCAATTTTTATATATTATTGGATTGGATCTAGGAAAATATTAGATTTTCTATATAGTGAATGAACCTAATCATCAATAATATTTTATCTTTTATTTCAGTTAGACTTAGTGCACTTCAATTGTAGATCACTTATAATGAAATAATATTTAATAAGTATTTAAGCTAATGCCAAAAATAAAACTCATTTTATCAAATTTAAAAACTTATTTTTATTTAAAAAAATAAATAAAAAATAAACGTATTTCTTTTGTGACATAAGTAAAATATTTGTCAAAATAAGTTCTTAGCAAGAAGAATGCTGAATTGAGTTTGCGAGATTATTAAAAGAAAATAATAAGGAAAATATATGATAAAAACACGAAAGTTAAACTATCCTTCGAATTTAAAACAATGAAGGTACTTTAAATGATTAACATAACCTTAGCTGATTTGTGAGATTTTTTTATTTTAAAAAATGAATTAATTTACTTCTATATCACTTATATTTGTTCCATTGTTTTTAAAACTTTTGCATTAAGCAAACTGTTTGAGTAATTCCTTCCTTCTAAAATATTTTACGTTTATTTTTTTAAGTCGATAGTTTTCCTTATTAAATAATAACGCAAATTTCTTAATATAAGGTAAATATCTTTAAATTGTTTTCAAAATAATACAAAAAACTTTCTTCATCAAGAAATTTTAAATTTAAAAATTCTTTAATAAGTTCCATTTTTTAATTTACTAATACATATCTCTGTCAAAAAGCTGTAATCAATAAAAATTGGAAATAAGGAAATTGATAAATTATTCTAATGCTTTTAGATTGTAGATATTGTATCCCTTTGCACGACACGCTATTAGCTGCATTCATTTATAAAATATATGTTACTGCTATAGAAATATATAGCAATAAGTATGCAACTCTTATTTACATCTATAATTAATATATAACGGTTAAAGGTGATACACGTTATTTATCAAAAACCGGTTCTTAAAACTCTTTTCAAACAATTAGGCCTAACTTGTTATCAAAGCATAGTAACAAATAATTTATAACTCTTATTCCCCGTTTTTATTTTGTGCTCAATTTAACTCAGACGCTTTTCACGTGTTTTATTGAATATAGTTTAATATAAAATAAAAACTTTATGTTATGCTATTCATATATTAATATGAATTTCTGTGTTTTAAATTAAATATATTTACCCACTACAATTACTGGAAGAAATATAATCTTAAAAATACACATATAGAATTTATTTTAAGCAACCACACACACATTTAAAGTCCATCAATATCTTTTAACATCCGAAGGTTAAGTTAAATGTAAGTTCGAAAACTTGGATTAATTTAATTTAAAAGATGTTATTTTCTTAATTTGCGTCTTACAAGCCAAAATTAACAATATTTTTTGTTTCCATTCACGAATAAGTCTATATATACTTTTTTTTTTAGCAATTTAACAACATTGTAATTGATTTATACTTTTTTGTCATATATAAAAAGTGTGAATAGAATTTCACTTATGTCTGTCATTAATATAGTAAAAGTTATTGAAACTTCTCCTAAGCGCAAGTCGAAAATTTCAGAAAATTATTCAATTTTCTGTCAGTTTTTGCTGATGTAAATATATGCATTAAATAGTAAAGTATTATGAATTCTTCACAAAATAAAAATAACTATCGATATATCAAAGATTTCTATGTAACTGAAGTAATAACAAATACATTTATCCACATTTATTTTATATTTTCAAACTGAGATCTTTTAACATTTAGCAAATAATCTACGAATTCCAAATAAAATTTTATCTATAATTTCATTGCTTTAGAGTATCTATATATATGTGTGTATTCCTATTTAAAATATAAAGCACTTATATAATCGCATTTTATATTATTTTGTTACATATATATAAGAGTTATTATATTTGAAAATTTAAGAATTAATTTGAAAAGCTAAGCTTTAATTTTCAATAATATGTGATGAGAAATATTACGTATATGAAAATAGTATTTTGTAAGTTTCGTTATTTCTCTTCCGTATGAAGTGTATAGGGATGTTATTTTTTTATGATTTGGAAAAATATGTCAAATAAAACAATAATATTTTTTAATAAAATTCTCTAATTTGTCAGTAAATGTTTTTATAACTTCACCATCATTTTCTTAATAATATTTATAATTTTGAAAGAAAATATTTTATAAAAGAACTCCTGAAAACACATTTCAATTTAATTTTAGTTTATAAAATGATTGAAGAGATACCTCAAATATTTAAATATCTTCGTTAAGAAAAGCACTATAATTTGATTATATAAGGAGTAAATTAATTACGATGCAAAATATTATAATAACATAAATTGCACAATAATGGTCTATCATAAAATACTATTATTGAGATTCTACATATTAGAATAAGCTTACATATATGATTCTACTCGAAATGAATTAAGAGTTAAATATATTTAAAAGAGAGCTAAAATTATAAAATGTGTCACTTTAGAGAAATTTTTCGAAGCAGTGAGAAGTTGCTGTACAAACTTTAGACACGGCGTTATAAACTGTCTAAGGCTTTAAGCATTTTAATTTCCTTTGGGTAATTAACTTCCTGAAGAACTGTTCAAAGGCAGTAGTCCATGTTCACATGTCGAAAAAGCCTGGAAAACTACCAAGCACTCACCCTGATAGACGGCATGCAAAGTAACACCCATGTCTCGTTGTTCAACAGTGGTTGAGATCAACCTCGAAACCTTTCACTCTGAAGATCAATATCTTACCACTAGGACACGGTGAGCCTATTAAAACAAACTGTATGTGACGTCTACTGCAAAATAACATACCAAAGAAACAGAAGGTGGAAAAATAGTTATACTATAAATCATTTATTCATCACTACATTTGTTATGAATTTAAAAAAAAAAAAGAAAAATTGTGGTACAAGCTTGCTAATTAATCGGGTGAACAGCTAGAATCAAATGTAAATGTGATTCCTGAGCAATATAAGCAATGATTGTTACCACTGATGTAAGAAACAGCCGAAAATGTTAATTTATGAGCAAGAATTTGCATTCTGTAATATTTCTTCATGATAACACAAGTGGTCAAGGATATGTTAGTAACATTTGGTGGGAAAATTTCAAAATACCAGGCGTATATTCCCAACATAGCTCCTTCCGACTGTTATTTCTTTCTTTAAATCCTCAGTGCCTTGTCTTTGTCCTAACGATATACGAAAATCATTCGATGACTTCACAGAGGCGAAAAACGAACTGTACTGCTTTCCATCGAATTCTGCACTGCTAGTATCTACCAGCTATCCAACTGATATTCGAAAGTGCTAAATAAATATACAGAATATATCGAAGAATATGTTGAAGAATAATTGAAGAATATGCAGAATAATAATTGAAAAATATATCTCTTAAACATGATTTAAACCTAATAAAATAATTAAAACTAAAAATATATTTAACTCACAATAATATAAGAACAGATTAACTCCCAAAGAGCTTTTTGATAAAACATATGTAATACAATTCCTCATTCGTATGATAATACAGTTTAAATTTCTCTTTTTATATTAGAAGCTTAGAATCTTTTATACATTTTATCTTGTTTCACCTACATTATAAACAATGTTTAATGCTTTATATGTTATTTTACTTAATTTATATTCAATCTATTGAGACTTCAATAGTTTTATGCCTTGCCCAATTCAATAAACACACTCATCCACATAAAAAGTTCGGTTTAAATTACAGAGGCGCATGTGGTTTATGTGTTCTTCCGGAAAAAAACTTCCTGTGGAACACCCAACACACAATAAAGACATAACATTCTACCATAAACAATGCTGAAGACACAAACAAAAGAATTTCAGTCACGAGGAAAACAAATGTTCTGACCTCGTTAGGGTTGGGCAAGTCAAGAGCAGTCAAAGGTCGTCTTCATCTATTCAGTTATAATTTTTTATCTTTTCCTGTATCAGTGTTTTATGCTACAAAACAAAGCATGTTTTATGTTGTTTACACTCATCTTTTCCTTCTGTTCATAATCATGATTTTTATTTTTTTTATCATAAATTTAACATTAAATATGATGTATTATACTGAAAAATTATCATAAGTAAACGAAACCTCTTATTAATCAATAAAGGAACTGTAATTCTCGTTCTCGTAATGCATTTGCTACCAAAGTGTTTCAAGAAAGATATTCCTTTTCGACAGTATTATAAACATTTATTGATATGGCCGCTTAATATTTTTAGGAATTATCACGCATTATTTTCCTTATCAATTTTAAAATCCTTAATTATATTTTGCAAGTTATTATTATTATTTATATATTTATTTCTCTAACTTTTAATCGTTTTTTCCCCATTTCCTCATACTAATCATTTATAATGATTTATTATATTCTTATAATTCACTCTAAAATATTTTAGAAGCCTTTCAGATAGATGATTGAAAAACAAATAAAAGATAAAATTTGTGAATACATTTTAAAATTATATTTTACCCACAAAATATTTCCAAATTGCTTCGCTAAACTATACTCTTTCAAAAAGTTAAAATTTTGAAGTAATTTTACAATAACTTCATACTAAACCCAACATACATTTTCTTTAAATATTAATTAAAATATTTTGCTTAGATAGTGAAATAATCTATCTAAATGAAAAAAAATTTCATGTAGGTGAATAAGGCTGCAAAATACAAAACATCGTCTCAATTCCTTTTGCTTTCACTGTCGCTAAATTCTAAGATTAATTCGTAATTAGATTAAGACTTAAAATATAGTTTGTAATGAGTGCATTTTTTTGTGCTAAACTGTAAAAGTTAAGGTTTTCACATTTAAGCCAAAACTTCCTTCAGAAGCCTGGGGTAAGTTAGCTGTCTATTATAGATTCTCCTTGAACCACGATCAGATTTTAATGTACCGCAGCAGAGCAGGCATATTTAGCTAATATTTTATATCATGCATAAGTTGATCTTCTCTCATGAAACTGTACCAGAAGATACACAAGCAAAATTGATGACAAATATGCAGAAAACAATAAATATTGTCTCAATATTCTCACTCCATCTCTTAGATATCGTCCATATGATACCCTTTGCCTCACCTAAGCATAACTTGATGAATCCAAAATATTGGGGCAATTACAGCGAGATCTTTATTTTAGGTAACAAACAGGTGTTTCGAAACAAAAAAAAATATTGTCTTCCCATTCTTTTTAAAGTTTTTATATTCTTTTCATTTCAAGTTTTTATTGTAATGAAAAAAAATATTTTCTCGCACTTCTTTTCCTCTATCAAAGAATTTTCGAAAGATTTAAAAATAAAACTCTGTCGTCAATCTATTGCAAAAATATGCGGAGAATCTATGAATACAGCAATACACAGTGAACATTTCACTCTGTTTTAAATACTGTATTGGCTTTTAGTGTTTTCAATTTACAGTAGAACTTATGTTTCTGATGAACTCTGTTGTTCCTCTATCACTCTGTTGTTGAACTTGTGACAAATCTCTCTCTCAATTATGTGCAAAAAAAATGTGCGTTAGTTTATTTTATCTTACCATTAAAGTTTGTTATTGCAAGTAAAAATTTCAACTAAAACCTATAGTTTTTTTTTAGTTAAATTTTTTAGTAACTCTTAAATTTTACTGCAAAGACGAATTAAACATTCAAAAGGTTTGAACAAAAATGAATTTGATTATGCACATTTTTATGCTGAAATAGAATTGAAAAAAATTCCTTTTCTATCTTTCAATAATATTGAAAATAATTTTATGGTACATTTTTATTGCTATATTGAATATTTCTTTTATAAAAATTTTACTTCGAATTCTTTTAAATCTGTTAATTTAAATATTGGATTTAAGAAAAAAACCATTATAAGGAAATTTGAAATCTCATCAAATTTAAGAACACCTAAATAAACTTTAGGTCATTTAGTAATTTTTTACTGTTATTATATGTATTTCTAATTATTTATAAAATTCAGCACCCCGTTGCAAAAAATTTAAAAATCTAAATCTTTCTTCAGTAATATATTATTTTCAGTTATTCCGCAGATTCGATTCCTTCAGTTTAGTTTTAGATATTCCTTTATTTTAAGAAAATTCTAAAAACAAATTATCATTTATGAAAGTTGGAATGTCAAAATAAACAGTTATACAAATTTTTTCTGCTTTTTGTTAGTAGCTAACAAAAAGTAGAAAAAATGTTTATAATTAACAATTTAGTAGTTTTAATACTTTAAAACCCACATCGAATAACATTTTCAAAGTTAAACAATTTTTTTAACACTTTTAACACAAAATAGGTATTATATTTTAATCTTACAATTTACTTAAAATATATCTCATTTTTATTTTATCAATTATATTTAATATATCAAAAGTTACATCACTAGTCTGATATTTAGGCATTTTTATTAAAGAAATCCTTTTTTTAACTACTACGAAATTTGTGAAATTTAAATTTTAAAGAATTAGAAATAGTATTTAAATAATTATCAATAATCAAAGTTATTTTTTAATTAATGCTTCTGTTCAAATCAATTATTAAAAGAAGACTTATTTTAAAAAGTGTTAAAATTTTAATGTAATTAGAAATAGCATAATATTAATGACTCTTATATAGTAAGAATATTAATTTATATAAATGTATTATTCATTTTTAGACAGAAAAATACTAAATGAGAGTCTCAATTGCAATTTTGGTTTTAATCAAAGCATTCTAAGAATCATTTCTACTTTACAAATGTATCTATTAAGTGATATTAAAAATGTTTATCGAAAATTAAATGAACTTGATTAAAAAAGCTTACTATAATTAATCAATTTAACGTAAGTATCAATTCTATAACACTTTTCGGTGATAGGATTTTAAAGATATAAAACCTTGTGATTTCCAATGTGTTTTTGATACTAAAAGAGAACATAGAGGATAAGCCTTAATATCTGAAAGTTGTTACAAGGGTTTTCTGATTGTATTTGCCAAGCGTAACATTTTGTGGACATGAAGCCCAAACTCATGTCTTGCTAAATAGAAAACACAGAAATCTCACAAGCAACCACATAAAGGACAAATATGCAAACACATATCAATATGTATCGCAGAGTACTCTATACATTTATCTATTACAGGGTACTCTATAGCTATTAATATTAAATGTGTGTGTGATAATTCTTACTTCTATTATTCTTCAACAATGTTATGATAGTTCCATAACTTATAAAATAATTATTTTTCTGAAAAACACTGAATTTTTCGATAGTACTTTTCCATTACCTGAATCTTAAACATACCTCAGGTAAATGTTTCCGCTATTCTATAGACAAATTTTAATTTGTCTATAGAAAAGAAAATTTCATTTATTCTGTAAATAGTTACAATATAACACATTATTGGGATTATCACATCAATATTAATATTTTTAAATCCATCCTGTTTAAAATAAAATAAGAGAATTATGCCTGTATTTGCGATTTATTAAAGACATGATACTAAACTAAGTAAAATCCCATTCAAAAAATAACTTAGTTAAAAAGGAACAAAAACACCATAAACAATTTTTTTTTACTTTGTATAAAATATTAAGAGTGAATCCTTTGAATTTTACAAGCTCAAATTAAATTAGACACCGTAAAAATATTTGGAAATAATTTTCGTTTTCTTACATTTTTTTATATTATAATCTAACAAAATTATAATAAAAAGCTTTCATTCTTTCCAACGCTTTTAAACAGTGAAAAAACAAAAAATTGAATAAATAAAAAATACTTCCTCACTTTATGAAGTTAATGGATTAAGAATATTCAGAAAAAATAAATTTGAGGAAAATAAATTACTTTTCTTTAGCATTCAGAGTATTAGATTTCAACTCGCTGCTTACGTTATGAAGATTAATATTTTTTTCTCTGGATAAGCTCATGGGCAAACATCAGTCTAATTATAGATTCGTTTGTCCTATTTCTTGCGAAAGGAGATGGTAAATGCAACTCATTCGTCATACCGTTGTACTATTCGTCATACCGTTGTCATACCGTTCATTCGTCATACCTCTAGCCGTTGATTTTCAGCGAGTAATAAATTTTCCTTTTTTTATACACTCTCTTTCATTTTTTTTAGACTTTTAATCACCACTCGTACAACATATGCGGTATTAAAACAAGTGCTTGTCTACCCGGCATCCGCAGGTGCTTAAATATATTTTAATTGTGTTTTTAATCTACATTGAAAGCTCTATATTCTGTGAAGAAATGAGAGGCAAACGTGATACAACAACAGTAAACAAGCTGGATGGAAGTTTGGAAGTCCATACGTATATATATTTTTCCTTAATTTTGATTAAATGTGTTATAAAATGTCATCTAAAGACGAGTTTATTTTTAATTTTTAAATATCCCCTATTTCTGAGTCTCTAGTCAAACAAGAATATGTGAGCGTTTAAGGGAGTGGCTTTTTTCAAATCATTTATTTCATATCAACATTGGTTTTTTTTTTTTTTTTTTTTTTTTTTTTTTTTTTTTTTTTTAACATTTTATATCATAAATTTTTTTACTCGAACCAATTATAATGCTTTTTGTTGACGTTAAGCAATGGCTTATTATTAATGTAAATAAAGCTTATAATCAGGTTGTTCGCTTACAGTTTTCAATCGCTTATAATTGCGCTTAGAGATTATTATCTACCTCGGCAAATCTATTCACTTTTCAAAGGAAATCACATTTAAATGGATAACGGATATGAGAATTTTATTCTAAATATCCTTAAATTCAATTTTTACATCAAGCGCGGATGATGATTGTGATTCAAAAGTCATTGCACAATTGCAGTTCATATATAAAATTCCTGTTGTGTGTGTGTGTGTGTACATAGATATAAAGATAGATAGTTATTCTCGGCGCACTGAAATTTTGGAAACAGTTTACGATGTATCCTGAATTTTCTCAAACATTTTTCATACAGAATAAGGCGAAACACAATACCAATAAAACATATGTATTTTCAATGGAATTCTGTCGTGAAAAGAAATGTCATTCGTTAGGGGTAGAAGAATTCGAAGTATTTTGGAATTCTAAATAAAACCTAAATCCCCCTAAGAAATTCCGGAATCTTTGAAATCTTCTATATAAACAAAACAGAATGTATTTACAAATTATTCACTTTGCTTTAAAAGTCCAAAACAGGAATCGATTTTTAAAACTTATAGGAAAATAAATATGATAGTTAACTTTATAAAACTGTTACATATGATTGTTTAAAAGATAATAAAAAGTTTTAAGAGTATCACAATATGATCATTTAACTGAGATGAAATTTATTTTTTCTAAGATTAAATTCTAAGAAAAACCGATTCATTTTTCAAATGTCTCCAATTCTTTAAATGGATCGATTTTGGTCGCTATCATCAGAGCAGTTAGGATATTTTGAAAATTGTCTCTTCGAAACATTTTAAGTTACATTATACGCATGTGTATGTGTTCATGTATATACTGATGATACCATTATAGAAAACCATTCATGGTGACATGTTTAATTTGAATACATATTGTTTTAAAAATCGTCATATCACTTACCTAAGTTTAAATGTGAATCTTATAACTCTGCAAAATTTTAACTTCTCGTGTAATTTTTTTTGCGTAATTTTATTTTGCTTAGCCATGATAATCTATTACCCAACATGTGTGCTTGTCTTAATCACTTTTGCAATTAACTATAGGCTCTACAAATCAAATAAGTTTCCAAAAATTAACATTCTTCTCTGAATGTTCAATATTTAGAAATGAACGTATTTCAAGCTCTGAACAACAGGTGCTGGAATTTCATCATATTTATATACAAATCTACAAAAATTTTAAATAGGATATATTTGTGTTTAATATGACTGAATATTTTTGATGTGTATTGCCTACCATTCATAATTTTATTTACATAAATTAAAACTAATATCTTTACATTTAAATTCCATTAAACAAGCTAAAAACGATGACAAAAAGTTATCCTTATATGGTAAAAAAAGTACATTTTTACTAATGTTGTATGGTCATTTACTAATTAGGAAACATAATTAAATAAAATTCGAGCAAGATTAAATTCAAAATACAAATAAATAAATTAGAAAAATGATTTGAAACGTGATTCAATCTCCGATTGCATCTTGACCTTTTTCAACCCAAATGTAATGATCTTCCTTAACAGAATAACCTCTTATGTAAATAGGCCTTATAAATGAATAAGTAATAGATTATTAACATCCGCTTTAAAATATATCTTATAATTGCCTTACAGTAGTGTCACTTCCGTTTTTATTTTTAATACAAAGAAGCAGGCGTTCAAAATCATTTCATTTAAGTGTTATTTTAAAAATGGATGAACAATATTGAGAAAATGTTGAAAATCTGAAAAGCAGGAAAAAAAAAGTTATATGTTGAGCTAAATAAACTTGCTATTATTTTGGAAGGTATAAAAATTTTAAGTTTTATTTTTTTTCTCTCTCTCCCTATTCAAGAATTAATTACTCATAAAATTCATTAACAATGGATTATATCTTGTAACTATATCTCAAATTACTGACATTAAATTCGAATGCGTGACTTTGAATTTCATGAGTAAATAGGAAAAAATTAACAAACCTGATTCTTCCAAGTGTCATTATAACTTATCTAAGGGAAGAAAAATTATTTGTCTTTTCTACATATGGAAGTTATTTTAAAAAGAATGATTACGTTATAAACGGATGTATAATACTGATAGATATCAAGTGAATGAAATGTTCCCTTGATTTAATGGAACAATTAGAACTCGGATAATTGGAATAAAATTGTAGTATTTCCTTGATTTAGATTGATATCAAGATATTTGGGTTTTCACTGTTCGCGACCACTTTAAATGTGCGTAGAACAAAATTTTGTCATTATGGCCACAATGAATGCAAACAATATGACCTGCATTAACAATGAAATGTGTTTTTGTAATGTAAATATCTAATGAAATGTGTTTTTGTAAATTTATTTCACCAATATTAAAAGCCTCATGAGAGCGAAATATCATATTTATATATCATGTTCATAAGTTATTATGTTTTGTTTTCAGGTTAATCTGAAAATTCAAATGAATTATAGTGTCAATTATTCTGAAGTAATCTTTAACTATGCTATTTATTCAATTTATGTTCTACATTTTAGAGCTCTAAGTATAGAAAACAGAATCTTTTCTTCAATTAATTTATTAAAAACTTAGCTTTGTTTTTATTCTTTGAATCCACCCAATTCTTATGGCCCTGGGCCACAACATACTTCGTCTAGATTGAATTCAAAATTTGACTCTAATGAAACGATTTCTGCAATTCATTTTATTGATTGTTTTTACAATTGAGGCTATATAACAATCAAGTAATTATTAAAAAAAACGTTGGCATATCAATTCAAAAATATATTAAGATTTCTATAAAACGTAATTAGATACAATTTTGAAATTATGCGGTTCAATTATGCTTTTATGTATTTTTATGAAATTGGGATAGCTTTATAGCTATCCCATTTTCATTTTACCGATAGATAGACATAAAATTCTTAAACTAACAATTCATTATGTCTTGTATTCTGTATTGCCATAATAATAAATTTTCCTTTTATAATAGAAATTGATCGCTTAGAAATTTAAATAATTGATTAAATTTTTGAACTGTTACATGTAATTTGAATTACATCTAATAAATCTGATTTATATCTAATAAATCAACGTACATTGCTCATATTTAATTTTAGACTTAAATGGATACATTAGCTCTCAATAGTGTAGTTATTAATCTTGTAGTCCTTTTATTATAAAGTATCCATGCTTAATTGTAAATCTCTCTCAAATATTATTTTCAATAAAGTAAAGTAAATATCAAATTCTTTACATAATGGTGCCAACTTCCTGTTTACACACTTGATTTATTCTCCACAGCTTGAGCAACATCTTACATTGCTTCATTCGTGTTAAAGTGTTACTTCCTGAGGTTGAGAGTGTAATTTTCTCTATCCCATGAGGTCACACGATGGAAACGCGTTGATTCATGAGGCGTGCAAGCGACAGGAATTTTCTTCCATCTATAGAGGAATCAATAATTATTTTGGTATACATTAGAATAAATTACCCCCCTGACACATAAAACAGCCTAACTTGATACCCACGAGTTTGCAAAAAAACAGGCATCAAGTGTCAACTTTATTATTCATTTAGAAATCAATGCCCCAAACCTTATTTTCGAATATGAGAACACATGCTGTCGCATTTTCATACATTCTCATGTATTTATTTGTCACTAGGGAGACAGACCAATATTAAACAATCATGTAACTATGATGACTCTGTTTCTCTCATGGAAAATTATCTTAAGCTGGAATATATGTATGATGTTATTTTATATATGTATATAAATTAGCAGATATTTGAAATACGAATTTACTAATTTAAACAATTAAATTATTTAATATGTTAATTCTGCATTTTTTAATGAATACATTTGATAATTTCCTAAGTTGATGATTCCTTAAAGGAAATTTGGAAGGAGTATTGTATCAATCGTAAGTAGCCAATGTGTAGATTTTTTTAAGCTTTTTTTCACTGTTTTAATATTTCAATATGAATCGGTTATTTGGAAATGATTCTTCAAAGAAAAGTACATTTGACTGCAAAACCAAATGTAAGCAAACTTCCAAAAAATCACTATTTAGGACTTGTGCGATAATGGCAAGAAGCGACTTTTATTAAGTTAGTAGAATGAAATCGATAAAAATGTTATGGTATTTCACGTTTTTTAAAATTAAACATCTCTGGGTGATACTTAAAATAATTTTTTGTCTTAAAGAAGATCCATAATTATCTATTACCGAAAATAAAAAGGTATTCTAATTTAGGTAGAATATTTTAATGTATCCTAATTAAAGTTGATTTTAAAACCTGGCCATACATGTTTTTAAGAATTTATAAAATTCCAATTTTGTAATAAAACTTGAAAATTCAAATTTTATTAACCGTCAAAATTTTTATATCTAACAAATAATCACTTTAATATATTTCTTACAATTAAACATAGATTAATTAAAACATTGTTGTACATATTATTTATTAATTCCCAATTTAAAAATTTAGTCAGAGAGCTAATATATAATATTTTATCTGTTTGTTATTACTATATTGATTTAACTTTTCACAAAATAATTAACTTGTATTTAACTAATAAATAACATCTACTTCTAATTAATAATTGATAAATAATAAATGTTCTAAATCTGCCGAAAATTAATTGAATTTTAAAATTAGCCCAAAATATATGACGTCTGTATATAAACTATGGATTTTGCTATCATCTGAAGAATTTTGCAAATGAATAAAAATTATTGACAGATATTTTTGTTAATACAATTTAATAATAGTAAAGTCATACATCAATAAAGTAAATTCAATAATAGTAAAGTCATACAACAGTAGTAAATTCAATAATAGTAATGGGTGATTAGAAATTGTATTTCTCACCGAGCTTCATCATTTTTCATCATTAAGTCCTCCCATACACTTACCAAAAACAAAGAAGATTAATTTTAACCTCATCTGTTTCAATAATTACCCAAATTAATGCTTTTAAAAGTTAATAAGCAAGTGATTCTTATATAAAACCAAATCTTATTATAAGTAACAATCAAAGTTATTATTCATATATCCTAAAAAATATAGCAAAATGTATCGATTCCTGTAATTTAATTAGCTTTCATTACACTCAAATTGTTACAAAACTTTTCACAGTTTACATCAGATACTTTTCTCTTTAAAACAAAAGATAACTGTTTGATAATTTTTAAGAAAAATAAAACGAATAAAAATCATTTTAAATTTATTAAAAACTTAAATTTAAATCAGATTCATTCACTTTCATGCAAAACAAAATCATTAACTTCTAAAGATTTAAAAAACGAATTCACATGAATTCGGTAAGATTGATTGCATGTGTCAGTCAGCAATTTTTATGCATTAGCGAATCGTTAAATAAAGCAGACAAGACACATTCAATATCAAATGAAAGAATAAAAGATAATATTACTATTGACAACCGCAAGTTTTAGGCAGTTCATCTTAGACAGAAGTACAAATTCTCTTGATAGACACAAACTTCAAACAAATTTGATTTCAAACAAAAGCGAACTAGAGCAGAGAATTAAGGATAAACTATATAACGTCATATGTGATTATTTTTTATCTTATTTATTTATTATATCAAATACTAGTCTTGAATGTCAACCAAAAATATAAACAGAGACAGATTCACACCAGATGTTCTATAATAAACTTTTATAGTTGAATGCTTAAATTGTGCTCAGTGCTTGAATTTACATTATTTCTGATATCTCATAAGCTCTTTCAGTCGAAAACTGATACATCAAATTTGATATATACCATGCAATGAAACAATTTTTTATTGTCATCATGAAATAGTTCGAAAACATCTTAAGCATTTGATGCATTACAATTTGTGTTTTAAGGTCTTAGTTCAATGATTAGTAACAATTATTATATTTGTTCTTCATAGAATAAACTAATTTTTGTGTTTAGCTTTTACAAATTTTTCTTTAAATGCTGCATTATGGACTTTTATTATGTTATGGAATTCTCTTCTATGTTATGGAATTGTTCTTCATATTTTGTGTGACACAAACTCTGCTACTTTAGCAATATAATTTCTTTTCTTAAAAAAATTTAATACTTATAACATTTGTCAATAAAAATTTCCACTATTCATTATCAATTTTTTTAACTTTTAAATTTAAGGGATTTAAAGATATTTCATATTAAAATATTTGGAAGATTTAAATAAGATTTCAAAAATAATCACAACCCTTTATTTCTCATTATTTATTTGATATTTTTAATATGCATTCTAAATTTTAAGGTAATTTAGTAATAATAAATCTTTCATAATATTATTTGTAGGAAAATCGTAAATAGCAATTTTTTAGTAATTATAACTATTTTTCTTCAACAGTATTTGTTGAGAAAACTGTGTGTTATCATGACTTAGGATGTTTTTCAAGTGGACCTCCTTTCTATCACCCTATCTACAGACCACTGAGTGTACCGCCCCAGTCCCCAGAACTCATCAACACCATGTACCACCTATACACTCGAAGAAATAGGAACAGGCCTATGTTCTTGTCCCCAAAAAAGCCATGGAGTGTCATCAAATCCACTTTCGATCCCACAGCATTGACTAGAATGATAATTCATGGAGTGAATGATAATCAATACATCAATTCTTGGTTTCAGGTATTAAAACACAAACCATATTCTAATTTGTTGTGCAACAATAACGTTAAGTACGATACTATAATGACATCATTAATAACCATATGAATAATATAAGCCTAACAAGCATAGCTTTGATTAAATAAATTTGTAAGTTAATATCTTTAAATAAAGGTAAAATATATACAAGAACACTGTTGTAATACGACTGATTAACAATGATCTATAATAACTTAATTAAATACTAAAGTATTTAAATTTGATAATAATTATAGATGGCGCTAGAAAAAATGCATAATCTTGCTTTCAATTTATTTGAAAACATCTATTATGCTGAAGCTATAATGCATGAATCCTATTTTATAGAGATTAAAGGACGTAATATTGGATCGAGCGGATGAGAATGTTATTATTGTAGATTGGAGTGGATCCAATAGATTACCTTACACTATAGCAGTTGCAAACTGTAGAGTTGTTGGAGCACAAATTGCACAGTTTATCAAGTATCTATATGTTTGTATCATTTTCTTTTTATGCCTCAGTATATATTGATTTAAAAAGCTTGCCTCAGATAAGAAATTTTAAATACATCGTATATTTTACAAAATATATCACTTAATATAATTGTCATATTTATTAAGATTAAATGTAAACACCATTTTATAAATACGAGGGTTGCTATTTATATTTCTGGCCTTGGCAACAGTAAGTGTTGCTAGGCGACCGAAGACGATTTTAATCGAAAGTATGATATTTTTAAACATAAATTCAGCAGACGATTTAGCATTATAGCTTTACTTGTGTTGTTGACAGTAAATTGAAAAGTTCTTCTCTGTCAAAAAATGGAATTGAATCGTGAACATTTTCGTGCCATTATTTTTCATAACTTTCGACGTGGATTGTCAAGACAAGAGTGCTTCGATGAACTTAATTCTTTATACAGCGATAAAGCGCCATCCTACAGCACTGTAGAAAATTGGTATAACGAATTTAATCGTGGTCGATGTTCGATCCAGGACGAATCCCGTGCAGGTCGTCCAAAATCCGTTGTTGTGCCAGAAAAGATCAATGCTGTGCGTGAACTGATAAAGCAAGATCGTCATGTGACATACCGTGAGATAGAGGCGTCTTTGGACATTAGTATGACTAGCATCAATAAAATATTGCATGAACATTTGAGCGTAAAAAAATTTGTTCGCGTTGGATCCCGCATAATCTGACAAACGCTCAAAAAAAGGCTCGTGTCGATTGGTGCAAGGAAATGTTGGAAAAATACATTCAAGGTACATCAAAGGCTGCGTATAACATCTACACAGGTGACGAATCATGGATCTATGCATATGAGCCGGAAACAAAACAGCAATCAACTGTATGGGTCTTCCAAGACGAGGCAAAACCAACAAAAGTTGTTCGAGGAATAAGCACATCGAAACAAATGATTGCCTGTTTCTTCGGCATTAACGGTCATGTGGCAACAGTGGCATTAGAGCAACGCAGGATTTGTCAATTCTGAATGGTACACGACCATTTGTTTGCCAGAAGTCATCGGAGAAATTCGAAAAAAAGCAGAACAGGCGAATCATTCTTCATCATGACAATGCGAGCTCTCACACATCGACTCAAACAAAGGCATTTCTGACGGAGCGAAAGATCGAACTGATGGGTCATCCGCCGTACAGGCCTGATTTGGCACCCAATGACTTCTTCTTATTCCCACACATCAAAAATAAATTACGTGGACAACGATTTTCGACCCCCGAAGAAGCAGTTGATGCATTCAAAATGCATGTTTTGGAGTTACCTCAATCGGACTGGAAAAAGTGCTTTGAAAATTGGTTCAAACGCATGCAAAAGTGTATTGATCATCATGGAGAATATTTTGAAAAACAATAAAACCAATTTCGATCCTACATATTTGTTTTTTCATTATTAGGCCAGAAATATAAATAGCAACCCTCGTACAATGTTAGATGTCGTCAAGCAAAATGAAATAAAGAAATGCAATAATTTTTGCATAAAATTATTTTATTGCGTTCACATTAATATATCAAATAAATATAACTTAATAATGATAAAAATGTCTGGTAAACAGTTTTATTCTATGGCAAATAAATGAAATTGTTATTATTTATGATTGTTATGCAATAAAGATGAAAAATATATATTTTTAAGATTGTAAGATCGGAGAAAATATGTTTAAGATTTCATACATTTTTGTCTGGAAATCAGTTATGATATACATTTATTGACAAAAGATAATTTTATATGCATTGTATTAATTTTATAACTAACCTTCCTTTATATTAAATAATTTAATTTTTTATCCCAATTTTATCCTATTATATTTCTGTTCTGTAAAAATTCGATTGAAATTAAGAATGATAATTTTGGATTTAAAATTCCTATTTTGCATTTACAAGCATTTAGTATAATGTAACGTATATGACTTTTAATAATTACAACTAAATTTTTTTTAGAAAACACAAGGCGTAAGCCCCGAAAGTTTTCATTTACTTGGGCATAGCCTAGGGGCTCACATTGCTGGCTACGCAGGAGAACGCTTACATAATTTAGGTAGAATAACTGGTAAGTTATAGAAATTTCTTTCAAAAAGCACGCGAATTCAATAGAAATCGTAATTAATTGACATTTCTAATTTAAACATTTCTAAATTTGTTCTTGATTGCATAATGTGATTAAGTTCAATAAGACATTTGTTACAATTATTGATTCCAAACAGAGAGTGAAAAAATCTTTGTATTAAAAATTGTTAGATTATTACTCCCAAAGATCGCTATATGTTTATCTCAAAGTCTGCAATACCGTATACCTTAATGCTTCTGAGAAGGATAAAGTACTTGAATAACAGAAAGGTGTCATAAGGACAAGTATATGTCTGACACTAAATTTCAAAAAATGATTGGCTGACAGACTTATTGTGTTATGGAAGTAATACGACGATACATCGAAGCTTGAGTTTCAACAATGTCTACACTAATTATCAGAAGCCTCTTCCCGTTGCGAATCAGATATTAAGTTTAATAAAAGTTCCAATAGCATTTTCAGAAATGACCCTCACTTCCACGTCAGGTACAATAATAATACAGGGTGCAGCAGATCCGATTAAGCAGTTTTAAGGAGCCCTAAAAATTAAACCTGTATGTATAGAGAAAAAATTTATTTTCTAAGTTAGTATAATGTACCATTTTATATTCATTTAATTTTGAAAATAATTTCCTCAAGATGGCGGCTGTTTGCATCAATACATTGTTGTAGACGATCCCTTAAGTTTCAAGTAGCTGTTTGTACACATATCGCAGGGTATAGCATTCACTTCGTCAATAATCCGCTCTTTAAATCTAGTAGGGTGTGATGGCGGTTTTTCAAAACGTTTTCCTTCAGATATCCCCAAAGAAAGTAGTCACACAACTTCAAACCACATTGTAGAATCCTTCACAAACTGCGGTCTGAAATCGCCAATGCACATAGCATGTCGTAGAGAAAAAAAAATGAGGCGATTGTTGAACTGCTGTTCTCATTTACTGAACATTTTCTGGCCTTATGAGGGATCTGCATTTGCTATGTGTATCTATTCTTAATGTGCTACCAGCTTCCTCCAAATGCGAACCCAGGACCAAATTGTGTTTGCTTTGGGAATGGTATTATTGCGTGGAATGTTGAACTGTCACTGAAAAGCTCGTTATGTAGCCGCCCACACCATGTTAGCTACTGAAATGGGGTCACCGATAGAACAAAGGCAGACCATATGCAACTGCCTATCCCCACCACGGACCCAGCGGTAATCGATAAAAACTACTTTGTCGGTTCTGCCGCACCCTGTAGAATTTTGGTCTGCAAACTTCGTAACAAATTTTATCAAGATACTCTACGAGAATTTATTTTTTGATTAATGAATTGTAAGAAATGGCAAATGTTAAAATACTTAGAAAAATTTTTTTTTCCATTTTAGCCTATTTAATGCCACAAGCAAAACTCATAATCCATTCTTTCTTTAATGAATACCTTGAAACAATGGATCTAGTAGCACATCCATTCCTTCAAGGTATTCATTTAAGACTTTTTAAATAAAATAACGCGGAGGTTACGGGTTGTTTTTTCATATGGCTAATAGTTTTTGTGGTAGTAACATTTTACCATACACATTAAACCATCTAGTTTATTGCTAGTTGACGTGATTAGTCGAAAATTGCAAAAAGAAATCTAAGTAAATTGTCTCGGTTATTTAAACGCGTAAGGCTTTGTACGTGTAAAAATTTTCTACAGTCTAGAGATCAATAGTAAATAATTACTCTTAAAAAATCAAAACATATTTCACTGTTCTAACGTATAAAACTAACTAATGTAATTATCGAAATTTATTGTATAATATATATATTTCTCTAAAAATTTCTCATTGCAAACAATTCTAAAAAATATTAATAAATCAATAAGTAAAAACAATTAAGACTAAACTCATAAATAATAAATGCATCAAAATACACAATTGTGACGTTCATAACGATTCTAGAATGGGTCTGATTTGAACACAGGCAAATGATTTCGTTGATTTAGAAAAACAGTTTCTCGAATTAAAAAGCACAGTAAAAAACTTTTGAAACTACCGAATAAAGAGTTTCATTGATATAGTTACAAAATGTGAGCCCATTATTTTCACAACTATTTTTCAAATTCTGAACTTAGAGAATACAAACCACTCTTTATTTTATACTTGTGTGCTATTCATAGCTCCATCTCAGACAAAGTTTACGAAAGTAGGAATATTATACTGTGATTTCCTGGAGGTTAGGTTAGGTTTGTTTGTCGCTCAACGGTCATTTTTTGCACACGAGGGCTAATTAGATCGAAACCTACGATTTAAAGTGGATTCCGAACCACTACAATCATCCATGCCCAAGGTGTTTTTCGAACCCCAAAACTGTTGAACCGAAGGCAAGAGCGCTAACCATTCGGCTGCCAGCTCGGCTGTGATTTCCTGGAAGAGAGACACATATTTAAGAGACTTTTTATTTGAATTTCAACGCCAATAAATTTTCGGTAACAAAATGAAGACTAAGAAAGCAGACTTACTTTCGCGTTAAATAATTTGATTGCTAAGCGAAACTATAGAGTAAGTGGATGGTTCAAAATGTTTTGGGTTGATAACTTTGCTCTCTCTTTCATTTAACACACTTTTATCATTTTTTTAACAATTAATATTTTTTTATCTCTTATCAAAAACAAATATATTATTACGTTTAGCATTGAAATTATTTTTAAGTTTACAAATATATTCTATGAAGACGGTAAAAATGTTCAAATAATAAAATGAAATCAATTATTTTCAATAATAATCTTGACAAAATCAAACATTCGATAAAAGTATTTATACATTATTGTAGATTACTATCTTCATTGATATTAAAATAAACATGGAGATTTTGTTAAAATGTTATCACTTATGTGTGGTACTCGAACGCTTCATTCTATTTGTAAGTAACATTAATAAGTTTGCCACTCAAGGTTTGTTAAATAGAACACAATTTTAAAAAAATAATAATTCTAAATTCTTAATCAACTATTTGATAAAATAATATGCCGTTAATCAAGGAACTAAAATCCCTTTCACTCAGTTTATTTAAACATCTTATCTTTAACATTCAACTTAAACATGTTTAAGATCGATGTTTGCTGACTCAAGAATAAAATAAAGGAATAAAATTATCCAATTAATATGTAAGAAACAGGACGGTTTAAATCATCAAAACTAAAGATTGAAATTAGAAAATACAGGGAGCTTTCTTTAAAATATTAGATGATGTATTGACAAAAATAGTTATTCTGCCCATTATTATTCACGAAAAATTGAATAAATAAGAGTTCTGTTTTTGATTTTTGTGCTGCATTAGCTGATTGACAACCATACTTAAATACTGACCGTTCTCTTTGAATATGTCTTTAACCGACTTCTTCCTATTTCTGTTGTTGTTGTTGCTTATCTCAGGTTGTCTACCTAGGCTAGACAACCCTCATAAAACCAAAAATATCTAAAATGTTCTTCCTATTTCATCTTATCAAAGGTACCATTGGAAAATGTAGATAATCTTCATACATACGAAGCGTCCAGAGAGATGATATTGTTACTTTAGATTAGTTTACATGAAGCCTTTACCGAAAATTTTCAATAGTTTAACACGTGTATGCACTTCAAAAAACGTATTTTAACTAAGAGATTATTTTGAAGAGCAACAAAATTTTTTTCGTTTGTTTCTTCTATTTTATTTAGTTTCTAAACCTATTTACTGAATTTTCGCTTATGCCTTATATATTATTCCCAACATAATGTTCCATGAACCAAAAAATACGCTTTCATATTTATTTAAATATGATATAGGGCTGGATCCAGCAGGACCTTGGTTCCGTCGTGTACCGGACAATGTACGCCTTGATCCTAGTGATGCAGTTTTTGTTGACGTCATTCATTCTGATCCAGGTGAAACAATTCTGGAAGGTAAATAACGAATTCTTTCATTTTTTGAAAGAAAAATTAGACATTTATCTTTTTGTATATATATATATATATATATAATTATTGCCTTATAGATAAAACAAAATAAAAATTTATTTGCGGTTTCTTATAATTTGATAATGGAAGACAATTTCTTTGTGAAATTCCGGGAAGCAGTCTGATCTGTGCCATAAATATTTAATTCCTTCCTTTAACAATGTCTTCCTGAAAATGTTGAAATGATCTTGGCTTCCATCTGTTTCGGTTTATGTGGTTGTTAGGGCCTGTTGGTCATACGTGCCGTAACTACGAGATACCTACAAGTAACTGACCTACAGATGTTATCTTTGCGTCTCACTAAAGACAAACAATAGAAAATCGAATCCTTTATTATAATATTATTAAATATAATTACTGAAGCTTGTGAAATATTTGGTTTTATCTTTTGCAATACCTGTAGCTTTACTAAAATATTTCTGAAATTTTTTGCAACTAAAAAATATATTGCAAAAAAATTCTTTATTACTTAAGTGGAATTTTCCAGCTATGATATATAGTTCAATGTGGATTCTCAAAAACTATACAGAAAGAAAAAAAAAAAATCCCAACTTAAATATTCTTAGCAATTTAATTTTTTCAACAGTTCTCGTTTATATTAAGTCATTGATATTTAAGGCAATTATAACTTATTTATGAGATAAAAAGCTATAATTTATAATAAGCTTTTATTTATGATTTATAATAAATACTTTACGTTAAAAATCAGAAATTTAAGCCTCGTTTTGATTTTTTACATTTAGCTTTATTTTCAAACAAACAGTAAATCGGTCACTTAGATGCGAAAGCATTCTAGTTTAAATATTGTTAGACATATTTTAGATATGTCGTTTAAGATTTTTGAGGTAATTTTTATTAAGAAATCACATTAGAAACTCATCGTAAAAATATTTTATTTCATTTATTTCCAACTTATTATATTTGTACACATGACACACACATATCTTGGGTATTTATATCTTCGGATTATTTTAGTTAGTAAGGATATCATTTACATAGCATATTTAATATTCCTACTATTACCAACTCCATTTCTTAAAATGATAGAATCTGCAGTTTCAAATCATTTGATGTAAAAATATTTTTTTCGCAAAATTTTGTTGTTGTTGCTTATCTACAAGAGTCTGACGGAGTCAGACCAAATCTAGGAATCCGTTGACGGAGTGGAAATCGATGACAAGGCGGGGAGAAGTCAAAATTTCATCCCATAGTATATTCATACAATTCAGGATATGCTCAGGAGAAGCTTGGTGTCTGTGACATTTAGGACAGAGGGGGAAGGTCTTGTTAAAGTCCCGGCTTTTTACCCTTATAGAAGTGGTGAGTCAAAGATACCTGCCAATCGTTTTTAAACTGGGCTTTTCTCAAGGAAAAGAGTTCAAAGTAGGTAAGTGCGGGAGAAGAAGGAGTAAGATGACCTGAGCCCTCCTTTGCTAAAGTGTCTGCTATTTCATTGCCTACAATATCCACGTGAGACGGGATCCATTGAAAATAGATATTATGTCAAAGGGAGACTATTTTATGCTTGTGTAGAATAGAAAGGCTTGTTTGGTCTCCCAAGAAGGTCCAACTTTGCAGATGTTGAATTGAAGTACGGCTATCAGTTAATATCCAGACATCACTATAATTAGTTCGCAAAATGTAAATAAAATAACAATTCATTACAGTTTTTACGATTAAATTAAATGATAACAATTTTTAGATCTTACTTTTTGTGGCATTACAACACATTTATGTTAGAAAGTCTTATGATAAAGTGATTTTCAAATTATATTTATTAATAATTTTAAAATTAAACTCATATACTAACGCAGTATAAGTAATTACATATGAATTATATTGCAAATTTAATTAATTTAACTGTTCATAAAAATTCACTCGTTCGATTTTTTAAAATAACAGTCTATACACACGACGCATATAGTGTACGTGTAAGCTACGTTTTAAAACAAACTAAATGAATTTGCATTTGATTGCGAAAATCAATTGCATTCTAAAGTAAATTAAATAAAAATATTATTAAATCTTTACCATGATTCATAATAGAAAATTCACGATTCTATGGCTTATTACCTGTTATTTAAAATTACCAGTTGTTGAAACAAAAATGAACTAATAAATAACGTTTTATTTACATTTTAGGATTTGGAACGCCAGAAGATGCTGGGGATTTAGATTTCTTCCCTGGTGGTGGTAATCCTCCAGGATGTGATAGAACAATCTTAAGATCCTTTGCTGAAGACAGACCAACTGAAGGTATCCATCAAATTTGTCTCAAATGGACATAAATTAAAAAATATTCATACAGATATTTTCAAACATTTCACAATTCATTAATATTTAACCTTCTGCTGAATGTACTCCGTAATAGATTGGATAAGGATTTAATGATATAACTCATGTTTCATTCTTTTTTTTTATGTATAAAAAAGGGGGTTTTATAAAATAAAATTCAGCCTCGGCTAGTCGAATACGTGACACAATAATTTTATTTTCCACTAACATTGCTACCTATGATAAACTAGACCATATTTTATTTTCATGTGTAAAACTCTGACGACCAGAAAAAAAATGGCCCCAAAAATATAGTTTTCGCCAGCAATACAAAACTATATAGTAAATGCAGAGTTGGTATTTTGATGAAATTTTTGTCTACTCAATATTCACACACTCACAGTTCTAATAAAAAAATTTTTTTCCGTTTACAATATAAAATGATAAATGTTAGGATTTTAGCTACTGTGGAAAAAAGTTTTTCCAACGGCGGGCACTTGAATGACGAACCCTATGCCACAACAAGGCCAGAAACTGCTACTCATTTGTCATTACCCAGAGGGCACCTGTGAACCAAGTTACGGAGGTGAGTAGCGTTGCTTGCGCCATACCACCACAAACTCCTCTATAGGGTGGGCCACATTCATACATCATCACAGAAGAAAAGACAGAGAAAGAAAGTAATACATTTGCCCGAACCAGGATTTGATCCCGGGACCTACAACTTAGGAGTCGGGAACGTTATCTACTCAGCCATCGGTCGGCTTACTGTGGAATATAATGTGATATATTTTTAAAGTACTTTATGTTATAAAATGAAACTACTGAAGAAATTATATGAAGTAATTTGGTATCATATCAGCGCCAAATTTTCTGATCACCGGAATTTTATATATACATATCTAAAGTATAAAATGTGTACAATAGCATTGTATCTGTATTGTGATTACATAATAAAGATGTGGAAAAAAATTATAGATTACAGATTTTTAAAATATCAACTCTAATCCTTTTTTTTTCCTCCCTTTTTATCAGCTATAGGAAATCTAATATCCTGTCAACATTACCGGGCCTATGAATTCTTTATTTATTCTTTCAATCAAGAAAGTTGTCTATTCGTAGGAGTGGAGTGCTCATCTTGGGAATATTTTCTGAAAGGTTACTGTAATTGTGGACTAAATGGCGAAAAATGTGCTATCATGGGGATATTTTCTCCAACTTACAGTTTCCCGAATGGAAAACATTACACGGATCGTAGATTGTATTTAAAAGTGGGATTGGAAAGACCTTTTTGTGGTAAGAATTCTTTTCTTGTTAAAATTAATTATATTATAACGCATGGTTCATATTGAGAAAGAAAAACAGCGAAAATTGTAAAATCGTATAATTTTTCTGAGAAAATATTTTTCTTGCTTACTGTTTAGGAAATGTATTGTAATAAAAATTGAAAATGTTTAATTTTTCTATTATTTTCAAAATAAGAATGAGTAGTAAATGTTATTAATTCAATAGAACTGATAAAATAAATAAATAAAAAAAAATAAAAATAAAATTTGTAAGCTAGAACAGGAAAATGGATAAGAAAATGCCTTTTTTGAAAACAACTCAAAACTATTAAATAATTTTCATTTAAAGAATCAACATATACCATATCTGATCTATATTTAAAATAAATATGAGTTACTTATATCTTTTAATTTGAATTTTATTTAGTATTAAAAATAGAAAGAGTACGAAAATGCAAAACTCTATAGTATTTATATTCATATTTTAGCATTTGTTTGACATAAGGAATGAAAATAAAATGTCTGGTTTAAAGTTTTTCATTCAATTTTTCTGCATATTAATTCAGGTGATTTTAATTAAATGATTTGAACTATACATTTACGTAACTTTTTAACAATAACTAAATGCAGTTTTCGCAATTGATTTTAAGACCATGTGATATACATATACACGTTTAGAAATTCATTTTTTAAGAAAAGTAAGAGTTGTAGTTATTTTTGCAAACATAATCACATTAACTGGAAATACACTTATTATGCTTAGTACTTAATGGAATTCGATACTTCAATTATACAGAAACTAATTATAACAAAAAAACAGTTAAATATAGTATGACAAATAAACATTATTACTCACAATACAATACGATTTAAAAATGAAGCAAAAATATATCATTACTTTCTGTCTAAAATACTGATATAAAAATAGAGTTTTGTTTCGTAAATTTAACAATTTATTAAGAAAAAAATTTTGCGGTGTGATCGGTGTTCTTTAAAGAACATTAGGATGTAATGAAAGAATCTATCGTTCATTTTCACAGCTTAAAGTGATACTTTTTAAAGTTAAATCATTTTATCCAATTATGATTAAGCAAATTAGCAAATGAAGAGAGAATTAATCAGTCAAAAACATCTAGTGCATACAAACCAATCAATAGTTTCAATGACATAAGCAAAAAATTGAAATTATTATATACGCAGACAATTATATATTTATGAATTTGTTTCATATTAAACGCAGCATGAAACAAATATTTAACTGATAAAATAATTTTTGAATAAAAAGCACAAATTTTATAAAAACAGAAGATACTACTTTCTAATATTAGGCTTTTTAGTATTTCATCCAAACTTCAATTCTTCTTTTAATCTTAAGAAACGTTATGTTTTGTAGGACAACTTCAGGGAAATGTATGTCAATAATTTTAAAAATTAAAAATCTTCCCAAATTTAAATTTTTAACTTATAAAAAGTTAAAATTCAGAACATTTCAAAAATTTAACTTGCAGAGGTTTTTAAATGTTAAAGGAAATATGTGATTCATATTTCCTTAGATACTGATAAAGAAAATCTGAAAAAGAAGATATATTCGTAACTTAAATGCATTTGCTGTAGTAGAAAGAATACGAATGTTTGCTGGCGAATGCGAACCATTTTGACAACAGCTCTGAAAATCAGGTTGCGTCTAAGGTCGATTTCAATTTCTGATTGCATTCATTTCTGAAATTTCCTCTATTAGGGGAGTAATGAGATCTTTGTGGGAATATTATTTGTGGAGAGTTCAGTGAATGCGCAGTCACAGACGATCGCACAGACGACTGCGCATTGGAGACAAATTTGTGCACCAATGAAAGCTCGCTTAAACTTTACAGTTTTTATGAACTTAAGTGTATGAAATTTCTCTTGTTCAGTTTTCTTAAATTTATTGGTATTGCTATAACATAATACACAAACTACGTGCAATTGTAAAGGGCATTGGAACAGGACGGTAGAGAGGCATTTCATGCCAACCAAACTGTGAAAATGACGAGAATTTGGCGAACTACCAAAGGGAACTCACAATAGCTAGAACTTGAGACAGAGCTGAATACATGAATTTCATACTTCAGAAAAGCGAGACTTTCAGTATCTACGAAATTGGTTATTCATCAATCAGATCACGGTATTCAAGATTTATGAAGAGATATGTATATAAGCAGACTAAAACTAAAATATCGCAAAAGATGCCAGATGAATAAGAAGAAAAAATTATTGAATTTCCTACTGTAAATTAATTACAATGATCAGTAACAAAGTTTTTCTCCCAAAAAGTACCTAAAAAAGGGAGTGCGTTTTATACTCTGGCAAATTCGGTATTTAAAATAGTAAAGCATCTAATTTGAAATGCTTGAAGAAAAATTAAATACTTTTGATAACCTTATACAATGTTTTATAATTTTCTACAAATGTGTTTCTTTTTACTTCCAGTACATCAGTATCAAATCATAATATACCTACACAGTTTAGACAGCCACACAACTTATGGATACGACTATGATTATGCAGATATTATAATCATGGGAAGCCTTGGAAAACTAAGAAGTAAACTTCATTTAGGGTAAATATTTCATGTACAGCTATTTTTATAACGTTTGTTTTATTTGTTAAACTGTAAATTCAAAATCTTTTAAAGCAGTTTCAAAGTTTTAAATACCATAATTTCCGGGAAAATGCAGTGGCATTTATGTGTTTAAACAGTTTCGATTGATGCTGTGCGCGCGTTTAAGTATACTTAAAAAAAATATCTTTCCATAAAAATTTAATCCATAGATTACAAAATGGGTAGGAAGTTCTTGGAAATCAGTGAAAATGTTAATAAATCGAGTTTCATATTTTCTGTAGATTGTTCATCACACAAGAAATATATATATATATATATTTGCATTATTTTGATTACAATTTGATGAATCTTTCTCATTCAGATATTGAAAAATCTGAATTGGAAGATTCTGCATAAAGAATAATATAATGATGTTGTTGCGCTAGTATGCTTCCCTGTAGCAAGGCCTGAGTTGGGCTCTACCACTTAGAAGCTGCCGGGTGACTTCATGGTTTTGGAGCATGGATCTAGCATACTTGGCCAACCATTCCCAGAGGAATCATTTCACTTAGAGGACATAGTGACCACGAAATATTTTAAAGTACCCCAGCCGCCTTTATAGTGAAAACGACGGATCTTTATAGCCGGGATGCGAGTTCACTTCCTTCGGATAATATAAACGACTTCCTGACCAATCAGACCACCATGCCCATAATTTGGTGATGTTACATTTGTCTGCTAAAATTAATTATTTTGTTCAAGTTTAATATATCATTTGCGGTATTCGCGTTATATCATAGAGTTGATATTATGGGCATGGATTTTCTTTTTACTGATTATGTGTGACTACATGTAAATTTTTAACATTTCGGATTTATAATTTATTTTTGAATTTTTTAAATTTATAAATTTTTTAGCTGGTATGTCGTATATTATAAGCATGAATAGAGTTTTTGCATGAATAGTGTTGCGCCCGGTAATATCTCGTAGTTTAATTTAGTGAACCGTGTACGGTGATGCAATATTTCTAAGCGATTTGAATATTTTTAAATCGGCGACTATATTAACGGGAAGTTTCTTCTGAAAACTATGATATTTATTACTTGCGAAAAAAAATATACAAATTAAAAATAAAATATAACTCTCTTCCAAAATTTGTTTTAACAATAAATCTTATAGAGAGATTTTTTTTCCTTTTTTGAACATAAATTAAAAAGAAAAGTACTCGAGATAAGATGGAGCATGTATGAAATAAAATTTATAATTGTAGTAAATCATACCTTTTTTAAATTATGGTTTACTTCTTGATCTTGAATAATAAATATCTTTTCAATTTACCATGGAAATTTTTAATATTGAACTATAAATAACTGTGATTTTCTACAGCTATTTGTTTATTTTTATTTTAAATAATGCTATATTGTTTTTTATGCTATTATATTATTTTATATGCTAAAAAATAACAAAGCATGTTAAGATTTGAATTTTTTAATGTTCAGATTTGATAATTTATTGATTAAAAAAAAATGTTTATTTTTTGATTTTCAGATAAAATAAATATGATATTCAATAGATAAATTTAATGATAAATAAGCATTTAATCAGATAATATCAAACTGATTTAATGCAAACCAGATATCAAAATGTATGATGTAATCTATAAGTAACAACTCTTTCCCTTGTTTTATAGTACAATGTGCTGAATTATTTTTAACAATATATTTGTAACAGTCTTACTTAAATTACTAACAAGTCTAAAACATGTTTTCAACTTCAGTATAATGAATTAACGAATCCTTTAGTTAACAGCTTTCCTAACATTGATTTCAAAGAAAAATATATACATTCCTTTTTATGCAATTATAAAAGCACATGCTAGAAATGGGCTACACATATCCTGATAAAAATACTCGACATATTAAACGTTAAATTAAATGTGGCACAGTATATCCATTTTTCTAACCTTGCCCCATAAAACCCAACTAACCAACTTTAAATTTAATACATTTTCCTTTAAATCAGTTCATTCGAATTCTGATTAATTATCATTAAATGTTTGAAGTTAAAATCTTAACCGTTCATTCTATATCAAATGTTGTTAAAATAACTTAATTTTTGAGGGGAGATGAATTTAATTTTCTTAAAATTACGTGAATTTACTTTTCTTTATGTTTTAATTCTATTTATATTCATGAGCAATATAGAATATTATTTTTATTAAATTCAGTTATTCGCTGTAGCGTTGAATTACCATTAACAAAAGAATTCAGCCAAATTCAAAGATGTGACGGGATAGATATCATCTATGTAAGATAACAAATGTCTGACAAACTTGCTAGATATGCTTATTGCTGCTAATGTACCAGATTACCAAGATTCAAGTAACTATAAATGGGGCGTTGTATAGTTGAAGCATGAGATAAAACATAGTATTTTCAAGATTCTAACAAGGATCTGCTCAAACTGCAGTTTCTGTGATGGTATGTGGAGTATGATATAGAAACCCTGTGTTATCTGGACTCGCGAATCTGATGATAAGTAAGCATCATGTTTGATCAACTTTAGCAAATCATGTAAATTGTTGTTGCACTAGCATGTTTTGCTATACCTAGCCCTGAGTTGGGCTCTACCAGTTTTTTAGAAGCGGCCGGGTAATCTTCGTGATTTTGAAATAATGACCAGGCAGAAGACTCCTAATATTTTGCCTGCCACACCCAGAGGTATCATTTTACTTGGAGGACATTGCAACAACATCCAGTTTAAACGTGCTTCAGCCGCCTTTAGCGAACATGACGGACGCCTGGATTCGGAGTCACAACCTTCCGATAATGAGAACGATGCTCTAACCAAGCAGGTCACTTTGGCTGATCATGTAAACTGTGCATTCCAACCATTTTTTACAATTCCAACAGAATAGTGAGACAACTGCCATTTCACTGATTGCTTCTAAGTGACCCAGGAAGGACTTTTGATGTTAGACAATTCCACTTTTCATTTAAATTTCTAGACATGATAATTAGCACTTCTGGGATGTGGATTTCCTAGTTGGGAAATTATTTCAAAACAATTTAAATATTAAAATGAATGTTTTTACATTAAGAAATTATTCATATAGGTTAAAAAAATTTTTTTAACAATGTTAGATAATATAAAGTTCATTCATCCTTAAAATAGGCAAAAGTGAAGCATTATAGTAATTACACTTCTTAATTATATAAAGATTTTCCTTACTTTTAATTGAATGTTGTTTTTGTTTGATTGAAAGTAAAAATAAAATGTAGCAGAAAAATTTTCTTTTCATTAAAAGAAAATCTTTATAAAGATTGCATTTCTCTGATGTACAGCACAGAAAACTTAAAACCTTATTTAGATAAAGAAAAATATACACAAATAAACTGTCAGTAATTAATGACTTTTATGTATATAGCTTGTTAACATGTCAAATTTTATTTTGCTTTTACATTAAGATTTTGTGAATGTCTGAATGTTTCAATAGTTTATTGGTGTATTTAAATATTTTTGCTTCAATAAAATGCAAGATAAATATTTTCTAGCATCAATCTCGCTGAAGCTATTCAGGAAAGGAAGTTCTTACTCACTGCTGATAAGCACATAGGAGAAGTAGTATCAGCATCCATTTCATTAATTTCTCATCATAAAGAAACCTATGCATCTCATCAATTTCATGAATACAGTGATTACATAACATTGGATAAAATAGAAGTCAATTACCTCTATCCTTTGTAAGTTGATAAATATTTTCTTCATAAATTGGAATTTCATTTTCTAAAAGACTAAATCAATAGTTTAATTTCTTTGTAATTCATTTAATACATAATATTTCATTATTTTTAATATTCGAACCGAGTTGTATTTCTTAAACAAATTTTATAATCTCTTTTTATAGTGTCAGCAGCTAAATCCAATATGCAAACTAAGATCTATTTCATGTTATATATTAACAAGTTTGCTTACAGTTTTAGAGAATAGAAGTATAATTAATCATATTTTATGATCTTTCATTAAATAATTTTATAAGTAATTAGACATGATATAAAGTTTCTATTCATTGTAAATATTAATAAACCAGAATATCAACTAAAGTGAATAAAAAATATTAACAATATATTGTATAATACTAGTTACATAACACTTGCATATTTTAGTGTAACAAATATTACTCAATTCTTAAACATAAAATTTAAAGCATTTTTGATTTTTAAAACTTAATTTCAATTATAAATTTTTAGAAAACTAATAGCTTGTGTAAATTAACAAATAAAAACCACACGTCATATAAATTCTTAAATTTGATGTGAAAAAGTAAATAAAAACTGTATGGCTTTCCATCATGAATGGTCTCATAATTGAGAAGAAAGTTTTAAATGGAATATGTGTGTATATATATACCTATAAAAAAGTAAAATAGATATGTGTTATGTAACAATAGTTTATGTGGATATATATGTATACTATAACCTAACTAAAATCTCACATTTTCTTTTAATTATTTACCTTAACAGTTAAGATCAATCCAGTTAACTTAATAATTAGATTCGTGTAATTTTACTCTCTTCTAGGCCAAAAATACACACAGGAAGTATGCTTTGCAGGATAGCAGAATTTCCTAATCTCCATAAAAGAAAAACATATAAATTTTCTCCTTGTTATTGAAAAGTATGGTTTTTTGTTTAATTTATTTTTTATGTAATTTTAAGGCCAAATGTATATTTCTACATCATAACTTCAGTGGGCAGTAGAAGGGCATTTATAGAAAAAAAGATTCTGGATACTGAACTTCATATTTGGATATAAAAAGGAAGTAAAAGGAGTTTTCCAGATGTAAAAACATCTCTGAAAGGTACAAGACTGATTTTGGAAATCAGATTCCACATCTAATACCACATTTGTGGGAGTGAAAGAATTATTATGTTTAGCAAATTAATGCATGTTTTCATAAGTTTTGCTGTGCAAACAATTTTTCATTAATTATGAATTATTACATTTAGATTTTTGAATGTTTTGAGATATTTCAAAAATAATTTGAAAAACCCCTTTCTGCACCAACATACAAGAAAACAAAGAACTAAATTAGAAAGAATTTAATGCAGTGGTGTAAAGCAGTAAATATTTTACATATTTTCTTAGTTATTAAGGATTTATTCTACATTTTTTTTTTTTAGATTATCATTCAAAATAGAAGTGATTTTTAATAACTATCAAACTTTTAAATATTACCCTGAATGAAATACTTATTTTTATTTATATTTTAAAAATTTGCTTTACTTGAAAAATGCTTTTAATAAAAGTAAATAATTTTATATAATATTTTAATTGTATATAAACTGAATCAAATTGATATATACGTTTAAAATAAAAAAATTCCTGCATATTATTATTGGCAAGCATGAAATTTCAATTAGCTTTTTATTCAATATATTATATAGGTAAACATTTAATTATTATAAGTACATAAATACAATATATGCACTCAAATTTTAATATATTTAATCTGTTACAAAACTCAATGGAAACTATTGAAGCAATAATAATAACTCAATAAAGTATTTTTTAATAAATGTAAATGGAGAAATAATTTACTTTATTCTAATCATGTGATACATTTTCATAGCAATGTGTGATAAAAGTATATGTAAAATATATTTATTACTAATGCCAATGTATATAAAATGATCATATTTGTAAAAATGATCATGTGTATTTAATTTGTAAATAATAAATTGTTTTTTTACAGAACATGAGTAAATTGCTTATATTTATTTTGGAAAATGCATTGATATAAATGTAGACTTAAAGAATTTTATGTTATCTGAATACATTAACAACCTTCTTAAAATCTTTCTTCAAGTACAAGTTTTTCAAATTCTAAATTATTCATAAAAATTAATAGCAAGTAGTAAAAATGTTCATATATGAAGCTAGAATTATAAGTAAAATAAAACAAAATTGTGAGAAAATAAGCTTTTAAAAGAATAACTGGTGCTATTTTGAAAAATTAAAATTTCACATCCCATCTTAATTTTAAAAAATCATAGAAATGTAACAAGTTTATATGAATAATTTTTTTTTAATGAAGAATTATGATTTGTTTTTCAACCATGTACCCTCCCTTTTTATGATTCCAATAACATGAAGAGAATTCTTACTTTAGTTTATGAGCATCATTAAAGGATTAAGAATTAATGAGCATCATAAAAGATGAGTGACTGAAATGCAATTTAATTACCACCTAAATTATAAATATGATGGAAAAATCACAAAAATTCTCTGTAGAGAGGTATTAATATTTCTACGATACACACAAATAAAAAATGTAATAAATACACCAATTTTTCAATAGCAAATGATGTTTTAAAAGTAAAATATATTTAAGTTATTGTGATAACACACACAAATAAGTTAAGAAATAACAAATTTGTGGTAAATATAGAAAACTTGTGACCAGGAATATAATTTTACTAAAAGAGTATCTATAATTTAGTCAAACTTCCTTAAATCTTTAAAATCTAGCAATTTTCGCCTTTATAAAATTTACTTTTAAACACAAATTTTATCTTGTGCGAAGGTACAGATATTTTTTAAAGGCAAAAGATATATGTTCATAATTATTTGAACAACTGATTTTGAAATTTATTCATATTCACTAAGAATATTAGTTTTCCCTCTGTAAGAAAATTTATATTATAATGGGAGTTATTGACATAAAAAGAAGGAAATGAAGAAAATTTGTTGAAATTCAAAAGAAATATCAAAAACTCTTTTGCATATTAATAAAAGGTATTTGTAGTTTTCCATTCATAAAATGAAATTGAAACACCGTTAATTGATTATATCAATAACTTATTTTGTATTTCTACAATTAACATTATGATATAATGAAAAACTATTCTTTTATTTTTAGAATATCAATAGTTATACAAAAATTATTAATTAGAAATCAACAATTTCACTTTTATTGTGTTTGTCTTAGAATTTTGATAACCATTGTTAATTCTGGATTGCTATCACTAGTCATGTTACGACTAAAAAATAAAATATTTTAAACTTTCAAACAAAATAAAAAGCTTCATAATTTTCTTTTGAGTTTTGAATTTTTTACTGTCCACTATAAACAACATAATTCTTGAGCAACCCTAAATAAATATCAATGATGCACCTAAATATAAGATCATAAATTTCAGTAAATGAAATATTTATTTGAAATAAGAAATCATTAGGTAAGGAGATTGTTCTAAAACTTTGTAGAAAGATTCTAATTACATCATCAAAGTGAATACTCTACAGATTTCTTATATTTTAGAAGTTAACTAGGAAAATCTTAACATTACTTCTTGTGCAAAATGTTTGAATCTGAAATCTAAAAGTGAGAAAAATTTGCATATTATTTCATTTATTTAGAACAGTAGTTATTGCCAATAACTACTCTATTCTAAATAAATTATGTAATATGTAAATTGAATAGAGGTAACCTTTTTTTTTTCTTTATGTGAATAAGATATTGTAAAACAGATTTGAACAGAATTTTGTATGAAAATGTTCTGAATGAATAAGAAAATGACAATTGGGAGGATATTATAATGAAGTGTGTAATGCTGGTAATTTTATAACTTATTAAATGCCAATTGTCTAAGCAAAGTACAAGTGCCTGATTACATTATCTAATGATTTTGCAAACTGGTAGGGAAATATCTTGTTATATATATATATATATATATATTATACAATGAAAGTAACTTTTCACATTTATAACTAAAATCCTTATTTTAAAACAAATTTTTATTTCACACATCAAAAATATTACTTTTGACAATACTTTTTCTTAAAACTATATAGACACTAAAATATAATACACAAAAGAATATGAAAAATATGCAATAAGACAAATACCCTTTTTAAATACATATAAAATCAGCCATGTAGAATAAAATGTTCCTTTAAGTCTAATATTTTCCGCGGCTTCTTTAAAAACAGTATACATACTTAATTATTTTTCAGCACATCACAAATTCTTTAAGGGCAAAACATAATGGTATTTATAATAACCCATTTGAAGATTTATCTCCTGATAATGAAGAATATACAAACATTGAATTTATTTTGTCTTTTACAAATATATTTCTTAGTTTCACATTCCATTCCTATAAAAAAGAAATTATATTTATTAAAAGCACATTAAATAAATTTTCAACATTTATTATCATATCAAACCAATGTCAAGTTTTTCACTAACATAAAGGAAATAAAAACATAAGCAGAAATCAAGAATAAGGAATATTTGGAAGCAAATTTCTTACTGCACAGTACTGAAATTGTGAAATTATGAAGTTATTGAAAAATGAAAGTTAACATGTTATTTGGAATCAACATAATATAACAGAAATTAAAATTCCATATTAAAAATGAGTGTTACTGAAAAGTGCACCACAGAACATGATTATGTTTATTCATCACTCAACAGTCCTCTCTTTTGCATATGAATTCTAATTGGACAGAAACGTACAATTTAAAGTGGATTCCAAAAGTGGAACATGACATGAAATACTTACTAAAACTTCACAAACAATTCAGTGCAAATTAAATAGCCAGATACATAGGATTTCCAAGTAGTCTTCCAAAAGATTTGTTATGTAAAATTGACATTAAATATAGATACATGCTGCTTAGATAAGGATGTTAAATTGTATCATGTACAATTATTCTTTTAGTAAAACTGAACATTAGTATCTCAAAAAGCAAACTGCATTATTCATTTAAAATTTTTCTGCTTGAAATTAGCACTATCTAAAGTAACAGAGAGTTCCCATAAAAGTATCAAAATTAATTTCTCAAAGCACCTTTCCCAGCTTAATTTAACATTACACTCGCCCAGATTATATTGCTATAATTAAATAGATTAGCAAGATATATTTAATAACTGGAGAAAAAATTAAGTACAAATACAAATCATTACCTAACATTTTTTAATGATTGATGAAGGGAAAGAGAGAGATGATAAAAGATTGAAAAAAAATCAGAAAATTATAGACCTGTAAATATTATTAATAATAATAAACATAAAATAAGTTGATAAATAAACACACACACACTTAAAAGATTTCTTTCACATAAAATAGAAGAGCATCTGACATATGCTGCCATATGTTGCATATATACTTGAGACCTTCTCTCCATATATATATATATATATATAGATAGACAGATATATATATAGTTGCATCATATAATTTTCTGAATATAACAAGCATTAAACAATTTTTGTGCAAAGAAAAAGTCCATATTTACCCTCATCTTTTACACTATTCAATAAAAAATGAAAGGATTAAGTATATTAAAATTAATACTGATTCCCAAGATCTAATTAAAATAATTAAACATCCAGAATTATATTGTTGAAATTTTTCTATACACATTTTTAGATTGTTTTATTATAACACATACTTTTAATACATATAAAAGAATGCTCAACCAAACCATATTGCACAACTTATTTTTATATATGAAATATTTTATTATAGAGTATGCAGTAATGTATTATTTTTAACTTATCAGCTAAATATTAAATAATATTCAGGACTATATATAATGGTCTTAAATAGTTTAATTATTTCAGAAATTTGCTCATTTTTCATTTTGAATTTACATACTTTAAATAATCTTTTAATGAGAACTGTATAATTGAATTCAATTTTTATTGCAAAAAAACTATTTTTTTTATACTTTTAAATAGCATTTATTAAATTGCATACTTGCCAACTTTTAAGGGAAAAAATTAGTAGATTCTACTGATTTTGAGGGGAAAAAAAAATCAGGAGACACGACTAACTACATTGAAACAGAATGTTTAAAGTGGCAGTACTACAAAAAGACAATTATACTCTTAGATTATTCATTCTGAAAATGATTCATGTTAATTATATTTTGTGTAAACTTTATAATACTATAATAAATATTCATCAACCTCATAAAGGAATGTACTACAAATAAAAAAATAATCATTATGCCCCACTATATATTTTACAGTGCAACTTTTACAATATTAGTTCACTTTATAAACATTAAACTTATAAACTTACTTAAAAACATAAAATTCACTACAAAATTTGATTTAATTTATTTTGGAAATATGTGCATTCTGCACGGGAGCTCTGTCTGATCAACAGACATCCCCATGTCCTATTAAATTCCACAAATGTGTGAGCTACTGACTATTTAAGCTACGAAAACAGCTCAATAGGCTTTTTTTTTCTGGAAAAATGTTGGCTATTTTTAAGTTTTTCACTGAAACTGTCAAAAAATCAGTATATTTCATACATTATAGAGAAATCGTGGAAAATGAAAAATTAGAAGTTCCCCGATAAATCAGTTGAAATGAGCAATGAAATTGTTAAAAATACAAATACTTTGAGACGTTTTAAAAAACTATGTAAAATATTAAACACTATTGCATTGCTATATAAAAAATTATACATCACAAAATAATTATTATCTTAAAAATTAAGGTATTACTAAAAATTAAATTTGTATTTATAAAAAATAACCATATTTCAAATACCAAAGGCACTACAAAATATTTGCCCTCACCATAAAAGAAATTTTTTGATACTGAGACATTAGGAAAAAGTTGAAAATCTGTTTCATTCTGTAATTCTGTTCTTTTCACTTAAAAAATTTAATTATCTTATTTTATAAATCAAGATTATTATAATAAAAATAAAATTGTTTCCTTTTAAAACACTTATAAAAACTTAATAAGAAAAATGATAATACCCTAAAGTTTGGAAACTTCTAAAAAAAAAACCAAGAACATGCCCAGAAAAAATTTCATCATTGTTCTTTATAAAATAAATAACATTTATTTTAACTCTTTATTTTCATTAGGAACATTAAATTAGAGCTAATTAACGACCCTACAAAATAATTTGAGTGAAACAATTTATGAAATGAATGATCAATGAAACATTACAAAATTGCTAGTTCAGTTTGACACACAATGGTCTTATTTTCCACACAAGAACACATTCATTGAAAATATGATATTGAATAAAATTCATTTAATGAAAGTTCCATTTTTCTTTGACTTCACACTAAATACATCAATATTTACTGATGACATTTTACAAAATAAATTCTTCAACTTCTCAATACTTGTGCCTATGTTCTACACACTTAAAGTCATTCAATATAAAAAAAGGAACAAACATATCTGCAAAATCCCCATTTAAATTAAACTCAAGCAATAATCATAAGTTTTTTTTTAAAAAAATTTAAATACTAATGCCTTAATCTTCCACATGTTTCATGTTTAAAAATAGCCGTAATAAATTACTTTTTATTAAAAACATTGATATAAAACACTAGAAAATTATACATATATGCACCACTACAATCAAAACAATGTAATTAGAATACTTGAAAACAAATTAAAACTCTAATAACCAACAAGTTTTTCTAAATATAATCTTAACCAAACACAAGCATTATCTAGAAGATTAAATGAGTCAATCTACATGTTTAGTTGTTTAAGAGCAAATTCAAATTGCTAATGATGCAGCAACATTTTCCAAGATTTCAATATTCTATAAATATTACAATGCATTCTGAATCTTGGAATTACATGAGAAACAATAAAAAAAATTCAGTTGGGAAACTTAAACATTTTTTTCTGGCTAAAACAACAATCTCTAGATTTATCACATCATTACTCACAGATTTTACTCACTCACTGAGTAAATTCAACTCACTGATATCAGCACACTATATACAGGGATTTCAATCTTTTGTTCCAGTTATATAATTATTTAAGAAAAACATTATTTATTGAAAACATTTGAATATAAGTAGAGAGCTTTTAATAGATACTTCATACCTACAATTTAAAGTTTTAAGCCAAATACATTTGCACAATTATGCACACATATCTTTCAATATTATTTTCAAAGGATAACAAACATTTAAGAAGTAAATTTTAGATTTAAAATTAATGATTTCAAAAATATTAAATGAGACTCCATCTAAAATTGAAACAATTTCATTTAAATGTTGACAAATATATTTTACTATTAATTGCTTAATATAATATACAATAATGAATATTTTTAAAGTTTTTAAAATATTTACATGGCTTCTTTCTAATTCATTGTTTTGGTTACACTAGCATGGTTCCCAATACCTAGAATTGATATATCTTTACCAGCAAAACAGAAGCAGTCAGGAGGGAGTCTTTGTAATTTAGAAACAAGGACCAAGCAAGAAATCTGCAATACCTCACATGCAACCTTCAAAGGTATCATTTTGCTTAAAGGATCACGATATATTTAATGAGCCAAAGCCACCATTAGCGACAACTTCGGCTAGTTGCGCCTGATTTCATGAGGTTCCTAGGACCTTTTACTCTATTGGAGCTGGAAATGAGTTGGTGAGCTATAGCTGTGACTGACTGGCATATCATTGGTTAGTTACTTGAGTGGGAGGAGTTTAGTAAAAATTTAAGTTATTTGAAGTGCTTGAATTAAAGTGATATTTTCAAGTAAAATATTAAAAAAAAGATACATATAGAATATTGATTTAATTAATATTAAGGAAAAATTATTAAATAAGTTAGGAATATTTACCTAAGTTAAATTAAATTATTATATGTCCTGAAAATATTGAGTGGGTTTAAACAGCTTGTCCATAAGGGACTTAATTTCTTTGAGTTCTTTTATTAGTTTTTTTGATGGGAACTCCTTTAAAAATAGCTTTAATTTCATTAATAAAAAAGATTATTTCTGACAAATCTCCAGGCAATTCTGAAGTAGCCAGCAGAAAAGTTTGTTCTGTATCTTGTGTGGGGAAGGTAATGCTCGCATATGAGATTCCAGGTCTCACTGTATTAGCTTTTACTTGGATTTTTATTCTCGTATTAAGTTTTATGCTTTTGGCTGACTTTGGTTTTGGAAATTTTGATCAGCCTTTATAATTGACAGGGCAATTACCCTGACAGTTTGAGCATTTGGGATTTTCTACTTTACCATGAGGGAAATCCCTCGTGTAATGAGCTCCTGCACACTTAACACATTTAGATTTTAGATGGCATGAATCGGCCGAAATGATAAAATTGTTGACAGTTGAAACACTGCCCACCATTAACAAATGCAATATATCTCCATTTAAGTTGAGATTCAAACTCACTACCATCGGATAAGAGTAAATGTTCTAACCAACTAGGCCATCATGGCTTGCTAATTTACTGTAAACTTCAGATATGAATAAAAACCATTTTTGTTAAAATCTGAATATTGAGGTGACAAAAGTAAAATAATTGTGGAACTATTACTTACAAAAGGTTGAATCATTAGCATTTATTAAAAAAATAATAACTTGTAACTTTTCATTTTTAAACCTTTTTAAATTGCTCAAACATGTACATATCCTTGACTAATTGTCTTATTCAACTGTAGTCAGACATATTTACATCATTATTACTGATTCTTGATATTTGAAGCTTCGCAACAACACTTACTAATTTTGCAATCAATACTAATTTGCAAGTTATTTTAGCTTCATTATTAGAATCCATCACATTTTTCAAGTTCATGAAATACAACTTTGACTTTTATCCACATAAATATGCTGTCTTATTTTTTCTTTTGTTAAAATTAGTACAATATCTTAAAATAAACAATAAAATTCATTATATTAGCTAATTATTATTAAGTTACTCGCATTTTTCATGTTTCAAGTGTGCTATTAACAAGTTCAAAAGCAATTTTAAATTATCCACCATCAAAATTTGTTTTTAGAAAATCTGTCTTGATCAGAAGTTTCACTATGAAAGACTAGCTAAAGTTAACTTCATAAGCACAACAATAGCTTTGTCTATTTGATAGACAAATTATTGTATTGACAAACTAACTCAGGGTCAAAATAATCTTCAATGCAATTTCAAAAATGTGCAGATGGTTCTGATTTAAGATTTTAATTAATAAACTAAATCATCTTACTACTATATTTGATAAAATTTTAAACATTATATGTTAATTTTGAATGTATGAACAATGAGAAAAAGAAGTTACTGCCAAGGAACTAAACATGAAATATTTTATACAATAGAAATACTATATGAACACTCAATATTGATCATAAAAATCAAACAAGATTTATAATTTTAACAAATTTTATCATCATATCTGCAATATGCTAAATATATATATATTTTAAAAATCTTTTAATTTTTCAACATTTCATATACATGAATAAAATTTAGTTGTTTGTTGATCACTCAAAAGGTAATTTTTTCACATACACTTACAATAATTAGACCAGAAATTTATGGATAACTTATTTAGGATAAAACACTATCATGTTACCTTTTCATTAGTACATACTATGGTAAACATAAAAACTTGCAAACATAAATTAGTTTCTCTTTCAACTAATTAATTATTGCATATAAAACAGTGCACAATACATTGACCAACACATTAAAAGTAATCAACACAAAAAGTAAATAATTTAAAATTAAAAGGGAAAGTACTTCTTGCAACTGATTAAAAGCTGAAGTATATTTTTCACACGTCAAAATTTTTCAATACAATACTCGATATTTAGGAAAACTACTAAACATTTTTTCCTTATTCAATTTATAAATGATTAGTAACATATTTCTTCATTGATTGGAATTGGATTTAAAATATTCATGTGTTATTTAATTAGGTTTTGTCATTAGGTTTATTCATGTTATTTAATTAGGTATTATGTTTTGCTTTTGTAAAACTGATTTAATAAATAAGCAAATATAAGCTTTTTATTCTGAAATTAAAATCTATAAGAAACTATAAATTTGGGCAAAATCTATTGTTTTCATTTATAAAGCAATTTTAATTGGAATATAGCTAACTTAAAACTTTTTGGATATTCCATTATTTAAATTTTGTTTTTAAGTGAAGTTCCCAGATAACAATCACATTTGTGATTTCTTTAATGAAGATTCGATATGAAACATAAAATTTAATATCTTTTGTTAGGTAATATTTAAGTAGGGAAAAAGAAAAATCTTTTTTAGGAATTTAAACATTACTACAAGCACCCAAAACTGAAGTAGGAATTGAACTCAAACTATTGAACCGAATGCCAGACTGATAGCAGTTTGGTTGCAAATTCAGTTTGAATTGACACAGATGTAGATAGATTATATTCCCAACTGTTATGGGCACTTGCAATTTTTAAAATACATTTACTTTAAAATAATCTTTATTAATTAAATTGTTTAAAAATCAGATTGAATCAAATAAAAACCTAAACAGTAATAGATTTTAAAAATCAAGTATCACTTAGAGAATAATAGTGATTATTTTTTGAAGAATTATGTTTAAGAATTGTATTGTGTTAAAGAATTATGTTAAATGTTTCTCTTCCTTAAATAACATTAGGATCATAATATTAGGCAACATATAAGTTAGGGTCATAATGAAAATAAAGGAAACTGGAGAAGTTTTTATATTTTTAGATTAATTTAAAACCATGAATTTGTATGAATTTACTAATGAACACAAGACATTAATATTTAACAAAAAACTGTAAGCATGGCCAAATCACATTTTTTAGCAGCAACAATACATCTTCTATTTCCTGTTTAAAATATGTTTATATCACACTACGTTGTTTATCTGTAGAGAGGATAATAATAGCAAATGTTTCTTTTCAATCCAATTAAATTAACAATATCAATAAGTAAAGTAAAAAACTAATGAGGTTGATAAAAACTTTCTTTACAAAATTTAAGCCTATAGTATTAATTAAATATTCCAAGAGTCAATTCAAAATTATGGTCTACAGGACCCTCAAGAAAGATTCATTTCCAGAATTTTCCTATAATTCAACAAATTGTTTTTACAGCATTTGTTACTATTTTTGCTTTTTGGGGGTTTTTACTAAAGCAATAAAAAAGATTACAATAAAAATGAATTTGATAAATAAAAACATCCATACTCAGTATTCATGAAGATTTTTCTAAGAGTCAAATCAAAAAGTTCCAGGAGGTATCAACATTCATGTAAAATAACTTATTTAGCAATTCTTAATCAAATCTGTATATATAATTATGTATAAACAAAATTTTTCAAATATATAACAGAAATAAATAGCAGCAGAGATACTTTTTATTTGAATTAGAATTCTATATATGATTGGTTCAAGGACTTTCAGTTAAAACAGAAATATTTTTATATAAATAACTAATATTCTTTACATTACTGAATTATGCATTGCATTGCATTAATGGGAAATTTTAGAGTTTTTAAATGTTTTCATTAGATTTTTATTTAATAACTTATTGAGCATTTCAAAATATGTACAACAATCTTTTTTCAAATAAATGTATTTATTCAACACAACTCATTTAAAACAAAGTAAATACTACTATTAGATAAAATTTCCAGGGTGACTTTTTTCCCCAATTATTATTTAGTTACCGAACTAAGCCTAAAGCTATTGGGGCTGAACTGAATCTTTATTTCAGTTATTAGTTAAAATAAAGATTCTGTTCAGCCACATTGAGAGGATGCAATAATACAATATTGATGTACTGCTATCTAGTTTTACTAGGATAATTCATATTAAGTACAAAGTTTAATTTGGATTTCAAACAATTTTATTAAAGTAAAAATTAAAAAAAAGAACTTTTTCTTTCAAAAAATATATGCTTCACAGTAATTAGAAATATCATGAGTGATTCATAATTTTTAAGGAATCTAGACGAAATTTCAGGAATTTCCAAGAGTTGAACAAATTCTGCCAATATTAAATCTTTTACATAAAAAAAATTTGCCAGATTGCATTTCACACACGTTCAATATAAATAATTAAAAATAGCATATTTTAATCATATTGCATTTATGAGTTTGTTTGTATTTATATATAAAGTGACATTGCATTGGTTATATATTAATATATACAGTGTGTAAAAAATGTATGAGGAGAAAAATTACATTTATTAAAATATTGTCCAAGAAACCAAAATGTAAAATGTTATGAGTTTTCTTTTATCAAACTACAATATTTAAACATATAAAAATAAGATGTTTAAAGAAACAACTTCATATTACTCACGAAGTTTCTACTTGAGAAGATGTTCGAGCATTCTTTAAAATCCAAGGGTGTTCTAAAATTCCTTCCAAAGACATTCTTTCTTTTGGATCTTTCTTAAGTAACTACAAATCCAAATTATAAACAGATTAATTCTAATCCATAGTAAACATGAATTATGTACCTATTATTGATTAATGTTTTTTTGTTTTTTTAAGAATAAAATTTTTTAAACCTTTCAGAATGCCTTAAATATTAATTGTATATTCTAGTCCAAATTTTAATGGAAGATTTGTTTGCTTTTTATCAATATCCCAACAAATTTTACAAAATTCATTTCATTAATTTAAAGCAGGTGATATTACCTTTAAATTCCAGAATTTATATTAAAACATAAAAGTTTGTTTACTATTGTTAATTTGTCCAAAACAGAAATGTTTAAGATTTTGAATAATTATAAATACAAATTTCATTTTTTAGAAGATAATTACTAGATTGATCGATATCTGAAGGTTACTGTAAATTTTTTTCAAATCCAAAACAAATTATATTTTTCAAAGAAACTAAAAAATTTACAACATTTAAATTTTGAAATGGAAAAAAAAATTTTAAAGCTTCTTAACACCCACCAATAAAATTTTGCTAGTAAACATGCAACATGTTATCTCTTTGTTGCACAATGATTATGAGTGTTCATATCAAACAATCTAGTCTCATCAATAAAACCAATCAATTTTTATAAGTTTCATACATAAAACATCTTATTTCATAATAAATAAAACATTATATCTAATTATTTTTTATGTAACAGTAAAATTAACATTTTGCTCATTTCAAGTAAACACATTAAGTAAAAAACACAAATCCATTGGTTATTAAAATCATGTAAAATCAATGTCAATTGTTAATTTGAATCACATAAAAAAAAATCTGCAAAAATTTTCAAGATTAATAATGAGAATTTTTATAAATATAATGGACTAAATATATTAATAATGTTTTAAACTACTGCAAACAAATATTAAAAGAAATTTAGAATTAAAGAAGATTAAAATTTTATATATTTATTTATACACCATAGCGAATTGTAAAACTGGTAAATTATTTTTCTATATATTTCTTGGAAAATATGATAAAAATGTGAAACTGAAAATAATTATATTTTTGACAAACAATTAGAAAAAAGTGCAATAGTTAATGGACAAAATATTTTGAGAGGTATTAACACAAATCACAAAAAATTAACAAATCCAATAAGACAGTTTAAAAGAATGAAAATTATACCATAGAAGAAAATACATAACAAAATTTACAAATGTGTTTTAAATTATAAGTTATTTAAGAGACATAATTTTTCCAACACAATGTACAGTTATTTTGATTTCTTCCTCATATTTTATATAATTATGCTAATATAATAGAAAATTTCATAAAAATAAATGACCAAAATTTCATAAAATTAACTTACTTTGCTTATAAAATCTTTAGCTCCACTAGAAACATGAGTTGGAAATTTAAGATCTACTTTGCGAATTTTTGCATAAGTCTCTTGGGAAGTCTTTGATTCAAAAGGTGGTTTGCCAACTAAAAATTCATAACATAAGATACCAAGGCACCAAAGATCAACAGAGGAATCGTATATTTTATGATCTAACATTTCAGGAGGAAGGTAATCGAGAGTCCCACACATTGTTTTACGTTTAGAAGATGGAGCATGAACAGACCAACCAAAGTCAGCAATCTTAATGTCACCAGACACACTCAATAATAAGTTTTCTGGCTTAATATCTCGATGAATTACTTTCTTAGAATGACAGTAAATGAATGCTCTTGCTAACTGAGCCATATACTGTAAAAAAATATGATTAAAACATTGTATTGTTTTTATTTTAAATATATTTTTTAAATATTAGAAGTATTTATTAAAGATGATTAAAACACATGACGTATTGATTTTATTTTAAATATATTTTTTTAAACATTAGAAGTATTTATTAAAGAAATTCAAAAATAGCTCTAACATGCAAAAAAGTTAAATAATTTATTTTCATTAAAACTTTCAATTTTTTAAAACGAAAGTGAAGACTGGTACATAGCACTTGAAAATTATATTGTAATGCCATTTATTTTAGCAATTCAAAAGTTACTAACATTTTTAAATACATGCATTTTTATAACTAAGAGAATATATATGTGTATATATATATAATAAATTAGTTTATCAAAAATATAGGGTGCTTACACATAAAATCTCATTTTATCATTTCTTTTATGTATTGTATTTTCCTGTATATAATTCACAGTGGTATATTACCCATAAGACCTTTTTTATTTGAGTAAAATAAATAAAACTGCAAATAATGAACATTGGCATACAATCCACAGCAAATTTTTTCTGCAAATAGCCAAAAATACATACTGCTGATCATATGTATGTCACATAAAATAAAAAAAATCCCACTATGATAAAAGAAAAATATAATAAATAATACAGAAAAGACATTTATTATGATAAAGATATCTTTGAATCCCTCTCATTGCAAAGGGGGATAAAATGAAATGAAAGCACATGATCAGCAGCTATAATACCAAAGATTCTAGAAATTGTTTTATTTATTTATTTATTTTTTATTTTTTTAATTTTTAATAATTTATCAAATGAAGTTAAACACATTTTAAAAATAAAATATAATATTTAAATGAAAGAAATGGAGTATTTTCGAACTGCACTTGTGGGATATTTTTTCTTTTGTAATGCACAAGCTTCATTTTTCACCTTGCTTTAATACATTTGTTGATCATTTTTATTTGCCTTACCTATAGCTTTTAGCTTAAATTTGCAAAGTAACTTCCATATGACATAAATTCCGTCATGGAAGTTAATATTTTTGCTTCCAATATGACGTTTTACAAATTCGAATATTTTCAAAGCAAAACAACTCATGTCAAGACAAAATGTAAAATGACATTAGCCAACTGTAATAGCAATATTGCTATAAAGAACTAAATTTTTTCTTGAATGTAATTGGACAAAGCTGAAAATATCTGAAATAAGCCAGTCAAGTCATGGTGCGATCTGTTATTTATTTTATGAAACGTAAATGGTATTTCTTTCAAAACTTACTATTTATTGGAATATCTTTGTCAATATAATACACACAACGAAATTCAAAACTGTTAACACATAATCTGCAGGTTATATACAAGAAAATACGGTAAATTTAATTTTATACTAACAGTCATAAAGAGTTTAGAAGGGTATTTAACTTATGAAATAAAAATATATTCTGATACATCTAAGAAGCCAAAAAGTATTCTTTATGTTAATCCATTTACTGAATTAAAATTCAAGAACATTTTTTTAAATGGATCCTGATCTTTAATGTAAATTAAAGGGACTATCATGAATTAAATTAAGGAGGACTATCATGAAATTTGGAAAATATAAGTTTCATACAAATATAATAATTCAGGAATTTCAGGATAAAAAAATTTAAAATTAAGGACTTTCCATAAAAATTTGCTTTTAGGAAAGTTAAAGCAACAATGAAGCTTGAATAACATCTATGAAAAAGAACAAATAACAACTGCATATGTTCTTTCTTTAAAACAAATATAAATATAGAACATTACAGTAGAATTATGATTGAAATTTTGACTCATGAATAAATAATTCTAGCTATTTAAATTTTACTTTTCATTTCAAGTACTTATGCATTTATTAAAGAATAACATAGTTATTTAATATATTGAACATTTTATTTATATGTTCTAATATTGTCCTAAGCAATATACTAAAAATAACCCATCACATATTATTAAGCAAATTTCTTTCTAGACATTTAATCATGTATAAAAATATAAAATAGTAATTATAAAAATTTTAAATAGAAACGCATTAATAAAAAAAATTATAATTTTATAAAAACTTTTTTAAATGTTCTCAAAAATTTAACATAGTAAACATGGACTTAATTTTAATGTGTAATATATTTAAGAGCTAAATACATAAAAATGTATCACTATTTTATATATATATAATGGGCACAATTAAATATATTACACATAAAAATATTCAAAACATAATTTTAGGAACACTGCTATAAATTAAAAATTACAACTCTTACTGTGGCAGCCAAATCTTCGGTAAACCTCCCAGATTTCTGCAAAGCTTTATATACTTCTCCACGAGCAGCAAATTCAAGAATATAATAAATTTTAGTATCATCATAAAAATAGCCATACATTTTTAAGATATTTGGATGCCTAAAAACAAAAATTTAATATGTATTTAAGTAAAAATCTTAAAATAAAATTAGATACAGTAAACAAAAAGTATATTACAGTAAATCATTTGACTACTTTTATTTAAAGACGTCACAGTAAATATTTTTATTTTCTAATAAAAAAAGTTTTGAAAAAGTTTATTATGACATTTTTATTAGATAACTACAATTGATACATTTAATTATAATTTGAAATGAAAATAACAGATACAATAATTTTAATACATTCCTCCTAAAATGAAGCTTTTTTAAAAAATAAAAACTGAAGATTTTTTAATTCTTTGATTGAATTCATCAAAAATTAATTAAATCACTTATTCACAATTAAAAATATTGATATTAAAAGAAAAGCATATAGCTCAAATAAAACACAATTAGCAAAATGACTTTAAGCCTTAAATCAAAAAACATTTAGTATAAAACAAATTCATTCAGATGTTATATTGAATGTAATTACATTTGAAAATTTCAAAGACTAATATATTCTTCTGTACATTTTTTATAAAATAATATATTTTTTCAAAAAAATTAGAGAACTGGTGATAGTCATAGAAATAAAATATTGTAATATAAAAATAAATCACCAAAACTTTGTACAATAAGAACTTGTGCTGTTTAATACATTGACAATGACTAAAGATAAAAGTACAGTATTTTCCTGTATATAATCAGAGGATTATGTGTAAAGAAAATCTAGAATTTCACCGTGCATATTATTAGCTGCTATGGATAATCTGATAAAAAAAAAGCATTCTTTAGAAAAGCTTACCATAAAGATTTGAAAGAAATGAAATTTATGTGTTACCCTAGCACAAACTAACTTTAAGTATATAATGCTTATGCTTCAAGCTTAGTACTACTCTATATAACTTTTTCTTATCATATTTAGCATTTATTTAAAATACTTGCATTTTTTTCTTTAAATTAATTTTATTGCTATGCCTTACTGACGTATTGTTATCCAATTTTTTTGTTGCTAATGCACTTAAAACTTTATTCTTTGCACACACTATTCAAATCTATTTGTTAATTTGTTGTATTTAACTGCTGTTAATTATATATGAATGCCAGTTCAAAAGGAGCATATCTCAGATATTTAAATGCAGGTTAGGAGAATAAACAAAAGTTTGGCAGCATGTTTATATAACTCCAATATCTGATAGTTTGGGTTAAATCGTAATACTAACAAACTTCTGGTTAAACTTTATTATAGTTTATTTTAGTTAGTAGTAAAAATGAATTATTAAATTAAAATATTTTTCATCTGTTATCAAATTTTACACTTAATCTATATTATGTACTTATTTTATTATATTTGAAATCAATAACTAAACATGCAATTTTTATATTTAAGTCTAATTATAAATATAGAATCAGTTTTAATATACTAGGTTCTATCCTTTAAAAGAAATATTTCATAGATAACTAAACAAATAGTTAAAGTTTCTTTTGCTTCATTATTCATTTAATAACAATAGTTTGGCTTATATTTATAATCCTTTGGAATTTAGCCAAACTGCATATTTGTAAGAGGACACCTACCCACAGATACTTAAAAACTCTACTATAGGGACCAACAGTTAATGTTTCATAAAATAAATAGCAGATGGTGGCATGACTGGGCTGACCTATTTCAATTATAATTAGCAGTGTCCAATTGCATTCAAGAACAAATTTGGGTCCTTGATATTACTGTTGCAACTGGCTAATGTCATTTTGCATTCTGTCTTCACCTGACCTGTTTCACTTTGAAAACATTTAAATTCATAGATCATCCCATAGAAGCAAAAATTATTAAATTATAGAGCCAATTTTAAATTAAAAGTTACAGAGAAGGCAATAAAAAAATGACAATGTGTTAATGCAATGTGAAAAGCAAAGCATTCGCAGTACAAAAACAGGCACAGTTTGAATATAATCCACTTCCTTCATTTATTGATTAATGAAACAAACATTTTATTTTTAAAATATCTAACCTCTTTTAAAAAATTATTAAAAAACTTAATAATCAATAAAGTTCATTAAAATATTCTTGATGTTGTATCTTGATCGATGTCATGTTTTCCTCTCAGTTTACTGCTCTTCACATTAATATAGATCTATCTTTATTACAAATGTTTTTCTGTATAATTTATTAGATTTTTAATCATTATTTATTAGATTAATAATTCATATACATTTTCTATTTCATTCAGCACAAATTATCAGCAGTACATATTTTCAACTACTTGTCAAAAAAATTGCCCCTGTAATACATCAATATCGATTATATACAGAAAAATATGGAAATTAATAATTTAAGGGATGCACTTGATCATATTGGTAGACACAGATTGAAGCAAATCTGTTTTACATTATTGTACTTTTAAGCAGTCTCAACTTACCTTAAATTAGTTTGAATTTCAATTTCCCTTCTAATCTGGTGTTCTACACCATTTTTCAATATTTGTGACTTAGACAGTATCTAAAATTAAATACTCTCATTAGAATTAAATCATTGAACTTATGAAAAAGAGACAAGAAAACATTTATAGCATACGTGTAAAAGAAAAAGGAATTGAAATATTTTGTGTGTGTGTGCTCAGGAAAATTCAATTTTCAAAGGAAAACTGGATTAATCCTTTTCTCAAGAAATTAAATCATACAAAATCTAGCAAAAATATCTTTTTATTTCTCATCCTTACCTTTAATTTTCTCTTTCTAATTGTTTTAAAAAGTGGCATACAGTATGTAAAAAATGTTGCATATTTTCAGAATTTTTTTAATAAGTTTTTAATAAAGTATAATTTTATTAAAAACTTATTAATAAAATAAGAACAAAAAGAGGTATTCAAATAATTTAAAAATTGTAAGTCAGTTATAAATTATTATGTCAAAAAATGTGGCTAAAATATTCTGTTACAATTTGGTCATTTCTTGTTAAAGAGATTAAATAAAGAAATCTACTATTGCAAAGTAGAGACATAAATTACTTCATGCAATATCAAACTTTGAAAACCTCAATCACACTTAATCTGAAAATCGCAACCTTGTGCATTTTTTAATTTCACAAATCAATTGTATTTACTAAATATAGAAATATTATAAAACCAAAAACTGGAAATTTAATTTCACATATTTTACAGATTACAAATTACAAAACACACACACACACACACATATATATATATATATATATATATATATATATATATATATATATATATATATATATATATATATATATATATATATATAAAATCAAAAAAAATCAATACTATTATTCATACTAAGTTAATTAAATATATACATAATTGTTTTTAATTATTTCTATTCAAATTAATAAAATGAATAAAAACCTAAAAAACAATAAGCAAGTATAAACAAATTTATAATAAATCTATATTATATAAAATAAAGAAAATAACATACATTTTTATAAAAACCCTTTCAATTAACTGGGCGTTAACTCTTAAAAAAACATACCTTGTCACACAATCAAGCATGGGAGAATAATCAGGCAATAAAGGTAAAATAGCAACATAAATAACACACTTTTATGAAAATCTGAGTTTCAAATCAATTTTGCAGTGGTTCCCACTTAAAAAAAAAATCCCTCAATTGCAATCCAGCATGGGAAAACTGAGCAATAAAGCTAAATCAAAGACGTAAACATGCATTTTATTGATCATTTCAACTTTTCTAATGTCCAGTTTAGCAAAAAAGCAAAGCCTGCAGTGCATGACATAGTCTAAAAATATTGTATATGTCTAAAAAGATATCAGAGAAAGAGCAGTTTAACATGAATTATGAAAAACCATTTATTGTCATACCTAAGATTTATTAAACTTCAATAAACACTTATACTGTAACAGCATCACAACAGTCTGACAAATGACAATGAGTATTTATGTTGATTATTTCCTGTTTTTAAGTTTTAACATTATGAGAGAAGGACAAAATGTACTGAAGGACATAGATTTAAATATTGTAAACATCTGAAAAATATGTATACTGGTTTAATGAAACAATACACTATACTCACTTCTACTTGGATGGACATATGGGTCGGTGGCGGGTTTAATATTAGGCACCTTTTTATAATTTAAAATTAAAATCAGATTGAGATGGAAAAGATTTTACTTTAAATGTTAGCCATAGAAAACATTACAGATGATTTGGACAATACCAGGTATAAGGCAAGCGAGTTTAAATAAAGAATTGAATAGACAGTAATTTTAAAAACTCAGTATAAAATTTTGACATTTCATGTAGGTTGAGTATATTGGGGGCGGGTGATGGATGTGGAAAACTTTTAATGAAACATAATGCACTATATACAATGCTACTTGGGTGGATGTATGGGGACGGTGGCGAGTTTAATATTAGGCCCATTTCAATAATTTAAATTAAATTCAGATTTGGAAGGAAAAGATTTTACTTTGAATGTTAGCCATAAAAAATATTACAGATTAGTTTGACCATGCCAGAAATATGACAAGCTAGTTCAAGTAAAGAATTTAATAGACAGTAATTTTAAAAAATCAGTATAAAATTTTTTGGTTTCAGATATTTAATGTTTTAAAATGAGTGATGGAAAATAACTATAAACTTTTACAATACTGGAGATGAATTAAACCTCAATAAATATTTATACATTATAGCATCTCCACAATAAGATGATCAGTATTTACAAAGATGAAAAGCTAATACTAAGCAAGCCATGTGCCCAGCAAAACTATCAAGCACAAATCATATAGCAATAATTGAAATTCTCGTCTTCGAATATTAAACATATACTGCTTTCAGTCACTAGCTTAAATATACAGTTTAACCACTATCCACTTTCAATTATTTGTTTATTAGTAAATGTCAAATACAGGAAAAGTAAATATTTATGAAAAAAGCAGCCCCTTAGAGGCTTAAAGCTCAGACTTTATGAAAGAACAATAGAAACATGTTTTACCAAAAGCAGAATAAGAAAATTTAAACTTTTTCCTTTGACTGAAAATGGGAGAACATAAATTCAAGTTCCAGTTTTACATAACAGTTTCTAGATAATTTCAGTGCAACCTTTGAAATTATTTCTGCTTTTGGAGATTGCTGAACAAATGGAGGTTGACCAAAAAAGAATTTGTTTTTTAATTATAGAAAATATAAAATTTAAGAAATACTTAATTTGACCAATATATAACAGATGACAAATATTTAAAATTAAGCAAGCATTGTGTTTAGTAAAACTATCATTCTCAAGTCACCTAACTCTTACAACGAGTACAAGTATTTGTACGAGTATTTATTCTTCTAAAATGCCTAATTCCAAACACTAGTTTAATTATACGATATAAGCATAGTGCTTCCAATAATTAGTTTATTGGTCAACATCCAGGAGGTAAATAGATCTCTGAAAAATAATCCCTTAGTGATTAAAATCTTGAATTTTATAAAAGCAACCAAATGCAAATTTTGTCAAACACAGGAAAAGATAATTTAAACTTTGTCTATTGTGATTGGAAACTAGGTAAACATAAATAGTAAATAATAGTAACTAGGCAAAAGTTTTGCTTTTTACATCAGTATAGTAGACTATAAATTTCAATGTGAACTTTGAAATATTTCTTTAATTGGAGAAAGTTGAAAAATTACAAGATAGACCACATGAGATTTTTAAACATATAAATCTGAAAAGTAATGCTAAAGATGAAACAAAATTTAAGAAATATTCAATATGGCCAACATTTTATGAAAAACTTGAGTCTATGATTAACAGAGTAGTGATCTCCATCTTAAAAATCTTTCATTGAAATGCAGAAGATTCATTGCATGGGAGAAAAACTGAGCAATAAAACAAAATCAATGTAAATAAAACACACACGTGTGTGTGTGTTTTATTAATTGTGTGTGTGTGTGTGTAATTGTGTAATTTTATTAATTGTGTGTGTTATTATTATTAATTCTGTGTGTGTGACACAATTAAAGACTAAATCCACAATTTTAAAATTAACTTTTAACTTAAAACATTTTTTCTGTTTTAGTTTTAAAACAAATTTAAGAATTCATTCCCCAAAATATTTTAAATAGAATTTATTTTCTCAATTGTAATTAAAAATAAACTTATTAATTTTTGATTAAAATGGAGTAAATTGAGATATTGTAGTAAAAAAAAGTAGCTTTAATTATAATAAAATTAATAATTATTTAAATGCAAACTCAGACCCAAGTAATAAAAATCAAATAAGGTTTTCATTACAGTTTAAAAGGATAGCATAAATTTATGTTTAAAAATGAAAGTTTTTATTTTTTATATAATTTGTCATTAGAGTTTAAAATATATTCCATTCTTCTATAAATCAATTCTTTGATCAATAATTATTACTTTAGGAAATTTCAAATTTAATGGGGAAAATATATAAATATTCTATGTTAAAATAAATATTAAATAAACAAATTTTTAAAAGAATATAAATCTCCTTCACTCATTTTCAAAGATAACACTTCAATTTAATAATTGAAAATTTTTAAATGTCAATTCGCCTTTTTTATAGAATAACATTTATAAACTTATTTTTACACAACAAATGAATCTAATAAGAGTAAATTTAATAAAATTAATTCAAACATTTTTATTTAGTTATACCTAAAATGTTTATTTAAGATATATTTATCAGTAGAAAAATTTTATTGGTGTCTCCAATTTAAATAAATTACAATCTCATAATGTTCAAATAATAAGACAAAGTAGATGCAAATAGATTGCATAAAAAGCAAGGACTTCGTTTTTACAATTTGTTTTATAGACCCTTACAAATGGAACAGTAATAAATTAGTTTGAAATTCATTTGAAGATTATTTTTAAAAGAAACATTTTTAAAAAAATGGATACTGAAGTGAGTATAAATTAAATAATCCACTAAAAATAACCTTCATATTCTTATAAATTCAAGAAAAAATTACAATAAATTAGCAATATTTTGATTTGAAGGATTGTTACCTATTTGATCAAAGCTTTATAGTTTCTACCAAAAATCAAGAGAAACATGAAGAAAAATCAAAAATAAAAATATGTCAACTAAATATGGAATTGAAACTTTAGCAATACCTTAAAGAATTTAAAAAATATAAATAATAAATTAAATAATTTTTATTACAAAAATACATACTTACACACATTGAAACATAATATTTTACCTTTAAAGCAACAATGAAATGAGTTTTCTTCTCTCTAGCTAGGTAAACATTTCCGAATTTCCCTTTTCCCAATGGACGTCCAATATCAAAATCATTTATCGTAAATATTTTCCTGAAATTACAACTATATTAACTGTATGCTCCATTGCAGTAAAATACAAATAATCTGTACCCATTGATTAAAGAATAACTTTAAACATAATTTATTGATTACAAGAATCAAAAAGCTATTTAAAAACAAATGATATTAAATAGAAGTAAATCCTAAAAGGCAAATTCATTACACCAGTTAGCTAAAAATATCTAAACATAAAATGAAAGAGAAGTAAAAATTCTTTGAAAACAAATTTCAAAACTTAGACAGGTATGTACTTTAAAAACATTTGTTTTGTTTAATAAAGTATATGTACATACATGCATATATACTCACTGCAAGAATAATAAAGATCAGTATTACACAGATGAAACTAACTTAGTGCTAAAAGTATTTGAAATAAAAAGTGTAAAACACATCTGAGTTAAGTCAACTATTACAATATACATAAACTTACTTTACTCATAAATTGTGATTTTTATTTATATTTTTCATGGATAAAATGGTGTCATTATTTTCCCCAGAGAATTATATTTTTTTATTATTACTGATACTTATTTTTCTTGTTAAGGTAAATAAGGTATCTCACCATACAAAAGTTGTGATTATTTTATTAATATGATGAATTTTCATTGTTAATACTCATAAATACATATTTCAAGCAAAACAAGCATTAACAAAACTAATAACAAAAAATGCTTATAAGTAAAAAAGCATAAAGAATAAAATCATACCAACATAAAATACATGGTAAGATTCCGAAGTTCCTGGACTGAATCAATAACTCAAAAAATATTACGAATTAAATTGCAGAAACACATCTTCCTTCGAAATAAGACTTTTCTACAACAATAAACTTTAGCCGAAACCCATAAAGTTCATCAAGGCATGTCTGAAACCTATTTTTGATCTCATCCTTTAATTTGACCTGTGATGCACAGATAACTTCGGCTGAAGATTGAAATTGATGACCCTAACATGTGGCCTCCGATATCTTAACTGATTTTGCTATTTCAAAATTTATTTGCTGCCTGTTCATATCAGCATTGTTAGTCACCTTCAGAACTTCCCCTGCCTTCTCTGAAATGATGTTGCCACTCATTTTTTGATAAGATTTCACTTCAATACAAATGCTACGACATTTCAAAAGTCAAGATTAAGAAGAGTGCAATGGGTAAAATGAGCAAGAATGAAGTACTCTTAACAGACTTAACGGTTCAGAATGTGTTTGCATGACATACAAAAATTTTACAAAAATGTATGTTTACATAAATAAATACATCTTTAAGTAAGATTTATTGAATATTATTATTGTGCCCTATTGTAATTTTTTAAAGTGGGCACTTCTGCCAGGTTAATTCAAATTTGAGTTTAATAAAATATACAATTTGTTCACATTAAAGATTTAGCTTTAGTGCCCAGTTAATTAAAATTCTAGTCTTAATAAGATATGCATTTATTAATGTTAAAGATTTAAAATGATTGCATGTATGTGAATATTTGTAGACTTCGTGATTATTAGTTTACAGTCATTAAGCTTTTACAATTCTTTTATGCTAAGTAATTATAAAGAAATAAAAAATTCAAAATGTTGATGGTTGGAATTTAAAATAGCACATTATTGGAAAGTTGAAATACAAACACAATTGATATTTGGTAGCAGGATATTGAATGTTGTGATATAATTTAGGTTATTGAGATAGTTGTGCAGCGCTTGGCACAAAAATTAGAAATCACACCAAACCTACACAGATCCCTCAGGGTTATTTTTTTTACCAGATCCTTAAATTATTAAGTGTTTAATTTTTAATAAAAAATAATCTAACACAGAAAATTTTTTGAAGAAACTTAGATGATTATTTTATAAATTATTAGTTTTTTTTAAAAAAAAAAATGTTTACATAAATTAAAATGACATACATTGGAATTTTCTTCCGTATTTTAGGTGGTGGTGGTGGTCCATCTTTACCAGTTTCTGCTGAATCATGTACCTAAAATAATTTAATTATAATATTTAGTAAAGACTCTCTCTACCACACAAATATATATTTCTCTCTGAGGTACATGATTACTATAAACAAATTAGCATGAGTTATACATATTTGAAATTGTAATAAAATAAAAAATTAAAATATTTGCTTTTAAAAGAAATGAAATTCCTGATTACATTTACTTTTAATTAAAATATTAATAATATAACTACAACACCTTCAATAAAAATAATCTTTACTTCTAACTATCATTTCACAGTAAACTTTAATTGAAAAAATTTTGCAAAATAATTATTTTATAGATATGATCAAAATTAGTACAAAAAAAACTAAAATCAAAATGTGTGCCCTTCCACCAAATTAAGGTTACCAGTTAGAAATGTTCTTTTAACAACAAAATTTCTATCAACCTTTAAGCAAAAAATTAATTATAACTATTCATGTTGCATAGCAATAACATTATCATAATATAACAAGCATACTTTTATGAAAAATTATTTTATAAAATTAGATTTGCAGAGAAGGTTGGTTAGGTTTTCTGGTGCAAGGTCTAAAATGAAAAAAAAAACTGTGCCAGAAATTTCACAAATTTTAATAAAAAAATCTAAAATTTTTAGATTAATTAAAAAAAAAAAAATAAGGACTTTTTTAAAAAAAAATTTTTTTTCAGAAATATTACATCAAATGCAATTTCTGTATTCAAGTTATTGACTAAATCCTATTGATTGGATACTACTCATTTCCTCAATGGTCTGATAGCTCTAAACCTCGGCCAGAATTTGACAACAGGCCAGCCTTTAACTTGCTTTTCACTCCATAATTTTCAATGATTCTAAGTTATTTTTAAGGCAGTGCAAGTTTTATCTGTTTTCTTTTCCAAGTGCTTGTCAGTTTGCCCTTATACTTTCATTGTGGATCTATTTAATAAGGGGTCCTGAGTATATTAACCTTCATATACTATTAGAATTAGTTATATCAGGATTTTTATACATTGTGTACAATACAATATTTGTTTTTCTCCATGCACCATTAGCGTGAATTTCTCTTCATTGATGAAATTAAAGAATATTATTCAATGTTAATAATTTAGAGTAAATAAGCAAAATTTTTTTAAAGTATGTTATTTTATATTTCATTTTCTGATGTTCTTTTATAAACTGAATAAAAAAACTTTTATTATATCATAAAGCATAGTTGTATGTAAAGAAATATAAAAACTACAATTGAAATCATGCCATCATTGAAATATAGATCAGGTAAGAAAATTACATTGTGCAAAATGCATCAGTTTCTAAGATTTAATTTAAAAATTCATAATGAATAAATAAAAATTTTCAGGTTAGAAAGACATAATGGATTTTAAAAGATTATTCTGTACCTTCAAAATTTTAGTTATCAGAGAACAGTTAATTAATAAAACAGTTACAAACAATATTTGTCACTGCATAATAGGACTTAAAACAATAGCCTTTATTTTCATTCAATAAAAAGGGTAGATAGATCTTTACTGAAACTGAGATAAAAATCACTGGAAAGACTTTTCATAAATTGTAGATCAAATTCAGATATCTACTAGAGTCTACTACTAATGTATAAGCTATTCAGATATCTACTACTAATCTATAAGCTATTCAGATATCTACTACTAATCTATAAGCTATTCAGATATCTACTACTAATCTATAAGCTATTCAGATATCTACTACTAATCTATAAGCTATTCAGATATCTACTACTAATCTATAAGCTATTCAGATATCTACTACTAAAATATAAGCTATTCAGATATCTACTACTAATCTATAAGCTATTCAGATATCTACTACTAATCTATAAGCTATTCAGATATCTACTACTAATCTATAAGCTATTCAGATATCTACTACTAATCTATAACGTTTGGTAGAAATAAGCCTTACAGTCAGAGTAGTGATATGTCAGTTATTTTCTCCCCAAGCAGAGGATAAGATAGGTGTTGAAATTTGGTTAGCAATCCTTAAAGGTGCCAAATGGTTATTTCTCAAGGATAGCACTCATATAAGATATTAGAAGAATGACTAGCATTTTTAAATCATTAGCTTTAGCAACAGCAATCATACTAAACATGGATTAGTTTTTAAATTTTAAAAAACTTAAAGAAAATATAAAAGAAAGGCAATAAAGTGTCAGAAACTATGCAACATAATTATAAAAAGTAAATGTCTTATTATCTTAACAAAAATCATATTTAATAGCCTCTGCTTAAAAATAAAAAAAAAGAACTTGAGGATTGTAGAATAAGATTATTTGTAATGAGATGGGGATTTAACATAATCATTTTGCTGAATCAATTGATTTTAATTAAAATCCTACAAATTATTAGACTGCCCATAAATGTTTTTTAGATTTCATTTAAGTATTACATAAAAGATACTAGGTATTATCATTCAACCAATTCTGCTAAAAAATAAATGTCTTTAAATGATGCGACTAAGTGCTTTATATATTAAGAAAACATTTTTTTTATCACAAAAGCGCTAATCATTCAATTTCACAAACTTAATGAATGATATAAAGAATTTTAAACAAAAATTTTCACCATTAAGTTTAAAAGTAAAAATGCAAATAGCACAAACTGGAATTTTAAACCTTTTTAACTTACCTGACTCATTTCTTGTAAATCCAAGTCATAAATTAAATTGTGATTTTTTTTTTTTTTTTTTTTTTTTTTTTTTTTTACAATTTGCTAATACAACAGTTTGAAAGACTGCATACATTTAATGGTTTCATTACTTTTTAAAAGTAATACCAAAAAAGTTAAAATTGCTATCTAACATATTTGTATGTTCACATTTGAATTTTATGAAAGTATCCAATTAAATTTTATCAAATACCTAGATAAAATTTAATTGGATACTTTCATAAAATTCAAATGTGAACATACAAATATGTAATGTCAACAATTCACAATTGATATTTACTGTATGACAAGAACTAAATATTGAAGCCCCTTCAAGAGATGAACTGACTCCACTAAGGTGACTCACCAATACTAACTTACAGTTGGCAATTAATTGTTTTTGATAAGTTCATTTGACAGTAGTAAAAAATTCAAATTTTACAACATTTGGTTATTTTTTGTTCTTGACAAGTAATGACAATAATTCTACTTTCAGCTGAATGCTTATTATCAGCCATCCTAACCAGGTGAATATGCAAATAGAAATGAAACGTTATCGCATTACACAAAAGCTATGATAGGACCCAAAACATTCACCTCCAAATAGCATAATCCTATCCCTAGACCAGACAGACCTTAAAAAAAAACTGCATGTGTTGATTTAAATTTTATACAAATATGATAGTAAAAGCAAATTATAATTTATAATACTGAAATTTCATCATCGCTTGGATATTTTTCAATGCCCTTAGTTTTATCACAACTGTCATTTTTTTTACATATTTCAGCCACCCATGCTTGAAGTGGAAATCATACCCAAAACTGAACTGAGAACAAGAGTGCTAACCATTTTGTGGCTTTTGGTAGAATGAAACATGCCTCAAAAATAATTTTTAATTGGTGAATGGCAAGAAATTCCATTATATTACAAATTATGCATATAGGATAGAATCACCAATAACCATCATCTTAGATTTTTGAAACAGATAAAATCAGCTGAAAAAAAAATCCAGGAGTAAGATTTAAATTCAAATCTTTACATTTTTATAAATCCTAAAACATATTACTACATAATTATATCAAGAAACAAAGATATGTTAAAACCCTCTCAATTAAAATGCAAACAGCAAAAAGTCTATAAATTTCACTTGTTACCTGATGTGCAATTTCCTGAATCATGTCAAATGAAATAGTACATTATTTAATGATGTTTCGGGAATAACAAAATTCATAAGATACTATTTATTAAGATCATTCTTGTGTGGCAGCATTTTAAATTTTCTTCAAACTACTAAAACTAGATTGACCGTTCAAAAAATTTTACGAAATTAAATTTAAAAAAAAAAGTTAATATGAATTTTACCTTCATTTTAATGTTACAAAATAGAAATCAACACAACACAAAATTAGTAATGTATCTACCTTTTCAAATAAAAGAGATTAGGCATGCAAAAATCTTAAAAAGTATACTATATAGCTTTAGGCAGACTGTCAAGCTACTATAATATCAATAAAAACATTTTAATAATAATTCCCTTACCAAAAATAAATATGTGAAAAATTCATAACACAGCATTATAGTTAAGCCTAGTTTATTATATAAAAAGACTTAGAATTTTAACTTATAAATATTTAAAACTTAATTAAAAATATTAGAAGCATTTTATATTCTTATCATAAAAAAAATTACATATCCGTATATATATATATATATAATAATATGTATATATATCATATAAATATCATATATATATAATGTATTCTTAATAGAAAATTGAAGGAAAAAATTTAGTGGCATAACAGCCCATTAGAGGGGAACCAAGGCCTGTAGTGCCCATATCAGTTTTTATGACCAAAGACCCTGTGGTGAAAAGCATATGTCTTGATTAGGTATCAGTCTAATATGAAATTTCCAGTGTATAGTTCCCAAACATACTCAATTTTATCGACCCACTAAGAAGATGAAAGGTTGAATGGATCTTAACCAGCCAGAGGACTGAACCTTGGTCATGTGCTTTAGGAGCATGAAGAAAAGAATTACCAAGAAGCATTATGGAAAATTGCCAAATCACTAGAAATGATGTAACTGTATTATCAACTGGTATACAGGTTTAAACTTTGTAATTTACTTTTTTAATACCAGATACATTTATTATAGATTTAATAGAAAGGTAACTATATATATATATATATATATAACTATAAAACATTGTCATTCAACGAATTTATTAAAATTACGATTAAGTATAACACTTTTTATTTTAATATAACTTTTTCATTCAAGATTTTTTGTTATTGAATATGAAACAATTTAATAAATTGATAAATATTTCTAAGGTAAATGCAAAATTTTTCTTCAAAACAATGTATTACATATGTATAATTTCTATTGTTTTAAAGGATTTTTATAGCATTCAATAAAATAATTCATTAAAACTAATGTTTTGTCTTATTTTCTATTTCATTCCACAACATTTAACATCAAAAATGTCTCGGGAACAGTAGAATCTATATATTTAATGTTTTTTCTCACTTACTCAAGTTGACTTTTAATAATCATCACAAAATGAATTAAGAAAAAGTAGATTATTTTCGGAGATTTTTACGTGGATTTATTACAGATATATTGAATAGAGGTTTTTACATCACTATATTTAGGAAGTTTCTAAAATTTAACAATTTTTTGTGGGAAAAGATTATCGATATCTGCATACACATAATTATATTTCAATTAGAAGATTTGCAAGTTGATACTCAACATTATGTAATATTTATTTTCAAAAAACCTAAATGCTATATATCAACTAATATTTAACAAATATAAAAAGTAAAACAAAATGAAAGTTACTGACTTACTTTTTCGGAGGAACGCTCTCTTCGTCTACTGCTCATAATATAATAAAAAAGAACACCAATCAACCATACAAAGAATTTTATAATGTAATTAAGCCTTTTAATTGCTTTATCTAGTGTAACAAATACACCTTTTTCTAACATATATGTTTAATAAGACATAATTTCTTTATTTAAGGCAGACAAGTGCATCAACTGAATTAACCGCCAAACAAATTATCCGTTAAAATAAGAAAAAAATTCTAGTTGTTTAATGTAGCTGTTATTCTATAACAGTTATCTATTTGCTTAAGGTATTTATATAGCTGGTTCCTTTAAAAGTGTTATTTAATAACAGATATTTAAAGCAGAACTACAGAGTTGGTGATTTATTGCTTTAGTTGCCCTACTGATTTCAAACGTCAGTTAACAACAGGTTGACTGGAAGGAGAGGCACAAATTACTGAAGCATTCTCAGCTGAAATCCTTGTCGGAAAAATTCTTCGAGAATTTACAGAGATCAAATAATGACATCATATCATATGACTATGTAACGTCATTATTCAATCAAACAAATGAAAATATTTACATCATATTGAATTATTATTTACATTTTGACTGATGGGCAATATCAGTTTTGTGAAATAATGACTGTTCATTTATCAAGAGACATCTGATATATATATATATATATATATATATATATATATATATATATATATATATATATCCAGTATTGGAAAAGTACTAATTATCTGTGTAATCAAAAATGAAGGGTTGAAGGGTAGTTACACATACAGACTTCAATTAATGCTTTTTAAGACCTTAATCCTCAATCAAAAATGTTTACATCATTGTATCTTTATATTTAAACTTAATTTGGCTCATAAATATTACTTTAATTCCAATTCTTTTTTTAAATTTAATATTAAGCTTATTTTATTAAAAATCTGTTACACCTAAGAAACATAAAATAAGTAGCAAAATTCAGCCATATATGCATTCAATATATAACACAAGAATCAATGTTTTCAATAATATTAAATGCAGCATATATTTAAATGCAAAATATGTTCTTCTGTTCTATTTATCTAAATTAATTTAAAGATGTATTTAAATATAAAAAGTAATATTTTGAATTTTAATTTATATCCTCCTCGTAAAAAAATCCATGCTTAATATTAATACAAATTATAACCCATCTCAGATTTTTCAAATGTTTCGTTAAACATATGACTTATCTCCTAGATATAATATTTTTTTTTATTTGTCGAAATAAGCTCTATCTTTTGAATCCAACCGATATTTTCGGTCTATATAATTTCATAAAATAAATAAATTTTCTAAAATTTTGAAAAATGTTAATTTTTATAAAATAAATTTTCTTTATTTTATCATCATTAATAAATTATTTAATTTTTAATAAATAGTTTAATAAAAAAGGTAATATTTAATATTCAAAAATTAATTTAATGGCTTTTGCGAAGATTTTTCATGAATTAATCTTCATCATATAAATATTGATAAAAGTTAATCGTAAACATTATTTCGAAGGGAAAGAAAACAAAAGAAAAAAGTAAATGTCGCCTGTGCCCTGCCAGATATATTTACCTTTCTGGATAACTTGAAATTTCTCTCTGAAATCCTATTTTGCGACGTCCCTTGTTTGCCGGAGTTTGGCCGACGAATTCTTCTTCGTTTGTCAATGGCCGAACAGTTAAGCGGGACAAAATTTTGGCAGAAAATAGATCGTTATTCAAAACTGACTTTTATATAAGAACGAAATGTTGTTTGACAATAGTTCGTTCGTATGTTATTAATTTTTACGCATTTATTTACATAAAAAGAAATGACAGTTTTAATTTATAGCATAATAATTTTCAAAATAAAATAAAAGCCACCTCACAGATTAACTTAAAAAAATACATGATTTCTTTGTTTACATATAAAATTATAAATGCTTTAAAAATTAAAAATTACCAGTGGAAAAATTATATTAAATAATGTGTGATTCATTTTTGAAATTATTTATCAGTATAAAATAGTAGACAATAAAAAAGCAAGAGCTTTGGATTTAAAATACGAAGCATTTGGTAGAAAAGACATTTGTATTTCATTAAGCTGTTATTTTATAACACTTAAGAAAATAAATTTTTTGAAAAAATCTATTAAGAAGTTGGTTTGAGCAAAAGGTATCATCCCAAAATCACTTTTATGCAATTTCACCCCAAAATGGATAAACTAGTATACTAGTCCGAGACCAAAACTGTAAACTAGTCTATAAAACTACTGATTTCTTGGGCCACTTGCAAACGAAAGCGAATTTACGTGTAAAACCTAACTAACAAACTCACGCCGAATTACCCGTATTGAGAGTATGAAATAAACATGTCATAAGCCAATGAACTTTATTCACATCATATTGAATTCTTGTTTACATTGTGATTGATAATATATTATATTATAACTATTTATTCAGCAAAATATTTAATTTATTTATGCACACATTTTTAATCTATTTATATTGAAACTCATTCTACTGAATGTGTAATTTCATGATATTTTTTTTTTATATTTTGATAATTTTTAATGAATATCAAAACTCTTTGTCACTAAGTAAGTAAGTAAAACCAAGTTATAATCATTCTAAGTTTTTTCAATCCAAATTACTACAGCAACAACAAGCTATTCGCTGTCTCAGGCAGAAATCAGGCCGGATATAACCCATAAGCCGTAGCATAGAGATCCCTACAATAGCCAAAACAAGCATTTATTTCTTTATAAACTGAAGCTGCCAAAATTAATGTTAACATTAATCAAACAAAAACCAATGTTTGCCTTCTTTGAAATCAGAACATAACCCTCAGCTAACATATTTCGATAGAAATAGACAGTTATAGGTTTTAGGCTGTAGAGGAATTAATTTATTTAGATTTTGAAATTAATACACAAAACTGTATATCTACTAAAATCTCAAACAGATCACTGCAGATAATTAATACTTTTTAATTCAAAGAAATACATAAAGTTCAATTTCATTAAAAGAATAACCAAGCCAACAATCTATAAATGTTTAATAAGGTCCGTTTTAACTTATTCCAACAGAAATATGGAAGCTGAGAGGTAAAGAAAGACAAAGAAATCCGAAGGCTTTTGAGAGAAAAATTTTGTGAAGCATTTTTTGTGATGAACAAGTTAATGGTATATATACAGTTAACTTATTATAGAGAAGAACAGGTATATTAAACTATACAGAATATATAAAATTTATATGTAATTAGTTTTATAAGCATACAAAAGATAAGATGGTCCAGAAATCTAATTGGAATAGATGACTATAGATCCGCAAAGAAAATCTTCATGGCCAAAGCAACATGCATTCCGAAAAGAGGACATCCAAAATTCATATGGTTGCACTGCAGTGAAAACTACTTAAATTCGTTGAACACAGATTGGAAGTCCAAGAGCAAAGATAGGGTTGTCTGATGTTAAATTCTACAGAAGGCTAAGGCCAATCCTGGGATGTCATGCAAATGAAAAAGAAATCAGCACTAGCATACTAGAGCTGAGAGCTCTAAATTTGAATTTTTGTTTTTTAGTAAAGGCTGCTCTTCAGTCAGTATGAATTGAAACGTTTGAAAACACCACGTCTGGTCACACATTATCCTGTTGAAATATGGCAGTGGTAAAGCTCTGAAGGTAAAGAAGGACAACTGGCTACAACACCTCCGAGATGTAGCGCTGGCTGTTTAAAGTATCGGCAATGCGTTCTAGAGGAGTCCAAGAGTGATATTCAATGCCGCCCCATACCATAATACCCAGTACAGAACCAGTATAGTGGTGCATAACGCAGCTGTTTAGCATTATTTCTTCACTGTTTCCAGACTCGAATGAAACTATCGTATTGTTGGAGAAAGAAGTGTGACTCGTCAGAAGACAGTTTCATTCCATTCTGCTTTTGTCCACATCCTTTTTTCATTGCACCATTGGTGCTGGAGACAGTGGTGGTTCTGCGTCAAGGGTAGATGAAGCAATAGAAATCTTGTAGACAGACCACTCAACTTTAAATGGCGTCGAATGGTACGCGTAGACACTGGAGGATGCGTCACAGTCTAAATATGTGGTGTTATGTTTTGTTGTTTATCTGAGCGATCCGTCACTGCCATGTGCACAATTTTCCTGTCATCACGTGAAATGGTGTACGGAAGTGGATGCTATTGAACACATCGGTCCTTAGTATCCTCTTGTACGATTACATATCCACATTGCAGTTATTTGGTTTTGTCTAACATAACTACTAATTTCTCTGAAACACAATCCTCAATCTCAGTAGGCCACTATTCTTCCTCTGTCGAACTCGGATACTTGATCAAAATATGATCACTGTTTTCTATTAAGCATTATTTATCGTTTTTCGAAAAAATCATAAGAATTGCATAATTGTGTGTGTGTGTGTGTGCCGAACTTGAAATCATGGAAATCACGATACCTTAAATAACGCTTTGAAAAGGTGCCACAGTGTGGGTCTGCCCTGAAATTTAAATCATTTGCATATCATACCTCCGTTAATACATGTTGTAAATTTCACGTTATTTATATGTTTCCTTAAGGATGATGCATTTATGGTGGCAACACTGTATTTAAACATTTACCTTGTACTAGCTAGTCTAGCAATATAGATTGCGTTGCTCCACTTTTCAATCTGAACCGTAACTTGATGTGTAGTCCGACTGCTCCAGTATGCACATGGCATAGGTACCCGTTTATAGTAAGGGCAACCATTTATACCTCATTCATAAAAGAAAAGGACAAGGGGAGCGAGAGATAGAAATCCAGGCTCGAACCGGAATTCGAACCAAGGACCTCCCTATTCAAAGTCAGGCACACTGACCACTAGACAGGATGGGCGGCAGTTAAACAGTTATTTTCTTATAGGAAATCTCGAATAGTCATTAGATGATAATTAGAAAATCACCACAACTTGAGCTCTGATATCAAGTAATATTAAGTCTATATGTATTGGAGTCTATCAAGTAATATTAAGTCTATTAAGTCTACAGAATAAAGGCAACTAATCCATTAGCTGCTTAAAATCAGTTAGTGCTGAACTGACATTCAATAATATTGGACTATTCCATGAAATATATTTGAAGTGTTTTTATATTCTTTAGACAACAGGGTTGACATTAACCAAACCAAAAAACTTAAAGTCTTAATTCCAAAATGTCTCATATATATATATATTATGCAGTTACTTCTTTAAGTTAATAAAAAGGCAGATAAGTTTTATTAAGGAATAATTTTATCATGATTCAAGAATATGAAGACCAACGATGGCAACTGTAGCACGCGTCTGGTCGTTAGGAAATCTTAACCAAAAAAGCCCCAAGAAAATTTAACTCCTTCAAAAGGGTTCAGTATACTGGTCACTCATTCATTGAGAATAGGGGCGCACGATGACATGATCGATTAGCTCAAAATTTCTCTCAGACATATTTAGTAATCTTCATAATATCAGTAATTCCACATCAGGGGTGGTATACGTTTATTAAAAGGGATTATATATACAATAAAAAAGTAATTGCTTTGTAAAAGTAATAGTTTTTGTAATAAAAAATGAGCTGTAAAAAGAACATTTCCTTACAAAAATCACAAAAAGACATTAAGTTATGAGAAAAATTATTTTATCGATTAATATTCATTTCATTTTCCATAAATAGTTTATTAATATTAAATTAACTACATAAGAAGTTAACAGAGAATAGAATCTGTAAGAATGAAGATTTGCTTAAAACACAAAAAACTCCATGGGCACTGCACATTTCTGAACATTTAAGTCTCAACTAAATATTTTCTCGGTGTTATTTTGTGATTTAAGCAAGTTGAAACTGATTTAAGCACATTTAAGTTGATTTCTTGTTTTCTGTTATTGTTGTCGGTGCCTGTTGAAATAAATGAAGCTAACTAAAAGAAATTTTAAAAAATGCAAGATTGAAAATAAACCAAAAACGCTTAAGAAAATTACTTATAAAAGTATGGATTAAAAAATGATGTTGACAAATCTATGAAATCCACAAAATTATTTTAAGGAGATATAAATTTAACAATGTTATTTTTTTTGTTTTGCATTCACCATTTTAAATATCATAACCTAAATTGCTATGATTTTCATTTATAAATATTTGAAAAACATGCTCATTTGTAAAAAATAAAAAAATATTATATACACTCATGTCGATAAATTAAGGATAATGCAAGTTCAGGCAAAGAAGGAAACTGAAGAAAAACAAATGTGACTAATTTGTAAAGTCTGTTTGTTAAACAAAATGTAAAGAGCGAAAAAGATGCTATATGTTTGACATCATTAATAAATGTTGCGATTTTTACTCCCTGGAGCAAATTTCAGAAAAGAATCTATTTAAAAAAACCAATATAATATGGTTGGCATGATGGTTAATACATAGTATGCACTCCAGACGATGCAATACAGGCCATACAACGCCTTGGGTAATATTACACCACTTATCAAGCAATGATCTCTGAAGTTCTGGTGGACATATGGGAGGGGATTGACAAGCAGGAGTTCGTCAGCCAAGTATGCCCCATTTATGCTCTATTGGATTCAAGTCAGGTGATATGTTGGCCAGGCCATACGGGTTATATACTCCGTTTGAAGGCATTCGTCTACAATGTTTGCATGGTAAGGACGAGTGTTGTCATACATAAACAGAAATTCTGCATCCATGGCACCCCGAAAAAAAAAGAAACATGTTGTTCCAGAATGACATCTCGATAGATGTGGCCTGTCATGGTTACATTCTGAATATGCCATTTAGTTCTGGAACCCAGAATAATTCCTCTTCAAATGAGGAATCCTGCACCACCGTAACGGTGTCGTTCAGTGGTGGTATAGGGTACCTGGCCCTCTCCATTTGAAAGTTCGACGAGAATAAGACTGAAAACTTAACTTTGACAGGTCGGAAAAGATCACACACGACCACTGTTGCGGTGTCCACAATGCATGCTCTCTACTTTAGACTAACCACAGGCTACCGTGAGTTGCGGTAAAAGGAACACATATGACAAGCCTATGATCATATAAACCAATAAGCGTACCAATATAGCCAATAAGATCATATAAATCCTAAGCGTCTGTATACGGTCAGCCTTGAAACTGTACCAGTAGCTGAAGAGAGCTGACAAGACAGGTCTGATGCTGTGCTTCGTCTGTTTCTTTTGGCAGTAACTGCCAAATATCGGTATTCACTCGGCTTTGTAATTCGGGGGCGGCCTGTGCTGTAACCTCTACTCACATTACCATCATCTTTGAAACTTTGCCAATGTCTGTAGATGACACTCTGGGCGATTCCTGGTTCTCTGGATAATTTAAATTGGGTGCGTCCACATTCCAGACGGCCGGTAATTCTACAACGTAAAACATTATCCAAATCTTGCCCTTTGTGCCAAAACTATGCGGTTAATGCATTGAAAGGTTTTTAAAGCACTTGGGAACAATTTTAATTCTTTGCAACCATTCCTTATATACCCCTCTCTTACACTCTCATCTCTGTGACATACTATCAGCGCCATCTGGTGGCTTCTTATAATTTGAATATTATTCTTCAAGATGTGTGTGATAATTTTACATGTGAAATTTTTATTTTAGAGTTCAGTTTCTGTGTGATTCTGAATTATCCTTAATTTATGGACTTGAGTGCAATTTATGAGATGCTAACCAACGATAAATCTTCAGAAATAAAACAAAGATTGTTTAATTCAGTTTAGTAATGTAATGTGAATCGTGTTTTGAGTGTGGTGTTTAATTTAAATCAAGTTTAACTTTAAATAGATTTAAAAAGTTCAGTGTGAAATGAGTATTGTATGAAATGCAAATTTAAGTATGATAAGCCAATTCATTTGTTGATTATAACACAAAATTCTAATTAAAAATAATGAATTTTGTTGTATTCTACAACCGACTTTGATATACAAAAACTAGCAATTATACACGAATGCAAATAAATGAAATGAACTAGTTCAGTAAATTTCCTTTCTTGTTAAGGCTTTAGAAGACAAATTGATTTCATTCATGAAAAAATTAGACTTTATCAACAAATTAGGTATGACAATAAGAAAAGAAAAATTATGAAGAGCCACATTATATGTGAATTTTGAATGAGTTGAGGAAAATAATCTAGCAACACTTTGTAGCCAAGCTAAGTTAATGAATTATTCATACCTATATTTTATAGTTGAAGAAAAACTTTCTTAAGATATATTGCTGATGCAAATATACCAAAAGAACAGCCAATGTAAAGTGATGTTTTTCTACAAAAAAGGAATTCGTAACAACTTTGAAAGAAAAATTCACTTTTTTTAAATGTTTTACGCATACGTTGAAAAACTCTCAACCACACAATACATCACTCCTAATTATTTAATTAAATAGAGTTTATAAAAATGGTATCATAGTAATGAATACAGAGATATTTTTATGAATAAAAAATTCCATGAATGAATATTTAAGAGGTAAGGAGATTTTAAGGAAAATACCGAAGTTCTTCAGTTTGAAGCATTTTTAGTCCTGAATCAAAATAATATAAAAAATTTTCTTACATCTTATTTCATTAATTTACCAATAATAGTTTATTTTCCTTCTATGCTTTTAAATTTTACCAAAACAATAAATAATAAAAAAACTTAATAATTGCTTTTGCTGATTGAAATTTAAATATGAAATGGTTGCTTCTCTTCCATTTTTGTGTTCTATTGTCAACGTATGAATGTATTTGGATCAAAATTAAATAGTTTATTAAATTATGGTTTGAATGTGCATGAAATAAATAATATATTCCAGCAAAATGCATTTAGGCAAATTTTTGATTTTGAATTAAACGAAAGAATGCCATCGTTTCACAATGAAAAATAGAATTTGTATACCCGAAACCACTGGACGATGGTTCAACGGCTTGTATCAATGTGTGTGAAATAATACTGAAAGCACCATCTGTTAACAAGATATATTTAAATGATGATTTGTGTATTGAATGTATAAACACGTATTTTGGCTCTGTCGAGTGTGAAAAAGTGATCATTCAATTCTTTTACAATGTGCTAATGGCTCGAAAAAATGTGAACTAATTTGCGGAACTACAATTTCGGCGTTCTCGGAACAATCAATGTGTTATGAATGATCACAACTTTTATTTGATAGCACATTAGTAATAGATAGTAAGAGCAATGTCATTCAAGTAAAGTAATACCTCTGGGAATGACAGGTCAAGCATTAGGGGATATTCTAATTGATTCCTAAATTACTAAGACCCCACGTGTCTGCTTTCACTGACTGTTAGAGCTCAGGTCTAAATAAAGGGAAGTATGATAAGCAACAACAAATTTGGGTTTTATATCGAATGAATTGATGTCCCTGATTATTAACCGAATTAGATATTATGAGTTCGAAACCATGGTAGTTTATGGTTAATGATTTATATTAACGTATAAATGTCATGTGAATCCATTTGAAATAATTTAAAAACCGATAAGAGATAATAACTTAAAACCGAGAGAGATAAACATTTAGCACTGAAGAATAAAGTTTTCTCTACTCTTAAAAATAGATAAAATTGTAGAATTTGTTATATTTTATGGATTACTTCATTATATTGTATTTTGATTTTATTATCAAATTCTTTCTTAGTGATACAATCCGAGGTGAATCCTGGATTTCTGAACAATGCCACTCCAAACTTTTACTTTAGATTTTTAGTTTCTTATTTTCATGGCAATTAGATTCTATATCATATCGAGTGTATTTTTAGACCTTTCACTATGTCTTGAGCTTAAAATTCAATTATTAAATTGAAAAATAATTTCAAATATAAACGTTTACTTATTATATTTAGAAAAAGTTATTTAAAAGGTAATAATTTTTTATGTTAGAGGAGTTTACGATTCTCAGAGCACAGAAAATACAGACTCTTATCTATTAATATAAAAATAATATTTCTGAACAATTTTCATTTGTATTGTTCTGAACATATTTCATTTGTATTGCCAAGAAAATTAATTTAATCACATAATTATTTTAAAATACTAGTACCTTTTTTTTCCAGACACATGATAAATTCCTGATTTGATTTTTTTAAGGAAAAAAATGGATGGAGTTCTAACTAATGGATTATGTTGAATAGTCGTATTGGAGAAAAAGTCGGCAACAACTTTTTCTAGTTTTTTATTTAAAAAATTAAAATTTAGTTACAAATTCAGTTCTTGAAAAATTAAAACCTAGAGAGAATTCATTATGGTTCATTTAAAAAAATGCCTTTTATAAAATCATTAAATCAGCATATTATATATATATATATATATATATATATATATATATATATATATATATATATATATATATATATATATATATATATATATATATATATATATATATATATATATATATATATATATATATATAAATAGGAGCATTTTATATTTTTTCAAAACATTGATTTTACAACTGAGTTGAGAGTTTCCTGGATTGATTTTTTTTTTACTTGCCAGCTATAATAAGCTTCATAAACTGGAATTCCTTTTTATTTAAGGAATTTCTTTTTATATAGGGGATTATCCAAAAATGTTTCAGTTCCCCTTAAAACCGTCTTTAAATAAAGATGTTTAAACAGAGATTTAAACTAATTCCAATTGTTCATAATTTATTCAGTTCCGCTTTTGACGCCAAGTAATTTATACCCGTTCACACTACACTTTTAAACGCGTTTAAGTCTTGGCAGAACTTTCCCGTGATGGCAACATATGATTTAAATGAGTTCAAAATGATTTATCTGAAATCAGTCTGGTGACCTGATTTAAATACGTTTATACTGGTTTAGCTACGTCTTGTTTTTTGCTACTTTATTGTCAGTTGAAATATCTGAATCCGATCAACATAAATACTGAGGAAAAAATTTAAAAAAATAATAACACAGAAATATTTACAAAAGCATTAAATAAGCGTCAAAAATTATATTAATTTTGAGAAGAAATAGATTTGTCATCGATATTCTTTGGTTTTGTACTCTCATCATTTGAAATATCATAATTTTAATTAATGTCATTTTAATCTGTAAATGTTTAATAAACGTATTCAACCATAAAAAACCGAAAAATATATATGATATAATATGCAATAAGAAATAATAAATTAGATTTTGAAGAAATAACAATATTTCTTAGATCAGAGTGTAAAGCAGTGCGCACGCTTCATTTTCTGATTTAAACTGATTTAAAAAGGGCAGTGCAAAACGGGGAGTGATTAAAACTAGTTATAATTCCATTTATTATGAAATTTTGGGAACATTCGGGAGAAAGATATCGGTTCTATGAAAGAGACTGAAAGATAATGCCTTTTAAAATAGCATCAGTAAGACTGGCTGGAAATAATCTTTAAAAATTTTAATTTGTTGAGAAAAGATTAAGCTACGTAAATTTTTTTAATTTTAAATTCATTCTTTTATAAGAGTATTACAAAGTGTTTGGGATAGAAATAAAAACAAACTACACTATTCTATAGATTGCAATTTCTAGTAAAAAATTTAGTATGCCAAGGATTTTTTTTCTTAAACGCCAGTTTACAGTTTACAAGTTGAGATTTCAAACGTTATTTCTCATTAAATCGTATATACAAAGTGATTACATTTCTAATTTAATACCTATCCTCTTAAAACTCCTATTTTTTTACGAAACATTTGAAATTGGCATTTTAGTTTTTACATTATGTCATTATTATAGAAAAATATTGCTATCTTATTTCCATAAAGTTATAGTATTTCTTCAACAGTATCGACAGATAAAACTGTTTACGAAAATATTAAACAAAATGAAGTTTCTTGATAAGTCAATGACATGTTCAACGCATGAGCTAAGCATAACAGTGTACTGAAAACAGAATATCCAAAAAATTGATCTTTTTTTTTTAATCAATATGAATAAATATCAAATTGATTAAATAAGGGAAACTGAACATCACAACAATAAAAACTGAACTTCTTAATCAAATGTAACTTTTTGATCAACAGGCGATATAAGCAATATAGACATAAAAAACATTTTTATGAAATCTCAAATTCCAAGAGAGCTTCTTATTTTTTTAAAAAAAACTTTAGGTATCTCTAGGACGGATAGTGATTCGAGAAAATGTGTATCTTTGAATTGAGAAAAATCATTTTATCGAAGAATGATTTTGTTTTGCTATATATATATATATATATATATATATATATATAAATAAAATAAATTTGTTATATATATATAACAAATTTATTTAATGTTATCATGTTATCAAATATTGTGTTTTTCCCTTCTGCTTTCTTTGGTGGCTTAAAATTATAAAATATTGATCTAAATACTTGCTTATATTCATAATCCCACTATAAATACCATACAAAGCTAAATGCCATAAACTGAAGTAAATGACGGTATTAAAGAGAAATTAAGGTCATTTAACTGTGTACCTCTGACTTCGATAAAATATTTTTGTTATGTTTATATTTTCCTCTTCCTTCTTTAATTGCTTCCATTTTGAAAAGATGTTAGCAATTTTTAATTTTTTAACTAGTGAAGAATCAATTTACTGAAAAAAGGAAAACTTTTACTTTTAATACTCTTCTTATTGCGTTCATAGATTACGGTAACTGTGCATTGTGCACGGACAATAAACAACATCTCGAGTCTAAATTAATTCAAGATAGATTTTTGAGATCAAAATAAACAGGAACTAAATAATTTGAAAATAATATAATCTGAATTCTTTCCACAAGTAAAATTTCAACAATCTTTGTATGTTAATATAATAAAATGTACTCTCAGACAATAAACTAAGTAATAAAACTAAGGATTGAAATTTCATTTCTACCATTGAACTTATAAATTTTAAAAGTATTATATGATTTTCGAAAAAAATCTTTAAATTTTAAGAAAAATTAAAATTTTCATTTTACTTTGTTAAATAATATTTTGCCGAATGTAGCATCCCATTTTAATTTCAAAACAATTTGTTTCACGGTATTGTTTCTCCATAAGAATTAATAACTCTATATAAATTTTTTGTGGCACCCTTATTTCTTTGGAATACATTAATTTTAAGAAAATAAAGTAGTAAAAAACATAAGTGTAGGATGAAATAATAGAAGCACATATCAATGAATTAATATATATTTTTTTAAAGTAATAAGAACGCACTTATAACATGAATTGTAAATTTAATCGAAGGTGAATTATCCAAATAAAGATTGTATACATATTTTAAATAAATTTGTGACCATTAATAGAGTTCATTTAATGTTACGGGGAGGAGAAGTAGAGTATGATCACACACATTGATCTGGTTCTCTAGAAAAAAGTCTCACAAAATCTCATTGAAGTTAAAGTCAAAAGAGTTAAGAGACCGATATGAAAAGTTTCACTTTCTCGTTACATTCTTAACAAACTTGCGAATATTTATTATCGAGTAAGTACATTTGACAATATTCTTAAATACTAAAATGACTAACTAAAAAATATTAAAGTAATATTGTTTCATTTTAAACAAAATTTTTTATAACTTTATACAACATTTTATTTGAATGTCAAAAGTATTTTATGTAAACATTTTCTTGCAAAAATGAAATATCTCCATCGTAATCATAAATGAAATACTAAAATAATTTTATTAAAAATCATGGAAACATCTTATGATATTTATTCATTGCAAAAATGAATATATAAATATGAAAACTATGCAAGAATTATATATATATATATATATATAATATATATATATATATATATATATATATATATATATATATATATATATATATATATATATATATATATATATATATATATATATATATATATATATATATGCAATAATTGCGACAACGCGAGATGGCACTGCGGAGTCAGCAAAACCTAGTTTTAAAAGAGAAGAGCGTAAGGCGGACTGTTCGGCTGGATTCTGAAAAAAAAAGGATATAAAAGGGGCCTATTGAGAATGTTATTACGCGTTTTTGTTTATAAAATATTCCTGTAAATTTAATGTGTTATGTGCAATCATAGAAAATAATAAGTATTTTGCTAATACGTGATAAATTCGCAGCACAAATTTAATTCAGCGTCATAACAATATATACTATGAGGGTAAAAAGTATTTGTACAGTACGACAATTGATTTAAAAGAGATCCGTTGATAAAAATTATAAACATAAATTCCATTTTAATTAATAATAAATATATAATAGAACATGTTTTTACTAGTTTCATGTGAAATTTACATAAAAATAATTTTATACATGAATAAATTTTTACAAAACTGTAACATATCCAACATATTGTGGTTTAAAAAGTATTCGTACACTAAAAGAAATGCTAATTTTAATTATATTTTGTGAATTGTTGAGCCATAAAGATGTAGCTAATTGACATCATCTTGTAAGTTACTTACAAGGTTCTTCAGTGGAAATTTTAATGTAATGAGAAACTAGAAATTCTGTAATGTGTCGTAAAAGTAAAGTGACAAATGTTTCCGAAAGAGAGCTGATTTGGAAGCTCCGTAAAAATGGTAAATCATACAACAAGATTTCTGTTCTGGTTGGTAGACCCGTTCAACTGAGAAGTCAATCATAAAAAAGTTTGCTGCTACTCGAACGGTTCGAAACAGTTCTCGTACTGGGCGACCATGTCTATTGACATCATCAGCCAGACGGTTTCTGGTACGTTCATTAAAGAAAGATTTCAAAATAAGCGCTCCTATATTAACATCAAATATCAAGAACATGGGAATTACAGTCTCCGTCAATACTGTTCGAAATGCATTCAGAAATGAAGGTTTCCATGGCGGTGATGCGAGACGAAAATTCTTTGTTAGTAAGAAGACTCGGAAGCTGCGATTGTCTTTCGCAAAGCTAAGCGTTATGAAAGTCCATATTTCTGGGAAAAGATTACAAACGAAAGTAAATACAACATATTTGGATCGGACGGATGACGAATGGTATGGAGAAAGCGCAATACAGAAATGCATCCTAAGAATTTAGTGCCAACAGTGAAACATGGGAGTGGAAATCCGCTTGTTTGGGGGTGTATAAGTGCCTCTGGAGTTGGCAAATTAGTCTTTATTAAAGACATAATGAATCATCCACTTTATATTGACATACTTATAATTTAATTTATAAACTTATAATTTAGTACCCAGTGCAACAAAAATGGGCTCGAATGGCGACTATGTTTTCATGCATGATAACGACCCCAAGCACACACCCCAAAACACAAGTCTCTGGATATTATATAACATCCCAAAGTTCATCAAATTTCCTCCTCAATTGCCTAACCTCAACCCCCTCGAGAATTTATGAGTCGTTCTTGATGAAAATATTAGATCTAGACATATTTCTAATAAAAATGATTCGGAATCATCTCTTAATCAAGAATGGGACGTCATATCTAGCTCAATAACAGAAAAATATGTGGAATCTATGCCAAAGAGACTTAAGGCAGCTATTCGAGCTAAAGGATATCCTTTACAAGATATTAGTTGAAATATTATGATCGTGTTGGCCATTATATGCCTGATGTACGAATACTTTATACACCACAAGATGTTGGATTGTTTCAGTTTTTTAAATATTTATTCATGTATAAAATTATTTTTGTGTAAATTTCACATAAAACTAGTGAAAATATGTTCTATTATATACAGAGGGTATTAACACATTTTTAGAACGATTTCGATAACGAATTAAAAAAAGTAAATGCTTTAGAAACAAAGTTTTGGCTACAGCTTATTATTTGAAATGAGAAATATCGTCTGCTACTTTTAAATTTATTCTTCTTTCAAAATGTCACATATAAACATGATCTGAACGAATGGATATGTTTTTGCGCTTTCCGAAGATAAACGTCCTCATTCCAGAATTCAAAAACGTTGTGAAATGCTTAATCGGACAGGTAAAAACTGCCAATCATTATTTCTACACAGAAAGAAGACTCCAAACGAATATCCGTAAAAGGTACGTAATGTTTCAAATGTATATAAAGTGAAATCGCTGGTAACAAGAGAAAATCCGCAAACACAGAAATCAATTGCACAGTCTTTAGATACATCTGTAGAAACAATAAATAAAATAATAAACCAGTGTTTACAACTTAAAATGCTAAAAAGCATATTGTTCACCAGCTTTTGCCGAGACATGTGGCTCAACGCAAAACATTTTGTAGAATCCTGTATGAAAACCACTTAGCAGGAGATAAATGGAAAACCATTGTGTCCCTTGATGAAGCATGGGTTTACCTAAATGACTGTAACCAAAAAAAGTATTTTTACTATAGAAAATGAGGAGAAAAAAATGTACAAACCCGTTTCTGTCAATGTAAAGAAAGTTTCAGTAAGGGGTTTATGATTGTCGCAGGTTTCTCTCCTATAATGGAACACTAAAAATAAGAAGAGTGGAAAGAAATGTTAAAAACAACTCATCGAAGAAAAGTTAAAATCAACTGTCAGGAGAAGATTTTACGCCCAATATTTACAAAAGAAATTCCACTTCTTTATCCCAATGACTTTCAAAGAGAGAAACTTCATCAAGACAAAGCTGTAAGTCATACTTCAAAAACTACCACTGCATTCCTTGAAAAAATGATGACTAATTCAGGTATTGCATGTATACATTTTCAACATATCCCTGCAAAGTCTCCTGTAGTTTCACCTATGGACTATTGTGAGTTTGATCTGTTAGAAAAGGCTCTTTCTAAATTCAAACCCACCACGACAGATGAACTCTGGAAAATAGTGGAAGAGGAATGGAAAGTAATAAATACCCCTGGAAATATTGCAAAAAGCTCTTCTGTCATGGAAATCACGATGCAGACTTATAGTTCAGAAAAAAGGCTATCAAATCGAACATTTTAAAAAATAATATTTACATTTTAAACATTAATTAAACGGCCGCGAAATCGATCTAAAAATGTGTTAATACTATGTATTTCTAATCAATTAAAATGGAATTTATGTTTGTAATATTTATGAATGGATCTCTCTTAAATCAATTGTACTGTACGAATATTTTTACACTCACTGTTTATATTTATATACGTTAAAATTTGTAAATTTCAAAATTCCATCTTGAAATTATTGAAAGGAGATTTGATTGAAGTTTTAAATAATATTATATGATTCATTTAAAAAAAATATTTTTCAGTAATATAGGAATATTCAATGCTAAATATTTTTATTTAAATTAATTTATAATCAAAAAGTCCCACAAATATTAGAAAATATATTTCAATAATAGCTGTTTCACCTTTGTCATGTTTATTGATAAATAATTAATTTTCGTAATTCCAATGTTTAAAACAAGTTAATTGATTCTAATAAATCTTTTATATTTTTTAATTCCTTTGTATTTTTTAAATTTTAATGTTCGTACCTCTTAAATTCGAGTGGATCTTGATATATATATATATATATATATATATATATATATATATATATATATATATATATATATATATATATATATATATATATATATATATATATATATATATATATATATATATATATATAATGACATATTTGAACTTCTTTACTTAAAACTTTTCCTTAAGAAATCCATTTGTAGCGCCATCTCTTGATGATTTGTATAAGCAATTAAAGAAAAAATTTTAATTGAGATTAATTAAAGATTTAACTGCAATTTTTGGTTAAGCTTCGCAACAAAATGGTTATTTTAAAAGAGAAATGGTTGTAATTTTGCTATTAATTTTAATAAATAAATAAATAAAAAATAAAAATAGAAAATTATTAAATAAACAAAAATATAAATTTTTTTTTTTAAATAATTGAAAGTGAATTTATAAGGGGTATTGCGACTCCAAAGTAATTCTAATAAATTAAAATATCATATGATTTACACAATCCTTGAATAAATGCTATATTTGGAAGGTTATTTGCAAATAAAAATTATAACAAAAAGTAATTAAATTTCATATTTTTATAACAACTTTAATTTTTATACAAATTAAGACATTTTATTTGAAACAAAGTGTGTGAATGAAAAATGTTTGTAGAAAAATTTAAAACTTTTCTAAGAAAATTCTTTAATTATTGACATATAATTTTGCTAGAGTGAAAATTTATTAAAATTGATTGTTTAGAACGTTTGTTTACATATTCTGTAAACATTAGATTTTATTTTTAGAATATAGCAGTTTCACGTAAAACAAATTTTACGAGAAATTCAGTTATTAATACTACACATATCTTCTTTAAGACAAATAATTGCACATTTTGAAGGAAATTGATCATTTAATTTTTTTCTGTTTTTCAACTCTTTTATTATTAATCGATTTTTTGAATTTTTCTATTAATCTATATAAAGGAAATATTTAACAAAATGAATAAATAAAGATCTAAAATAGTCGACATTATCTTGTAAAAGAGAGTATTCTTTGAAATTCAAAGTTTTTCTTTGCTAAATTTACATTAATTTAAGAGATTTTTCTATGGATCACACACACACAGAAGTTTAATTTATTTTGCAGTAAAAGCAAACTAAACTAATTTATTATTCTCTTTCAACAAATAAAAATTTTTTTTACCATTCAATTCTCAAATGACATTTTATTTTTAAATAAAGCGATCGCTGAAATTTGTAAATATAAAATTTATTTTAAAACTTTGAAAAGTAGATTTTTGTTAATCTAGTGAATTATTTAAATACCTATTAATTTGATGTGTATATAATTATACCCATAACACATATTTCATTACATGATAAATTATATAAGAAATTATCAAGTATAAAAGTATTTTCTTAGAATTTGAAAAGAAGTACTTTTTAATAACAGATGGAATAAATATTTTTCAACTAAATAAATTTAATATATTTTGTTCTGAATTTCGTAGTGAAATGAAAATTCAGAATTTTTAAAACAAAATTAAAATTTACAATCAAGAATTTTCATGGAGATAATTGTTTATGAATATACTCTTTAGTGGACATTCTTGTACTTAAAAAAATCACTGGATTAAATAATTGATTAAACACAATGTTTTAAAGCAGTTTTTCGAATATGTTGGCACAAAGGATTTTTCCATCTTTTTATCAAAGACTTACATTTTTGCGCAAGAAGAAACTTTGAAGAGCTAATTAAAAAATTCCAACTCCAATCAAAATTTAATATTATACTGCAAATATACATACATACATACATATACATATATATATATATATATATATATATATATATATATAGACACACATTTTTGTTTAATTTGATTGGATTTATAAATAATGGATTGCTAAGATTTATAATATTTCCATAATGATATTTAACATAATAGCTAACTAATCTTAAAAATCATAATAGTTTCATTTTGAAAAATATAATGCAAGCATAATGTCAATGTAATAATTTCTTATTAATAATATCATGTTAAACTTTTTATTTATAAGAAAATCTGATTTACAAAAAATTTATTTCGTTTTCAATTTTTAAAGCAATTTTTTACTTTAAGTTTATCAAAATTCCCTTTTTATCTGCATAACTCTCTTTTTCTTTTTTTATGTTAAATAAATTACCTCATAAAAATTAGTTATTTATGTAAATAAATTTACATCGATAACTAATTTTTATGAGGTATTTAATTATATTTTTAACGAATACTCATAGCAAAACAATGTTAATTTGTTGCAAAAAAATATTTGGTGTGTGTGTAAACATATTGTTAAGAAATATTTATCTGTTAACATTAAATCAAGTATTTATATTTGCGCTATTACTCAGAAAAATAAGTTAAACAAACTTAACTTTTAATATCTAATATTTTTAACAATTAATAATCATTGGGAATTATTTATTTACAGATGTTATTTTAATTTACTGAGTAATTTAAGAGAATTCAAGTTTTTTTTTAAAAGATGTACTGAATAAATCAAAATTTAATGTATAAAAAAATGACACTATTTGCCATTATGGGTTAATTTTTATCTTCATTGTGATTATTCAAGTTTTAAACATCTAATATTACTTTACTGTAAGGGAAAACTAAAATTGTATATAAATTTTAACTGTCAAAACTTTATTTTGGAAACTGAATGAGTTAGTAAATAAGTTAAATTATGCAGATGAATAAAAATATGCTTTTTTTAAAATTATACTAAACTGCATACATTATCAATAAAATTGAACAAAAATTCTTAAAATATTTATGAACTGTGCGGGCCAGATTTATCTTGTACACTCTCATGTGAAATTCGTATTTATAAAATGATTCTTATAACATTTTAAACTGTTTAGAATTCAGTAGAAAACAAATTGTATATGGAAAAGTTTGTACGTGAAAAATATGAATATTTTCAGAAAAGTAATACCTTATTTTATAATCTATCTGTTTTACCATAATTAGTATACAAATGCCTATTAACTTTTTAGCGTTGGTTAAAATCAAAATAAAAAAGTAATTCTTATTTTACTATTATTAATTAGGCTCAATAATATTTGATAAGCATTGAATATTAACTTATAACTAATTTTTTAAGGAAAAATATTTTGATCTGATTTTAAGTTTTCTAGGGAGAAAACTATTAAAGTAATTTTAAAAAAGAAATTTCATCTCAATCCTTTATTTCACAATCAAAAATACTGACATGATTAATATTTCTCATTTTTATTAATATTTAATCATTTGTCCTTTTTGTATGTAAATAATGTATAGTAAAATGTTATATGATGACAATAACATTTTATTTTCACTGTATTTCTTTTCGCAAAGCGTAAAAACAACAAGTCAACTTAGTCATATTTTTTATACAGTTGTTTAAATGTCATGCATTTCTGTACCACAATGGATGAATGTGAATTTTTTATTTGAAACCTTCCTAAAATTATCTACTTCACGTGCATTAAGCTTTCTTAAATATTAGTACATCTCCAAAACTGGTCTCGTATTGGTGACAGAGCTTCGATCTTTACTCCAGCCCTGTTGGGAAAGGGTCTCTTCTTGCCGTAATGTACATCTATAATGAATCCCTTCGCATGTTAACCTTATTGTAAATAAAGAGGCTGATTCCTTGGCAAAGGGGGAACTTTAATAACCTTAACATTTTATATCCTAACTTATTTATTTATTTATTTATTTTTTGAGATCTGCTCAAAATTCAAGTCTACCATCTTCATATTGTCTTCTTTTTTTATCTATATTTTCATTTTAGAGGCTATTTTAGAAACCAGATTTTTGAAATGGTTATTAAAATATTGGAAATTTTTGTTATGAATTTTAATTTTGTTTATGATAGTAACTGTGCAAATTTTTAAGTAAAAGTGACCTAATCTGATAATTAATATTTTAATTATCAGATTAGGTCACTTTTACTTAAAAATTTGCACAGTTACCTTGTATAAACCAATTAAATTAATATTTTAATTTAATTGGTTTATACAAGGTTTAATAATTGAGAAGGAATTGGAAAATTTAGTATAATCAAGCAAATTTAAATATTTATGAAGGAATTACATTCTTACAAAGCCTAAAGCTAAAATTTTATATTTTTTCATGCAATCTGATTTCTGTTCAATTGGTTTTAATATGCAGCTTAAAACATTAGAATTCAGTTTAATGATATTTAATATTTTGTGTATAGACTTGCTCATATACTTTCTTATTGTTTAAAAATAATATGAATCATTCAATTTAATTAAACAACTATAAATACTTCAATGCAATTTAAGAATGCAGGATATAATTAAAGATTATTTTCTGAGACATACAAATCTGTACTCAGTATTTTATTCATTTGAACAATTAAATCCATTTTTTTTGTATAATTCATGAAATACTACTTATTAAATTATCAGTAGATAAACAATGTAGATTCAATTTTATTTTATTAAATACATTAAATAATGAATTTTTTTAAGTCCATTATTTTGTTATTGGTTTTTCAAACTAATGAGCTTTACGAAAATGCCAATAAATTTCAGTTATCTTTATAAATTGCGAGAATTTTTATTTCTTCAGATGTTTGGTAAAAAATATATTTTGAAAACATTAGAACTTTCATCACAAGTATTTTAGTAATCTTTTACTGTGAAATGTATGATTAAAATAAAATACAACATGGAACACAATACATTTATTAACTATTTACAATTGTTACAAGTGTAAACATAATCTTATTTCAAGATACAAAACTTTTGTTTATTTTTAAAACGTGAGTACTTTATGTATCATACTTCGCACTTCCATCTATTATACGTTTTCCTTCCTATTTTTCTTTCTCATACAGATTACAGCATCTTAAAATAACAGAAAATGTGACTTAAAACAGTTTCTGAACACATAAATCGCCTAATAGTCTTGTTGTTAAAATGTATTTCTTTTCCTTGTTTTAAAGTCTTCTTTAATTTTATATTAACTTCTTTGTTTGAAATTCAAATATATAATGCCAAAGAAATGCATATTTTATGTTTATAATAATTACGAATACATTTTTAACAAGTCTACTAATACAGGTTAAGGAATGAGTTCATATTTATTTCTTCATTTTAGCAATCACATTCTAGATTATTGCTGGAAATGAAATTAATAATACATGGTTTTTACTCTTGCACACCATTACGCATACCATTTAAGATAACATTACTGATTCCATTGCTAATTCCGTTACGGAATCCATTACCATTGAGGCATACGTTAGGTAGCGAATTAAGCTTGCTCTTGACATTATTATTATTATTTGTAATGAATTCCATTAGATTAAATCGTGTGACGATTCCGATCACAAATTCTTTTTCAACGAAATTTTTCCTGTCACAACCTGCAAATATATGTTATTTTAGCATCTGAATTGCTTTTATATAGAAAGTTAATATCAAATTTAAAAAAATGATAAATATTCTTAACATAATCTTTAAACAAATATTTGAAAGAGACTACTTCAGGAAATACTTACATATTTGTTGATTGTGTACCATCAAAACATAATTACAGTCATTCAGCATTACAAAAATTTTTCCTAAAGTTGCGTCAAACGTTGCCTGGAATATAAATACCACATAACTAAAAAGTTGCCCCCCGAGGCTAAATTCTTAAAGTAGAAAGTAAAATAATAAAATAAAGAAAATTTTCAGAAAAAAATATCTTCGATGAAGATTTTGCTATTTAATAATTTTTAAATTTTGTTAACAATGTTAACAAACTTGATTAAAGACAAGTTAATTCAAAAAGAATATTTTACATTTATTTTGAAATTTATATGTCGAAACATGATGAAAAGAGAGATTTTATCTGAAGTTGAGATTAATTTATAAAACAGACACTATTTTTACTAGAATATTTAATTGTTATCATTAATATTATATATTATCATACTCATAATAACAAAACCATAAATATCACGTTTTAATCATCGCAATTAAGAAATATCATGGTATTTCTCATTAAAATACCTACAAACCATCTTTTTGGAGGAAATAATATTCATATCCAGAATTATTAGCAGTTATATACTTCTAGTGACGTAATTATATTGTTAATCTCTTGTTAATTCCTTTATTTATATTTTAAACTTAAGCATTACATCCTTATAAAACTTACACATTATACTGATATACCAATTCAATGTCCTGAACTTATGAGTTTAAATAGATAATTATAAAATTAAGAATTTAATGCTTATGAATTATGTTTGCGAGGAAAATTTAGGTTATTTCAAAATTCTTTTCAGTATTGAATTTAGTTTATGTGATCATGTAAAATATAATTTCTTATTTTGAAACAACTTGTAACCGTATTTCACAAAATAATGCACAGCTTGGAAATAGTTTTAAATGTTGCATCTAAAACTTTCTTTTAGTATATGATGAATAAATTAATCAGCTATCAAATGTATTTCAAGCAATTAAATATGACTAAAACAAGATATCTGGTGAGCAAACTTTCTAGAAATGAAAATCTTTACTATTAAGATGCGTTAATAATGCATTACTTCAATCATCAACATGTTTACATAAAGCACTTTCGAAAGTCATTGGGAAACCTGGGATACAAGAAATAATACTAACTACCAAACATAAATGTAAGAAAAAGATAAGTACAAATATTTAAATAGGAAACTATTGGTATTAAATTAGAGTTTGAGCTACAGAACACGACTTCATTTATTGGGATCACTGAATTCCAGCTGTATCAGCAAGTCCCCATACTAATACAAATAGAAGGAAATAGAACAAAATAAATTTATTCTGCTATGGAAATTCGAAAAGAAATTTGTTAAATGACCTGAACTCTTTATATTTAGTAAATCCATGATAAAAAAATATGTAATATTGCGCAATAAAAGAAATAAAATTGCTCAATAAATCCTAACAAAATTTAGATGTGTATCAGCCCCAGTGCAGTCTGAGATCTGTAGCAAATAGAGTTAATTCTATTATAATGTAGATCACAACCTCATATTATTGTAGAACTAGTTCGTTGAGAGGAAAAGAGAAGAATTATGTAATATGTGAACATTTTAATAAAGACGTTAAAATTTTTAATAGTTTTCTAGATGAACTTTCTAGTTAAAGCAAATTATATTTATAATTAGGTTGATTTCATTTGAGTCTGAAGAATCAAACGACAGACGATATGAAAGTTAAAATTTTGATTATAGGAAATATGCAACGTTATGTTATTTCTCATTAATAGGAAGACTTGAAATTTCTTTTCAGATTTCGGTTGGAAATTGGATTCAATTTCTTTTTATTCAGTTGAGATTTTTTTTCAATAGGATTTCTTTTTTTTATTTAGTTGAGAGATAAGTTGGAATTAATTTGTTAGTTTTTTTAGGGATTTTTCCCAGAAATTCATCTTGTTTCCGTCATTTTGATAATTTTCAACTGTAGTACATTTGCATTTTAAAATAAATTCTAGGTGCTTACATGTTTAAAAGAAAGAATTAGAAATTAATTATACTAGTTCATATTATTTTTTCAATACCTTTTTATATTTAGTTGTTAAAATATTAGCCACGGTGGTATTAGATATATCTTGCCCATCTGCTAGTTTTTCTTTTATCTTTTCAAGCTTGACTACTCCTTTAATTGTTCTAAATTAAAAGAAAAACATGCATATAATATTATTTTTCAATCAAATAAGGAGCTCATCTTTTAGAGATATTACGATAATGAAATTCTAAATGCAATATTATAAATATTAAATGAAAATTGTAATTACATAATTTTTATGCACTGTTTAAATTTAAAATTATAAAAAAAAATTTTTTTTCAAATAGGATTGCATTATTCTTATAAAATAGTCAAAGATATCCGCTACAAAAATGAAAAACATTTATCAATTTATGTCTTTAATTATCTTTACTGTCTTGTTATTATACTTAATAATAGTTAAGATTCATCACATAAGTTACTTAATTTTTTATCTTTAATAATGCATAAGCACTCTTTTATATAAAAAAGAACATATAAGCTCGAAAATTATTTTAAGTAAACTGATTTTAGTATTATCAGATCTTTTTGATTGGAATAATTTTTATATTTTACTATATTATTTACTATTTAATATTTTTAAATATTATTAATAATTATCAAGCTATTTAATTATAATAATATAATTATAATAAAAATATTCATAAAACTTATAACATACATTCCATAAAAGAACATTCTCTTAGATATAAGTTTAGTGAGTGAATAATGTGAACGGATAAAATAGCAATTATCATACAGTTAAACGCAGAAGTTTAAAAATATTCTTCTTATAAGCATTTCTAATGTTATGTTTACAAATGATTTAATTTTTCCTTTTAAACTGAACAACTTAAATCTTAAGAGACTTACCCATCGTTATCGATAACAGTTAATTGATCACAGTTTTTTTTGTACATAACTTGGACAGCATCTTCACAAGATAGTGTTTGAGGAACTGTGACGGGGATATCAAGTTTCAAACTTACGGCTTTGACATCCCACCACCTGCAAGTGGCAGAAGCAAACTACTTAAGTTTCTTATTGCTTATTTCTTTTTACGAGTTTTTCCAGTTTAACTGTCTAATAAAATAGATTAACAGATTATATAAAACGTATTTGATATTGATTTATCATTATGTCTAAATCATTCATCCAATTCAAATATACTCAATTAAAAGTATCAATTTCTTGAAACTAAACCTCATACTGTATTTTCACAAATAAGTTTGATCGTATTTATAGAGAACATGAAAATTAGAAAAGTTATGTTAAAATGTTTCAGTTATTAATTTGATATCAATGCATTGAACTCTGACTGAAGGAAAATTTTTAAACTTTTAATAATTCGAAGTATAATTAAAATACACCTAAGTTGTTATTTCGTAAAAGTTATCATTATAGCAGAAGTTAATACTTGCTTTTTATATCCAAATACTAAATGAAATAAATTCTATATTAAATTAAGAATAAAATTTGCATTCATTTTTACGAAACCTAACTTTACAGAATTATTTATCGATTAGAAACTACAATTTTTTCAAAAGTATCTCTTTTCCCATTTTTATAAATTTAAAAATATATATTGTTTTTCGGAAAATGATTTATTAATTTCTGATAATTTTTTAATTTATACAACGTTTATCAGGAAAAGATGAGAGTTGAGTTGAACTGGTTGATAAATTTGTCAAATGAGATTATGCAGACAAATTACCCGAAAAATAACTAAAAATACTCCCTTTTTTAATAATAAAGTAATCTAATATTTTCTTTGGTTCCTCTTCATATTTTGTTAAATGTTTACTTATATTGGATATTTGCTGGCATGTAAGTAATTGAGTCGATAGAAAAATATACCCCATTTTATTCAGAAATTTTACATACTTAGCTTTTCAATCCTAGAACAACGCCAAGACAATCTAGAACAAGACCAATTATTTCGCCATAAAGTGCGAAATAACTCAAGACTTAATCGGTAGTGAATTATTTCACACTTTAATTATTCAAACTAGCACTACTTAAATTATTCAAACTTCAGAATAAGTGCTTTTAATATTATTACATTCCATTAATAATCCTATATGCACACAGATTCAAAATTAACAAAATAAATAAATCCTTAAATTCAATTTTGTGAAAAAAGTTCATTAATCACTTAAATTTTTTTAAGTTATAAATAATTCTATTTTAAGTCAATAATTATTTTTATTTCTGATTTAAATATTTGTATATTTATTTTAAAATCTATTTATTTTGTGGTAGGTTTATAACTCTTCATCAAATATAATGGCACCATCAGACAAAATTTTCTTAAATTTTCTAGTATTTTCTAAATTTTGTAATTTTTTATACATTGTTATTAGTTTGAATCATAAATAAAAATATATCCTTAAGTTCATACAATATTATTTAAACCTTTAATAATGTAAATACTGAAAATGAATGAATCCTTATGTTTATACTGAAAAATGTATTTCTTATGTTCAATGCTTTTGATGAACGAAAATTCATGATATGTGCAATGTAGTACTTGTTTGTCTTTAAGATAAAATTTTACTTTAACTTTAACTTTTTACTTTAACTTTTTACTTTAACTTGTCTTTAAGAAAGCGATTTTTCCATTTTATTATAACAATTTGATAGAATGGAATGTTTATTCAAATAGCTTTTAACAAATATAAATTCATGTAGTTATTTTACTTCATTAAAATTAATATTAATTTTTTAATTGGAGATTTATAAATGTACACTAAAGAGATTATTACCAATGTTTTATTTTCATTTGCTTGTCAATATTGATGAAATTTCTTTCAATCATCCAAGGGTCAGTTATAAACTTAGTCATGTAATTTCGTATACCATCTGGAAGTAATACAACACATCTTTGGCCCTCCTTCAAGTCTTTTGCTGCTTTTACAGCACCCATTACTGCCGACCCACTGCTGCCACCTAGAAATAAGCAATAACATTTCGAAATTAAATTTAGCATATAATTAGAATAACAGAAAATTAAAGCCACTGTTAAGTCTTTTTATATACCACATAATAATCCTTCTTCCTTAATTAATTTCCTGGCCATCAGAAATGTATCTTTATCTTGCACCTTAATCCATTTATCTACCACCTAAAAAATAAAACTATTCAGGAGTGTTCGATGGGATATTTAGTCAAATCTTAATATTGGGAAGAGTATGTTGATATCAGTTTGATTTTTAATAGTGATTCAAAAGAAAAGAATACGATGTATAGTGCAATGAAAAAACAGTTTTGTTTTCTAAATTTTTTTTAATAAATTTTCAATTTTTAGCGTTATTTTATATTAGAAATACATGAGTTGTGACTGCACTTTTGTCAATAAGGAGCATTTTTGCTTTAAAAAATTCATTGTATTAAATATATAAACTTAAAATTACTGTGCATTTCAAACATTTGCATGAAAATGCGTCAATGTAGATCAAAAGTTAAAATTCGGAACCTGCAAATCCATCATTTATATTTAAATTCAAGCTTTGAAATTATTGGAATTAAAATTTAACTTAATTTATTTTTAGAGCTATTTAAATGTTTACCAACCAGATGCTTACCAACTATTTCAGTATAGTTCAACTATTTCATGAATAAGTTTTTCAAACTTATTCAAACTCCGAATAAGAAATTTCAATTGCAGATTCATTGCCATTGTTGTAAGTAAAAAAAAAAAAACATTATTTAGTACTTATGCTTTAACTAAAACTAAGTGATACACTCTATTAACCTGTAATAAGTACAAAATAGCAATTACAAAACTATAAAGTTATAAATTCTGTTTGTGTAATTAATTGTAATTATGGAGACTAACATATAATTTGAGATTTCAATAAAAATATGTATGAAAAAATTAAAAAGGCTTGAAAAACTGAATAAGAGTTAAATTGATTATAATATTATTATTAAACAATCAAGCTAATTAATAATAATAATACAAAACGTTTATAATTAAAGTATAACTATTTATATTTAAAGTATATAAAAAATTTATCGTAAATTTCAGTCGATATATAGTAAAAAATTTTAAATCAAATAGCTTTTTTCTCACTTATAATTACTTAGTTTGTCACCATTTGCTACATTAACACAAAATTTGACAAATATTAACATATAAGGGCTTAAAAATGTATGCGAAGAACACATAAGGTTCTGTGATAACTTTCTTATAAATAATAAAATTAATATCCAATTTCATATGAAATTAAAATGAGTTTCAATTAAGGCCTTCAGACTAGTCAGTATTTCTAAATTAATTAATTTCACATTGAGAAATAAAAAAAAAATCCAAATGACGTAATTTTTATATTTTTAACTGATAAATACAATAAACGTAATTATTTTTGCTGAAATATAATTAATACAATATACATAAATGACTAAACTTAAACGAAACTAAAACTTAAATGGCTAAATGACTAAAATTAACCATTTAAGTTAAATGACTAAATGTATTTAATATTTATCGAAGCAGAAATGATTAATTAAAAATGAATGGTTTAATACTTGATCCCAGAAGTAAATATTTTAAAACCAATACACTTACAGACCGATCCAGTGTGGTTGGGACGAAATTATGGCCAATACCTTCCACATCAAATGGATGAAGATTTGCTTGACTCCAAGAGTCTTCATCATAGGAGTAGATTGATCCATATGGTTCTACACCAATTATCTGAATTTGAAACATGTATAGTCAAAAATTATAGTATTTTGACACCAGAATTGAAAAACAATTATAAATCTAAATGAAAAAAATACAATTGAAAAGATAAAATCTGAAATAAAAAAAATGATCTTAAATTCTTAAAGCTGAGGTTGAATCTAAGAATTAATGTTTGAGAGTAACCATTTTCTTATAAAGAAATATCGATTGTAATTAAACGGTTGAAAAATTTCCCCTCTAATAATGAAAAAGTGTTTCATAAATTATGATGAATTTAGCGTCCTAAATAATAAAATATGTGAGGTATATACGTGTATTGTGTTATTTTCCCCTTAACTAACTATTAAAATAAGTTTCTTACTCTATATTACAACATTATTTATGATATTTAATAGATGCACACATTACAGTTATAACAAAAATAAATAAATAAATAAAATACCAGTGAATATAATATTTAATGAGTAAAATAAATTTATAATACCAATTGTGATCACTATAACTTGAAATTAAATACAAGCTCAATTTTATTCTATTATATTTAATTATTTCTAATTATTCACAGAATCACTCATGAACAAAGGAGTCATACGGATTTATTAATTCTAAAAAGTGATTGAATCACAGAAATTTACAATTTATATAGTTAAAAATTCTTAAATATACAGCATGGTTCAGTTTCAGATTATTGCAGTTCACGTCAAGGAACATTTTTTACGTTTGTCAAATAATAGTTACTAATTTTAATGAATAGCTTTTTTAAAAATATTTGTAATTGCACAGTAAACTTCCCGTGGTCTAATGATAGGATAAGAGCTCTGAAAGTAAACTCCATAAAATAGAAAACTCATTTTTATTTTTCTTACTGAAGATTTAATTATTATTTATCGTTTTCGTTTTTTTCTTATCTTTACAAGTTTAATTTTTAGTTGTTTGAGATTCAAAACTAAATATACATTCTTTTTGTGAAGAATCTTTGGATATGAAAACAATTACCATCACAGATGATTTAATTGGCTATTATTAAGAAATACTGAAAGATATTAAAACCAACCATATATCATTTAACTATGTATTGAAACATCAAATGTTTGTTATCAGTTGCTTTTGTTTTCATTAACAAATTTTTTTCCGCTGTACAGTCTTCACATATGAATTTTTTTTAATTATTAAAAATATAAACATTTAATTGTTTAAGATCCAATTAGTCATTCCTTTAAGTAATTAAAGTAAATGAATTGGAGCAGAAAAATGAAGCTCACCTTAATATCAGGACATTTTTCTTTCAGTTTGCGACCAATTCCAGTAATCGTTGCACCTGTTCCTCCTCCCATGACCATCATGTCGATCTTATTATCACACTGCTGTAGGATTTCTTCAGCTGTAATGTCATAATGAGCCAGACAATTCGCAGGATTTCGATACTGAAAGCGATTAAAAGCATATATATATACATACAATATCTTATTAAACGAAATATCTTTATGTTTATGAAGTTTACATTTATGTTTTCAATAGTATTTCTAAAAATAAAATATCAATATCATAATTATATAATTTAAATAATGCATCATGCTTTTTGAGAGCTATTGTGTAAAATTTTATTATTTCGTTTTGGAAATAACTTAAGCAGAGATTTACTCTTGCGCATTTGATATCACCATTTTATTATTTTTAATCATGTGATAAGAAACAACAAAAACGCCTTCTCCTTCAACATAAGTACTGACTTATTGAAGCGAAAATTTATCGGGAAATTTTTTATGTATTATTTTTAAGTATCCCACAGTGAAAATTTAAACAAATAACTATTATCTTTCTGTTAAAGTTTATTTTTATTTCAGTATTTTGAGCCTCTTTTGCTTGTCTCCTTGAAGATAACAAGTATGTGAATGAATAAAACTATTCGCTGTTTTTCAGATCTATTGTTCAAAATTTTTAGTATTAAGATGATTGTATCGTTATTGTTGTTGCAGAAAATATAAGATTACATTTTTTCTCCAATTTTTTTTTAGATTATTACATATGTTTGAAGTACGTGTTTATAGGTACTAAAAATATTAACAGCTAGTATTATATATCAATAGGCCGTACTTCCCTAGAGGTTAGGAGATCGGCTTTCCGTTCAGAAGAGCAGGGTACGATTTCCAATGCTACCAAAGACCCACCGAGTGCATGCGATATACGTGCTTGTTAAATGTATGCATTTGAAAGTCCTGTGGTCTGTCGTTTAGCAGCTATCATGGGTGTAATGGTCTGGAGAAAATTTCCTCCCCCTATCAATGTCAAATTTTAGGGAGTGGATCCTCTGGTGGTGCCATCTATTAGAAGAGTTAAGAGCAAAGTTGTACCTTATCATTCGTGGTGTTCTGGTTAAAAAAAGATGCACTTACTGGCTTCAATTTGCATTGCCAGTGGCATAGCGAGCTTGGCTTGTCCAAAATTCATAAGTAACAAAAACAGATATAAATTATTAGTTATATTTCAAAGAGTTCCTTTCAGTAGAACAAGCGTTGTAAAGAATTATAGATAATTAAAGAAAGTAAAAAGATAACTTTTTTAAAAATAATTTATTACGAATTATATTGGTTATTCAAATTACACAACTACAATAAATGATAAAGTTCTTATGATTTAATTAAAATTTGACAAATAATGAATAAATGCTATTTTAAAATTGTAAATAAATGAAGATGTGAAGGAAATTTGTTTTGTAGAATAAAAAAAACTTCGAAAGATTCATAAATTGTTATTTTGGATTAAATACTTAAAATTGAGTTATTTTTATTAAAAATAAATCTAATTTTCTTTTGACTAAAATTTTCTTTTTAAACTTCTAATTTTCTTTTCAATCTTTTGAAAAAAATTTGTTCTAAGCAGTTTGCTTTCTTATTAAAACATAAAATATTTTATATTTTTAACGTTATATAGAATTATGGATAATATTATAAATAATTTCTAACTTCTCTATATATTACTTTTAAGTTTTTTATGACATAATGTAGTTTTAGTTTAAATAATAATTATGTTTTTGTTTTTTTTTATTGTTTGATTTATAAAAAATTAATTGTTTTCTTTTAAAAAAATTTATTAAAAAAAAAAAAAAAAAAAAAAAAAAACCAGTTTTAATTTTGTTAAAAAAGATATTAGAACTTGATGTTTTTATATTAAAAAAATCTAAGTTTTTTGATATCTAAATTTTTCGGAAGTTTACAACTGTAATAAGTATATGCAATTTTGTATTGCAAAATCAATTCAAACTCTAGTCCAAGCTTCAAGTGTATTTTTAAGTTGAAAATTATTCACAAGGTTTAATTATAAACCATCAATAAATAAAATGATAATGAACAGTAAAAATAAAATAAGCAAAATACTGTTCATGTAATAAATGACTGAACATTTGATAATAAATGGTATCTAATACAATTAAGATTAAATGAAAGAAGATTAAATGCATTAAATAGACTGTGGTGGGCTTGTAAACCTAAACCTTTACAACATTACGATTAAAATGTTGACTAAATATGCGTGTTTGTTCAATTTGCATTAGCTTCTCAAATACATATATCACTAGTGCATACCATTACATTTGAAGAAAATTTAATGAATATGGGTACTACTTTTTTGTATATTATTTACAACGAACTTACAATTTTTCAATGGCTTTTTACAAGTTTTGATTAAAGAAAAATATATCATTTCATCTCAATGATTTGTAAAAAGGCTAAGAAAAAAAAATGTTTAAATTTATCTCACCTTGAAATATCTACTTTCTTTGGATATTATGAAGTTATTAATTGCTATTCTTCCAAAATAAGCATCGTTTTGATTGATTGTTATCAAAATGACTCATGTTTAAAATTTTATCAATATTAACATCATAAGAATCATGTACATTGTCAACATTGTTAAAATCCTAATCTTCAACAATGACAACTCTTGAATCTATATTATTGATTCGAATCTTTTATTTATCATGATGATGTTGATGAATTTATATACTTATTTTTATAAAAATACTTAAAAATTACCAAAATCAAATTAATATTGTTATTATTTATTTTATTGTAAAAGCAGAACAAGTTTTTTTTTTAAAAAAAAAAAAGTTTTTTTTGATGGTGTTATTTATGATTATCTACTTCTTTTCTATTTGCTGAATGTCTATTAATTTCATATGAGAACTTAAGAAAAAATACATTTCGCTAAAATAATTTACTCTTAAATATCTTTATGGAAAAGAATGGCGTCATTTCACATTTGTATTAGTGAAATGTTTCCATGAAACGTAGGCAAAATTTTAGGATTTCTAAATTCTCATTGATGTATATGATGGGTGACTTGAATTGAAATTTTAAGTCATTCCCTAAATTCTAATTAATATATTAATTTACAAATGTTTCACAGTTGTTATTCAAAAGCTCTAGTTATTCAAAATATTAAATTTCAATTGTTTAATTTTTAAACTTTGGATTGATGTAAATGCGAACATTAGAAATATATCAGCAGCAAGATGCAATTATTTATTATATTTGAAATATTGTTTTTATACTAAATGGATACAATAAGTTTGTATTTTTGTAATTTAAAGAAAACATTATCTTAAAATTGATTAGGTTATATAATTTATAAAAAATATTTTCGACGTTTTGAATATATGTTGACAAATGTGAATATTTTATTATTGTACTCTGTTAATTTATTAACATCTCTATGTTTACATTACTCTATTTCTGTAATGCGAAAGCTAAATTTTATAAATTATCTTCGAAAAAAATTAATTGAATTCTCTCCATTTCTATTATTCCTACATTTCTTAAAAATTATGAAATTTATATGAAACATCCGCTGTGTTCAAACGTTAGACACCTTTGAACACAGCGGATGTTTCATATAAATTTTGTGTATATTCATGTTTAAATGATTTACTAAAATATCAATATTGTATTGAGCAAAATACTTTTATATTAACTATAATTTAAAAAAATCCGTAATATGCTTTTCAAATCAGAAATTTGATAAATATCTCTAAATTTTATTTTCTATAAATTCTTAAAAATTATTGATATTATTTAAATACACTTAATTTATTCAAGTGCATTTAATTTTTCTCAATGCATTTTCTACATATTATAAAGTGGTAGTATAATAGTCCATTAAATAAATTATGTTCCTTTAAAATAAAAAAATATTCATAATATTCCTTTAAAGTAAAATTTAATCTAATATAATGGTTCTAGTTTTAAGTAAGAAGTAAAATTGGTGTCTGTTTTTTATTGTTATCTTAGAAAGTAAGTAATCCATGAATTATTAAGCAACAAAATATATTATGATGACTAAGTGATTTTAAAAGTGATCTTGATTATTTAAGAGTTTTCCAGAAATTTATTTATTTTTATTAAAAATCTGACGCATCATAAGTTTGAGTTATATTTACGTGAAAAAATTACATTATATATTTATTTGTAAACAGCGAACAGAAAGGTGAGTCCTTTTTAAATTTCCTGTGAAGGAATGGCATAGGATTATTTGTAATTATTATTGTACCTTTAAAGATATTTATTTCTTGCTTAGTTGAATTTTACAGTTTCATATTGTTTCTTTGACTGCAAATAAAGAAGATAGTTCATTCTAATCTTTGTCCAGCTGATAAATTATTCAATCAAATATTTTTAAACGAAGCAATTTTACCGATATTTACTTGCAAGGTTTCTGGTTTTCATAAATATTTTATAATCTGCTTTTGATGACTTACCTTTACACTTTCAGAGAAAAATATGTTAACATTAAATCTCACAAGAATTCTATTCTTAGAAAAACTATTCGTATTTCTAATTCGATCATTTAATGTTATGTGGATAACTTGCAAATGTGATTAACAAAAACATTTTTCAGTTCATTAGTGCATAAAATTGAATATTTATTAAAAAACACAAAAGAGAGTCAATTTTAATTATGTATTAATTCAGTTTTGAAGCAAATAAATAAATTACAAAGTATTTAAGAAGCCTATATTCTTTAATTTTTGATTTACCACAGTAGCGTGTCATAAATGATAAGATTTTAAAATTATTACTTTCTTTGTAAAAGTTTTGAAATTCTGATTATTTACATTTTGAATCGGCAATTTTATAACTCTCTGAATTTTTTTTGAATCGGATTTCATATAAAAAAAACGATTATGAATACTTATATTTGAAAATAAGCAAATATTTTTGTTAAATAATTATTAGTTCTTCTCCTTCATTGAGAAAATGAATTCTCATTGTTGTAATTTTATCTCTTACCAAACATACAAAAAATATAACTCAACTAGAAATTAACGATTATTTTACCCTGTAAAGCGAATGTTATTTTTAAACAGTTTCTTAGTCTTGATTATATTAAAATTATCTATACTTTTGTAAAATCTGTACAAATTGATGATGTACTTACTTGATTGAGTACAATGCTGTTTGGTATCTCATGCGCCATTTTTTGCGCGAGACAGTGATTTGAGTCGGGGTGATCAAAATCAACGTCAGGCGTACGGATAATTTCTGCGCCAAGAGCTTTCAAAGTCAGATGCTTATCAATGCTCATCTTTTCCGGCATAAGAATAATGCACCTGTAACCTTTTACAGCACATACCAAAGCAACAGCAATTCCTGTCATAATGAAAATTGCCAGTTCGAATAAATAAAATTGAATTTACTTATGAGTTTTATAATTATTTAAAATATTTGAATTTATGTAACTATATTTTTTATTCTCCAATACGGAAACGAAGTATAAGTATACTAAATATTAAACTTGAAATTCTTAAGTGATATCCTTAGCATGAGTAAACTAAAAATATGTCGATGTATAACGTTTTCTTAATGTAGATCTTAAAAAAAATTGTTTGCTCTTACAGATGAAAATTAATTTTAAGAGCGTTTTTATGTAAATAACAAACAAAGATTAATGAATGATTACATTAATTCATTAAGTTTAGTATATGGAAAAAAAACTCAATAGGAAAGTAGTATACACAAAATGCTCATTTTTATAAGAATTTAAATGTGTTAAAGTTTTCACTAAAGCTAAAATGAATAGATGCTTTTACAAAAACTCTGGTTATACATTTTAGTCAAAACCAGCCTTATTTGCTAAAATGCTTACGATTTACATTTCGTTAACTATGCATAGTTTTGATCTCCTGTACGTTTTAATCGGTATTCTGAATGCTGAATTAAATGTAAATTAGATATTGAAAGAGAAATTATTTTAACAGAAGCACGTAGAATTGTCAGACAAAAAAGTATTGATTGTATTTCAATATGTTAGTGTCATCCATGAGGAGAAATATTTTACAGACCATTCTTTTGTGAACTAGTATAAAAATTATTCTTATTTAAATTATTATAAACTTTTTTATGTTAATTTTTATGTTTTATTATGAGAAATTCCAAGAAATGCATTACGATTCCAGAATTTAAATTTTAAGCCATAACTTTAATATATGTGACAATTTTAAGAAAAATATTTTATTTTTTATTTAGAGGGTCTAATCTTGTCTATTATTTTGACTAAATATTGTTATTTTAATGAGTACATAAAAATGGATATATATATATATATATATATATATTATATATATAATTTTAGTTGGTTCTAATATATTATATAATATAAATTAATTAAATATTAATATAAATACTTAATCTTATGTTTATATTTATGCTACGATTAATTAAAAGACAGAAATAATCCCAAACTTAATTATTTAATTATTTTTAAATGCCTAAAATCTCAGTGATAAGTATGAAACAAACTTCTCCAATTAGAATCTTAAAGAAAGAGGCATAATAGTGAACATAAGAATGATTCTCTCTCTCCCTCTCTGTATATATATATATATATATATATATATATATATATATATATATATATATATATATATATATATATATATATATATATATATATATATATATATATATATATATATATATATATATATATATATATATATATATATATATATATATATATAGATATATATATAACAACATTTTTATAACTAACTTAACTTAAATTTCATCCTAAATAAAAAAAAGCAGAATAAAAATGAGTTTTCTTCATTTTTTATTAAAAAAAATATTTTCGTGTTTCTTTACCTGTGTTTCCAGAAGTTGGTTCTATAATTGTAGCACCTGGTTTCAATTTGCCTTGTCTCTCAGCTTCTTCTATCATTCGAATTCCAATTCTATCCTTCACACTGCCTCCGGGGTTCAAAAATTCACATTTTGCCACTAAAAATAAATGAATGAGTTAATTAATCAAGAATTACATTAAACAATATATATTATCAAAGTTAATTTTATTTATGTAGAAAAAGCAAAAAAATATGATTTAAGAATAATTTAAGAATTAAAAATACCATAGGTTATCTAATATTTAATAAATTTAATATTTATCTGGGCAATGGTTGCCTAGTGGTTAGGACATTCGCCTTCCGTCTAAATGGGCAGGATTCGATTCTCAATGCCGCAAAAGGCCTACCGAGTACATGTGGCATATGTGCTCGTTAACTCTATGCAATCAAAAGTCCTGTGGTCGGTCGTTGAGCAGGTACCATGGATAAAATTGTCTGAAGAAAATTTCCTCCGCCTCTAGATCAATGTCAAATTGAGAGATGGGATCATCCGGTGATGCCATCTAATGGAGGAGTTAAGAGCAAAGTCGTACTTTCAACTTTGTGGTTCTCTGGTTAAACTAAAGACGCACCTTACTGACTTAAATTCGCATGCACCGGCATATCGAGCTTGGCTTGTCCAAGTGTTATAAGTAATAACAATATTTATTATTTCATAAAAAAATATATAGTAAAAGTTTTAATTCATAACAGTTTTTCTAATTATTTTGTATATTTTTCGCTTTTTTTTTATATTTGGAAAATTACAGTAAATAATGTTTTCATAAGAAGAAAATTTAACTTTTTGTTAAATAATTGCAAAACTACAAACAAATACGCAGAATTAAGAATTTTTTATTAAGGACTTTTAAAAGGAAAAAAAAGTAGCAAACTTAGGGAAATGTAGATGTTTTGGTCGTTTCTTAATTTTCACCTGACTACAATGAATTTCATTTTAAATTTCGGAAATTAATTCAACTTGATCTTTATCATTTCTACTAGTAAAAGCAACTTTTTCCAATTGAACTCTTTTATACGTGATTAATAACAATTCTCTATAGGTGAAAAACAAAAATTTTGAAATATTATACATTCATTTACTTTATTTAATTTTTGATACACATAGGGTTAAAATTTTATGTAAATCAAAATTATTTGTCATTTTGTAAATGAGAAACTAAATTTTTGATTTAACAGAATGCTAAATATTAATACAAAGATAGGAGTTACTTATTAAAAATTTAACTGTTACATGAAAAAATAATTTTTTTAAATAAAATACTTACTCATTAAAACAATAAAATCTACTTACCTAATTCACACTTCAATCCATATTCAAATGGGATTTTGTTTAGCTTTATCATAGGAGTATCACCCACAGCATGAAGCACATTCTCATGAATTTTCTCTTTTTCCACCCTAAAATTACAGGATTCTGATTGTTATTTAATATAAATTAAAAAATACAAATGCCCATAGTAGTATAATTATTGGTATTTAATTGGAACAACATGCGTGAAATATTAAGAAATATAAAGGAAAAAAAATATTCGTAATTTAAATATTATTTGAAGCAAATTAATTTGCCAAACTTTCCTTCTTTCGATAAGAATTTATTATTTTGTTATATATTGATGCATGTATATATATATATATATATATATATATATATATATATATATATATATATATATATATATATATTCATTTAATAACATTTACAGTTCCATTCTTAAAGCAACCAATAATGTAGATTTTTATTTATTAAGTGAAAATTGTGCTAAGTAATTATAACTTTTTGTTACTTAATTTTATTTTCAGATTTTATTTAAAGTATGACTTTAAATAAAACATATATTTAAATAATTCACATATTTTCGATGTAACAAAGTAAATTCATCTTATTATTGCACAAAATTGAATGTAAAGGTAAATCTCTTCGAGGAAGTAATTTGTATTTATTTTAAATAATTTTTAGGCAAAAGTATTTCAACACAGAGAAAGACGAGACTGTTTCATTTTTCTGAATATTAAAATGCTGATTTGGTGGAATTGCTTAGTAATTATCATAAGTGTCAAACAGACTTTGTATCGTAAAAACATTTTCATGTCATTTTAAACGTATATTTTGATTATTTTATTCGTTTTAGCATACCATATTACTTCATAAATATGTTTTTAAACTTACGAAGTAGGAATGAATGGATATATTAAAGAAATAAGTCGTATCATGTTCAGAGTTCTGATTAAATGGAATGACAGTGCGAAATCTGGCATAACAAAAGTTAGCAGTATCTACAGTAAATAAACGAAATTTTAAAATGTTATTTTTTAAATTTATTTCCTATAATTAAACTACTTAGGTTTAAGAAATAATTCCAGAACTTATTATGTTAATGAAATAAATCATGATATGGTAAATAAATAAATTATTTCACAGATGATGATAAGTTTTCTAGTCAGACAAATGTATGAAATGTGGAGACAGTTTATACTTTTGAAGTTTTAAGACAAGGAAAATATTGTATTAATATTCTTACAACTATAAATACACCGAGAGCTCCAGTGGCTTAGTAGCTTCACATCACTTCCCATTAATATCAGCAAAATAAAGCATCATTTGTCGCGGGCTGTAATTCGGTAAGTGATGACACTGGATTGTTGGAGCTCCGTGGGTCAGAAGGAGAATATTGCATTAATATTCATACTACTGTAAACACGCCCAGAGATCCAGTGACTCAGTAGCTGCACATCTCTTCCCATTAATATCAGCAAAAGGAAGCATCATTTGGTGCGGACAGTGATGACACTGGGTTGTTGAAGGTCTTTGGGTTGCGGACGAGTCCACGTTAATTTGTGATGACCAAAGTCCCTCCATTGGTGTGGATGTGGAGAGGAAGGTATCAGCTTAGGTATAACATCGTCACCTGAGATTGGTTCAAAGTTACGAGGTACTTGGTGATGGGCGAATATTCTAAGCCTGATAACCTCAAGGTATAGTCCGATATTCGCGTGCACAACCGACTATATATGTAAATATATTCAAGTTTTTCATTTTTAATAGATTTTTCAACCGAATTGTGATGTCAATGTATATAATAAGAATTATTTTTAATTTTCTTTCTAATAACAGATCGAATTAGCTATCAAACACGGGTAAAGATTACTGGAGCTATAATTATTAAGTGCTCTTTCTGTCCGTTATTTATTGAGTTTAATGACACTTTCATTTTTTTAATTTATTACCCTTAAAAAACTGAAAAAAAATTATAAAGTTTCAAGAAAGTAAAAATAGTTTGAAAAATATTATAATTGAATGAGCAATTACAACGACAATCCTGAGTGAAAAGGATGAACTATATTTTTGTTTCAAGAGATGCTAAAATTAAGGGAAGGAGTTTTGTTTTTTAATCATAAGTTTCAAGGTCAATGATTGAAGTTTCGCTTGTATCGTGTAGCCACGGAAAGCATTAAATTGAAACATGATGGCAATTTTTTCCACTTATGATTTCGCGTAGATGAAATCACAAATCGTTTTTTGAGCACCAAGGGAATTTGTGTTTATCTCAAATGCGCAGAACACGTTAATCATTTTTCTTGTTTGCTGTTATCATAGCAACTGAATGAAGATGCATCACCTTGAGATAATTTTTAAAAAGAGGCAAACAAAAATAAGAATACTAGATGAGTAATGTAAAGAAATAAGGAATTGGTCAATGCTATGTATTGTTTAGTTTATGATTTGAACGTTTCAAGTATGAGAAGAAATAAACAAAATAAGAGAATGAACATACGCAATATCGTGGTGATGAGGTGATCTTGTTTTGCTTCCCAAATGCCAAGTACATTTACTGGGAAGGTTGGGTTTCACAAAGCCAGGGAATTCGCCTGATTTACTCATATTTTCTAAGATAAATATACCTGTTCACAGATGTAAAAGTACTTCTAAACCCTGAAAAAAAATAAGCTCTGTTGGTTATTTTATCCATTATAAATAATATTTCTAAAATTTTTCTCATACATTTAATAATTCTAAATCTCCAGATTAACCTCTATGGAAAGTAAAGTGTTTTGAATGTTTTTATACAATTTTTACTTCTTAAAGAAATTTTATTGTTTGAAAAGAACTTTGAAAGGCATTCTCCATACTTAAAATGTGATTATATTTTACTTAAAATTAAAAGGGTAAAATTCTGCTTATTAAAATCCTGCCCAATGAAATTTGTGAAAGAAGATATAACATGGAATTTTTAGATTACAATCTATATTTTCGATGTTAAAATCTTATAAAGTAAAAATAACAGGCGCTTCACTATAAATAATCTTAGCTAAATATTATAATATAAGGTAAAATGAAGCTTTTGCACACACAGCCAGTATGAGGGTTATGACCCTCGACTCTCACCGAGAGGACTCAGGTTCAAATCCCGAATAAGGCTTGGATGTAAAACTGGATAACTTTCTGCCTGTAATGGATCCCCGTTTCAAAAGAAAGCAGCTCATCTGTTTTGTTCCTGTCTAGAGTCATCGTCCCGTCAATTTTCTTCTGCTTGTTGTTGTTCTTTTCCATGTACACCAAATAGAAAACCGCGACGAAAAAAGTTCTTGCCGTTTCCGTGTTGCTATTGAATGATGCATTAGTATGCAGATTAGTGTATGACGTCGTTGAGACACCGGTTAGCTCAGAATAGAAATATCAGTCGTCATGCAAAGAAAATGCACCGCTGACATTCATCAATTGTATGTAACTCATACATTAGCGGAGAGAAATGGACGTTTCGAAGGAGCTCGTTCGGTGTTGCTTGCTTTACGACTTCAAAGTGGGCTTATCAACTGCTGCATCAAATCACTGAATTTGTCAAGCGTTTGGGGATAGTACTGTGAATGTACGTATGGCAAAGCACTGGTTTCACAAATTCAGGTCGGAAGAATTTTTCCTCCGTGATCAAGTTCGAAATGAACGATCACAGCTCTTGGTAGTTAATCATGAGTTGTTACCAACAAGCTAAATGGTCACTTCGGACTTGTTTATATTATTTTCCAAACAACTGAAATATGTGCAACAGGCACTGCAATAAAAGGAGCCAGCACTGGTTACAAGCAAGGGTGTACTGCTTTTCGCCGATAACGCGAGGCCACAAGCCACGCTAGAGGCCAAAAATACCCTACAGTGATTTGATTGGCGAATTTTGTCCTATCCTCCTTACTAACTTGATCTTTAGAATAAGAGCTTTAATTTTCACACCTCATTTTCTTTGTTGCTATGACAAAGTATTCTAGATTTATTTCTCGACATTTTAAAAATGTTTTTTTGCAAAATATCTTTAAATTAAAGATGTTATTTATTTCTCAAAGTAATTACAAAAGATATTAATATAGATTTTGAATACGTAGAAACAAACATTTGTGTATTACACATCTCATTTTATCAATTTAGGAGTTTTCTAATTTTTATATGTTATGAATTTTAAAATAACTATGTGAAATTTTTTATTTCACTTGTAATATAGAAAAGTTACTAATAATTCAGAAAGAAGATATATAGTTTTATTAAATAGAAAATTTAAAAAAAAATAACTATGTGAAATTTTTTATTTCACTTGTAATATAGAAAAGTCACTAATAATTCAGAAAGAAAATATATAGTTTTATTAAATAGAAAATTTTTTTAGAACATTTAGCATGTAGAGATAAATATTTGTAGCACATGCTAATTTATAAAACTGTATTATTATAAGATTCAGTATTTATTTAATGGATTCAAATGTTTATTATTTATATTTGATAAATTGTTTATGTTTAATGTGTAATTTCTTCATAGAATAATATATAAAATCCTAAAAGTTTTAAGCAAAACGGTGATTTCATTACCATTTGACTCATACTATTATCGCATAACTCAAAACGAAAACTTAATTTTTTTATATTCACGAAATTGGAACAAACACAAATAAATAGAAAGTACACATATTATTTAAATATTAATTTTAATAAATTTTGTTTTGTTAAAGTTCTGAAATTTTTGATTTACTTAAATTGTATTATAAAAAATATTAGACTTTAATAATTTATTATCACTAATATTATTCGATTTATTTAGCAAGAGTCAGTTCTTTCTAATTATTATCATTATTATTAAAATTATTATTTAAATTAGTAATGAATGCGAGATCTGTTTATTAAAGCTAAGAGTTGATTATAAATATGAAAGAGGATTAACGCAAAAGAATGCAAAACAACTAAATAATTTTCAAAAAAAAGCTTCGTATTTTGTAATTAAAGTTATATTTCCCCTCATTTCTGATTTTCAATTATAATTTTTTTTTATAAAAAAGTAACAAAGCGTATAAAGAGGAGTAAGCCCATAATTTTATTTTGTTTACACAAAATACTTTAAATTCTAATAATTTTTGAGGGAAATTATTAATCTATTAAAATATATTTTCTGTCCCACTGATGTTTTTTAAAACCTTTAAATAAAACAAGATAATCAATAAACAAGATAATGTGCTGTTGAAAAAATGCATATTGTAAAGAAAGAATTTTCTTAAATAAATAATACAAAATATATTTAATTTAACATAATTTCTTAGTATATACTTGCTCAAAATGTCAATAAAAGACAATTTTTTTTTCTACGCACAAAAGAAGTGTGTGTGTATAACTTTAAAATGTATGTTAAAAATTATAATCATAAGTGTAACAAAAAGTTACTCCAGTTAGAATTTCATTTTTTATGTAAAGCAAATATATGATTATGTTTTTCATTTTATTGAAAAATAAATGTAAATGTTGTTGCAAATTTTTTTTATTAATATTTAAGTTGAAGCCGAAAAATTTATTCAGTTAAATAAATGTTTTAAAATCTCAGCGAAATGAAACCATGTGAGTCAATGTAATTCTTAAGTTTTGTTTCCATGGTTATGCACACTTTTGAAAAATGATACATAGGCTTTAAGGTACCTATAACGGTATAGCTGTGCACTTTATCAATATGTCTTTGAGAAAACTGATCACTTTTTACATTATCTCAACACATTCTTATTGATCTCAAGACTATTACTACCACCATTATAATTTCATTGCTTTCAAATGAAATATTACAAGCGGGATTAATTTTATATTCAATAAAATATTGAATAAATATAATTTTCTTTACTATTTCGTTCCCTATTATCTAGCAAATCGTTGGTAAACACTAAATACCTTCATCCATCATTATTATACAGTAACCAAATAGTTAATTTATTCACCAAAAAAATTTTAATATTTGCACTAAAAGTTTAAAATTTTTTTTATCAGTTTTTAATGACTTTAGCACTGTTAAAATAACCATAAAAAATAATTCACACGAGGCATATTTTAGTCGCGAGAATATTTGTGTTGTAAGAAGTGTTCTGTTCTTGTCTCGTAATGTGATAAAAAAATTAATAATATTCACAACAGCTCTTATTTAGAATTTCATAGATTTGTTTAAAACAAACTTTTATGTAAGGAAATGAAGTAAAATGACTTTTGTGATTGAATAATTCTTAAAATTAATAAAACTTATAATGAAAGCTATCTTCATGTTTAATAATTAATAGGATTTACAAAAATATTTTTCTAAAATTTCAAGCACGTTAAATGAATGTATTTTTCTTATTTAAATTAGCTTACTCTTATAATATTTACATAAGCAATTTAAAAATCTCATAAATATAAATTCTAATAACGCACATTATACATTTACAAACAAACGACGTATAATAAATTTGACGTAGGCTTTTCTTTGCTTTTAAATTAAAGTGATTTAATCATAATTTTATGCCCATAAAAGATATCAGTTAATCAAATACAGAATTGTATATTTTAAGAGTTAATATTGTCATAAATTTCATTGATATTAAAATTTTATTTATATTTTATTTATATTTCATTGATATTAAAATTTTAAATATCAAGAATATTCAATTATTATTCTTTTTCTTTTTCTGCAATTTCAGTTTCTAAATTATTGTAGTATAAAAAAGTTACAGAATTTTAGATATTAATTAATAGATCATTTATATTATATGTATGAATTCATAGATCAATCATTTAAAATGTTATTTAGGGATTAAAGGTAGTTAAAAATAGAGCTCGCTATTTAAATAATCTCATACTTAATTCATACAAGTTTAAACCACCGGACAACGTGTCTAATTGGCAGCGTGCCTGATTACGGGTAGAGGGGTCCTGTGTTCGAATCCCAGTTCAGGCATGGATGTACTTTCTCTCTCCCTCTGTATCCTGTCTTTGTCCTTTCCTTGTGTGAAAGAGGTGTGAAGGGTTTCCTACCCTATAAACGGGTCCCTATGGCACGTGTGTGTACTGAAGAAGGCGGACTGCACACCAAATATGGTCCAGTTGGAAAAGTGGAGCAGCGCACCCCAATTTGCCAGTCTAGCTGGCACACGAGAACAACAAGATTAAACTAATCCTTAATTTTAGTATTAGTGATATGTTTTTTTTTATGTTTTTGCTTCAAAATGTTATTGGTTTAAACTTTTACAATCCAACAAATTTTTGAACAATGGCAGTAGTAATTAAGGAAAAAAAATATATATAACAATTTTTGATTTCCATTGTTCAAAGAAACACATAGAAATACAACAGATCTCGAAAACTTAAATTGTAGGGAAAGGAATCAGATTAAAAATGACTAAGGTTATCATTTGAGCATTAAAAAGGAATTGTGTCTAAGTTTTATCTTATCATATTCAATACGGAAGTTGAGAATAAAATTATCCTTTAGGATAGATTAGGTAACATTTCGCTTTTTACAAATACAAACTCTCAATTTCGAAAGTATTAGTAACGGAGATAAACTGTTATGTAATTCGGATAAAAAATGCAAGATTAAAAAACTGATCAGAAGGAATTTCATTCATATCAATCAAATGAGAATTTACCGCTTAGAAAAAGTTCACTTATATATATTTATATATATATATATATATAATTATTTCTCAATTGAATTTTTCAATAATTTTTTTAACTAATTCATAATATGAGTAATTTAGAAGACAACGATTAAAATAATACAGGCACCGAAATTTAGCGGGTAAAAATTTAGCATGAAGCAAATAGAACTAACAAGGATTATGAATGTTAGTAGTAATATTTTTTGAACAAAATTCTATTTTATGTAAGACTAGATGTTTTATATATTCTATATAGTGCACTTAATAATAGAATAGTAATTGAAACATTTCATTTCGAAAAAAAATTAAAAAATTTTTTATATATTAAGTTTTTATTACTTGTGCTTGTTTTTGCATTCTTTGGTGCATCACTTATTAAAATAAAAAGCAGTGCAAAAGTACTGTTTGTCAATTTAAAATAAAGATAAATAAAATGTATTCGCAATGTTACTTAACCTTAAAGTATATTGCACTCTTTATCAATGTATAACTTGTTGTTTTATGGTTATAATTCATTGAGTTTTAAAATCTCTGATTTGGTTTCATTGACATAAAAAAGCTGTTGATGTTAAGCATAAACTATAATAAAATAAGTTATTCCTTATGTTAAATATAATTTACTTTTGAGAGTTATAAGTGATGTTTGAAATTGTCATATGAAATGGACATAATATTTTAAACGAATTTCTTGTATCTCTTACAAGCTGACATAAACTTTGACTTTTTATAGATGTTAAATTATGTCTTTAAATGTGGCATTTTCAACTTTAGATGTTTTTATCATGACATGATATTTCTTCTGTACTATAAGAAAAAAAAATGTGCAAAATATTATTTTTACTCATTTTAAAATTTAAAGATTAACTTTATAAGTAAGAGTTAAAACTAGTAACAAATTTCATTTCATTAAAAAGTATATAATACTTTTAGCAAAGGCTAACTTTTATTAATTAAAGTTTTTGCTAAGAAACATCTATGAGCGTTGCTTGTCACATATTTGTGATAGAAAGAGTTTTTTAAAGTGTTTTCTGATAAAACGTATTTTTGGATTTATCAATTGTTGCACATTTTTTTACCTTTCTTAAAGCAATATAAATATTATAATAATATTGAATAAAAATAAATTAAATTTCAAGGGAAATTTAACAAATGTTTTTATATAATCAATATTTAATTGCGATGTATATCGATGTTTATAGTTAAGCTTCCGAAAGTTTTTTCAAGTTAAAACCTGTTCATTTCCTTCTCAGATAAAAAAAAGTTTTATATTCTGAGAATTTTACTAAGAAATATCTATGGAAATCCGATCAATCTTATATTACTCAAAGAATACTATCAATTTAATTAATTTATCAATAAATATTTATATTTAAATGCTTTATAAAAAAGAAAATTTTTACATAAATGGATATAAAGCTTTGTGGGAATAACATACGTTCGAAATAAAATCCTCAATTTAATTTAATTAGAAAAAAAGAAATCTTATTAAATTAGGTAGAATAAATAGGAAGAAAAACTTACCTAACAACTTCCTATCAACTGAAGAATTAAATAAAATAGAGAGCAGTACCGGTAGCTAAATGATCCTTCTCTCATTATATATGACAACTTTTTTACAAGGAAAATATTCTTTATGACAACTATAAAAGCCTTCTGAACTAGACCAAGCAGCGGGCTCTCTATTTATATACTCAGCTTATTTACAATCTTTATAGCTCAAGATCGAAGGGAAAATAGATAAAGCTTCATATCAACTGCTCATCTTTTAAATTTCTTTTTTACTTCAATTCAATTTCCTAATAACAAAGTAACAAAAAGCACGTTGCTGAAATCCGTGCATATTTAGAAAAAAATATAATCGATTTGAATAATCTTATCGTTCTTAAAGCGAATAATCACAAGTTTTTTGGTGACGATAATTTGACGTATAAGGTGTTATAAACACGATTCTTTTTAAAGTGTTTGCCGGTTTCGACTGGTACACCGGAAAATAAATAGTTAAAATCTGTTGTTGTACGCGTTTCTAAATATTGAAGTGATATGATTATTTGAACATAGATATCTAATATCAGAAATCACAAACATTAAATCCCATAAACGTTTCTGAGCAATAAATTACTCAAGAAATCGTATATTTTTAATTGTTATTAATTTTTAGAAGTGGAAGTTGTTGCTGCCCATAAAAACAATTACTATAATTGTATTTTACAGCTTTTAAAAACTTTTAATGAAAAAATATAATCTGTCAATTGTAGTAAATTATAGGTTATATAAATATATTATTTTAATCTATCAAAAATATTTGAAAGTCTTGGAATTATTGAATTATTGATGTTATGCTATTTGTGTCAAAAATAAATGCTGCTTTCTGGAATAATCTGCAAATATAGTAAAAAGATTTTACGGATTGCACACAAAATTCCAAAATTCATTGTTAAACAGCCCCATCAACATGTCTGGTACGTAATATTTATTTCTATATCAGTAGTGACATGGCTGAGTTTTTGAATTTTCCCTAAAAACAAAAAAAAAAAAAAAAACAATCATTAAAAGGCTACGAGTCAAGTAGCTACCATCATACTATTTAGAATAGTCACGATGTTGGTTATTTTTAGTAGAAAAAACTTTCATGGTGATTTAGTCGTATGAAAAATGAGCATTGCCAAACCTTGAAGATCATAAGCATTTTAATCATTTAAATGTTATGCTTTCACTGTTGAAAGTGGGCATTTTTGAGTATTGCCTAAAAGATTGTTATGCTGTAGTAGTTTAGTGTAAATACTTAATTATAAAGTGACTAATAAATCTTTATTCATTGTTATGAAATCAATTGCAAATTAGAAAAAAGTTAAATTTTGAATTTTTTATGTGTCTTATATGTACTTATAAAAAGTAAACAGTAAAAATATTTATAACACATTCGTTTTTAGACAGTTGTTGCTCTCTTTATAATTATTTTTTAAAACAGAGAGACTTGAATTTGAAAAAGAGTGTACCTTTACACATAATTAATCAATGATTCTTTATTTTATATTGTGTTTTTTTCCATTTGATTTTATATGCCATATAATGTATTTAATCTAAAAGATCCTTTTATAGTAATATTTATTAATAAAAACAAACTATTCAATTCTTTTTTAATCACTTCGAACTGTTAATTTTAAAAAATAATTAAAACTTTGTAATGAAAATGTATGTAGATCATTATAATAATTATAATTAGATAATTTAATTAATTATATAAAATAAATTCATTATAATAATTTAATTAATTATAAAATAAAAATGTAGATCATTATAATTAAAAATTATAATGATCTACATTTATCAATTTCATATACATTTTCTGCATTTTCAAAGAGAATATATGGAATTTTAAAAAGGTGTGCCATATTATAGTAGAAAAAAGAATAACTGGAATATAATAAAAATAGTTGAATTTTTAAAGAGAACATATTGAATTTTAAAAAGGTGTGTCATATTATGATAGCAAAAAAGAATAAATGGAATACAATAACTAAGCTACTATGTAACTGAGGGTATGGATGCCCTCATCTAATTAGAATGATTTATATTATATCCTAGTGGCACTTGCGATCATGAACACTCAGTACATGTAATTCACAAATTGATCAATGGATTTATGTAGCTTATTGAGAAGTAGAATTTATTATTTCTCTTATAGATGTGGGAATGTATTCATAAGTAAAAACATTATATAAAAGATAGCTTAAATTAGGTTGTCATAAACATATTTTAATTAAAAATTAAATTCTATATATTTCTTTACTTTTCTTATAACTGTACAATTAGTTTTGTATGTATTTGTTCAATGTGTAAAAAGTAGTCAGGAAATTTATTCCTTTTTGATTGAAATAATTGTTTTAATATTTAAATTTTTTAATGTGCTTACAATAATAGTAGAACTGATTTTTTTGCACAATAACAAAAAATTTAATAATTCAATAAAAATGAAAAACTCTTGGAATTTAATATTTTGAATAAATGAAGTAATTTATATTATATTCTTCTCTTAAAATATAAACTAAATTAATGCATAATTTTTAAGCAACTTATCCAATATTTCAATAAAATATTCAATTGTAATTAACAAATTCTATATTCAAAAATGGTTAAACATGTAAATTTTGGAATTTGATTAAAAGTTTGAAGACAATAAATTAAAAAATTAATTTTTAACATTAATTACAAGAAATGCTTTGCCTTTTTTTTAGTTTTACTCTTTATAAACTGTTTAGCACAACGTCAAAGTTGATGCATTAAGACGCATATATTTCAATAGTCTCTGACTTACAATACATAAATATAAAGAGTTGTTGTCTTGTGCCAGTTAGGCTGGCATTATAGTGTGAAGAATTGTCTGTATAATGTAGAATTGTCTGTATAATGTAGATTCTCAGATTTTTTTACTCCAAAAAAAGCCTATATAGAGGATAAGAAATCAAATACAAATTATGTACAATAGAAAGTAGGGTATTACAGAATTACCAATTTTTATATTGACTAGTAAGCGATTAGTTTTAAACTGTATGTGAAAATCTCACCAATAAGTAAATTCTTTGATTTGAAAAATTGCAATGTAGATAAATTTCCAGATTTTTACTTGACAAAAACCCTATATAGAGGTTGAAAACTCAAATACAAATTATCTACAATAGAAAGTATGGAATACAAAGTTATCACAATTATAAACAATACCTTGAAAGTTTGAACAAAATTAATCGCTTAATGTTGCATAAATTTACAATGACAAAAAATTAACGTATTTGTTAGAAACTGATAACAAATGTTTACAATGAGATTATTTTTCATAGTTATTGCGATGATATTTTAGGCACCAGAGCTTTAGAATGTTAGTATACATTGTGGTTATTTCAATGAAAACCAAATTTTTATTTCAATTATCTCATACACTTGCTTTTTATGTATATTTTAATTGAGAATACATACATTTTTTTAAATATTTTCTTTGGTCTCTTGTGGTATATTAAAATATTTTAATTTACTTTAAATATGAATCAAATATGCTGGTTAAATATAAAGTAAATTATATAGTCTTTTTTAAGGTGAACACCGTTGTATAATAAGTTAGAAAATACTTCATTTAGATATAAAATAACACTTCAAATTTACTGTATATAATTAACCTAAGAATCTGTACAATAAGAAAATGCTATTTTATTTTGATAATTTTAGAAAATCAGGTTTTACTCAATAGGGGTTAATGAACTCTTTTTATCATAACTTATCTCTCAAAAACGTTTAAAATGTTTTTCCTATCATAGCAATAATTTATGTCATTAATAGCAAATATACAAAATAAATCATTTTTAGCGACAATATTAATTCGTAATTTTTTAAAACTAAAAAGTAATGTAGTTGGCTGTATTGATGCAGTAAGTGATATTTTATCTTCCTAAAACACACAATTTCAATTGTAATCTTATTTCGTCTGTTACTGACATCACAAATTGCAGGTATTTTTGTTTTTTTTTTTTTTATAACATGAAATGTTTTAATTTTGGTCAATATTGATTCGACCACAGCTAGACAGGTGATCAGATGAAAACAGGATAGAAACAAAATAGAGAAAGATAGTACAGGAAATGTCCTTCAAGCATTTTATCTGTCAACCGTTAGATATTAATGGTGTACGAAGTACATGGCCGATTTAATGGGCGCCACTTCAGATTATCACTTTCTTTATTCTTTTTTGCTCTTTTTACTTTGTATGTTGCCATTCAAATAACCAGCGCATGAGTATCTCTTTACTGTATCATCCTATAATTACGACTTAACTAAATAAGAATATACACTACAGATAAGTTAAAAAAAAATGCAGCAATAAAAACGTTTAAGGGCAGATAAATGCATTTTTATTATATACTATTACAATTTGTTTAATCATGTTAAGTATTCAATAAAAGTTTTCAAGAAATCGACTTTTATTTAATTTGTATGAATATTTTTATTACGAATAAAGCATGAAACCATTGAAAATATATTTTAAAAATAACTTGTAAGTTTTGATTTTTCAAATGACGCACCAAAAAAATGGGATACAAAAGAAGAACTTTAAATGAATAAACTTTATTGGAACTAGAGGTTTCTAAGTTTTTAACGAGATTGTATTTGATAATGGATTAAGCTTGTATCGATGTTATATATATCATGCGCAGTAAAGTTTCTTGCCATTCTCAACCTCATAACGGCTATATTATATACATATAGGCAATATTTAGATGTAGTGAAGTAGGTATTATGACCCCACTATGACCGGTACTATGACCGCACATAAAACCACAGAGAGTGATACCTGATTGAACTGGAGTTAGCGTTCCTACCTCGAAAACGAAATGAGATTGGGAAAAAATTTATTTATAGAGCATCATCAATTTAGTACTAATACATACCTTGCAGTATTTAGTGCGAAGAGAGTTGAACAGTTAAATTTCTACATCATGATGCCACGAAATTTGAATGGAATGACGGCAAAACGCGACAACGAAATGTGTCACTATGGTTTCACTTGTGATTCGAAGTGAAAAATCCGTGAATGCATGTTTGTGCTAATTATCTTTATAGAGTGGAAAATACTTAATAACGTAAAATAGAGTGCATCATTAACAGAAACGATCACAAGTTAAAGTTGGGATTAGTAGCAATATATAAATATGTAAATAATGTCGTACCTATTTCCCTGAAACAGATATAGAAGAAAAGGTCTTGGGGATGCAGTATACTGACGCGCATGGTCATTTAAAAATTTTCCAATCCTGAGTAATGTGAGATGATTTTAATATATCCAGTTTGGTGAATAAGAAAGGAAAGCTTTGTAGTCTTCAAAGCTGTACCAGCAATGTTTGCCTGTAGAGTCCCATCTTTCTCATTAATTCATTCTGAGTTAAAACGCTAAAGGAAGACAGGCTGTTTGACTATTTGGGTTTTAATTATCTGGGAAATCAGATAAGTTAGAACGGCAAGTTCAGCTGGATAAAGTGCTCATTTCAGGCATGTGGCTACGTATAGTTGAAACTTGGCACAGCACAGATCAGTCAACACTGTTGTCTCTCTAAAAATCAGATTTGGAAAATCTTAAGTGAATTAGGTGCTCAACCATACAGACCAACGCTTTAATAGATTTTATTGAAGGAGTAAATGTTACTGAACTAGGTTACTGATGCAAAAATCATCATAAATCAGATAAAGGACCAGTCAACATCTTAGGCAGATACAGTACGGAATAATGAGGTCTGCTTTTCGCGGAATGCCGTGTACAATAGGTAAAATATCCATTACTGGGCAGTGGCAAATCCAAAATGTTTTACTGACTTTCGAAATCAAATATGCTTTGCTATAAACGTTTGGTGTGGAATTTACAAAAAAAGCTGATTAGATTAATATTTTATAATAGCTTGTTAACGGAAGCATGATATTTACAATTATTACATAACATAATAGGAGATATTGGAAAAACATGCCTCTACTTAATTTTAAAAATTTATCGCTTGAACATAGTAGAATGCCTGGCCGCAAGACATATTTAGTGAAGCAGTACCTTGTCAAGGAATTTGGGAGACAAATAATTGGATATTGAGGAGAGGAAAATACCTGTTATATAAGTAAATAAGTTTATGAGAACTTTTTCTTCACTGCAAAATGAAATGTTAAAAGTAGATTCATATAAAGGAATAACAACATTTATCAACAGAAAAGTTCTATATTTTTTTATATGATTATTCTTTTGTACGCTAATTGCATTTATTAATGCATATTTTAAATAGTTTAATTACAGTAAATAATAATTACTTATACTCATTTTAATGGTTAATTGATACAGTATTAAGTAGAATTGAAGATTAGCTTTCTATTTTTATCAACTGTCAATTTCACTTTTTTAGTTGTTAGTTTTAACACTGTTTCTTAGACGATGTCTTTAAATTTATGTTGTGTATAACTTCAGAAGCATATACATGCGATACAATATTTACTTCATTAAAGTACATTATATACACTACTGGTCATTAAAATTGCTACACCAGGAAGAAATGCAGATAACAAAATGATATTTATCGGACAAATATATTATACTAGAAATAACAAGTGATTAAATTTTCAAAAAATTTGGCTGGATAGATCCTGAGAAATTAGTACCCAGAACAACAACCTCTGGCAGTAATAACAGCAGTTATACGCCTGGGCATTGGGAAAACAGAGATTGGATTGCATGTACAGGTACAAATGCCCATGCAGCTTCAACACGATGCCACAGTTCATCAACCGAAATGACTGGAGTTTGGTGACGAGCCAGTCGCTCAGCAACCATTGACCAGACGCTTTCTATTGGTGAAAGATCTGGAGAACGTGCTGCCCAGGGCAACAGCCGAACATGTTCCGTATCAAGGAAGGTCCGTACAATACCGGCAACATTCGGTTTGGCATTATCCTGCTGAAACGTAGGGTTTCGCAGGGCACGAATAAAGGGTAGAGCCACGGGTCGTAACACACCAGAAATGTAACGTGCACTGTTCAAAGCACCATCAATGCGAACAAGAGGTGACCGAGACATGTATCCAATGGCGCCCCATACCATCACGCCAGGTGATGGGCCAGTATGACGATGACGAATGCAAGCTGCCAGTGTGCGTTCACCACGATGCCGCCAAACACGGATGCGACCATCATGATGCTGTACATAGAACTGGATTCATCTGAAAAGATGACGTTTCGCCATTCGTGCGCCCAGGTTCGTCGTTGATCACACCATTGAAGGCTCTCTTGTCTATGACGCAGCGTCAAGGGAAGCCGCAGCCATGGTCTCCGAGCTGATAGTCCATGCTGCTGCAAATGTCGTCGAACTGTTCGTGTAGACACTTGTTGTCTTCCAAACGACCCTGGTTTCTTGACTCACGGCTCGTGACGTGGTTGTACGATCCATTACGGCCATGCGGATAATATGCCTGTCTTCTCGGCTGCTAGTGATAGGTGACCGTTGAGATCCCGCATGGCGTTCCGTATTACCGTCCTGAACCCATCGATTCCATATTCTGCTATCAATCATTGGATCTCGACCGACGCGAGCAGCAATACTGCGGTAAGATAAACCGCAATCCCGGTATACTACAATTCGACCTTTATCAAAGTCAGAAACGTGCTGGTACGCATTTCTCCTTCTTACACGAGGCATCACAACAACTTTTCACCAGGCAACAACGTTCAAATGCAATTTGTGTATGAGGAACCAGCTGAACAATTTCCTCATTTAAACACAATGTAGGTGTCGCTACTGGCGCTTGCTTTTTCTAAATGTGCTGAAAAGCTAATCATTTGCATATCACAGCACCTTCTTCCTTTCGTATACATTTCACGTCTGTAGCATGTCGCCTTCTTGGTGTAGCACTTTTAATGGCCAGTAGTGTATTTTATTAAAGTACATTATATATATTTTATTAAAGTACATTATATACATTTTATTAAAGTACATTATAAATATTTTATTAAAGTACATTATATATTATATGAATAAGATTGTTAAATTTCATTAATAAGAGAATTTATTAAGTATTTTTAATGATGAAAAGGAATTAAATAAATTAATTATTATAAGAAATAATTCCCATTCTAAGGCATTAAAATATTAATGTTATCTATTCGTGAAACAGTAATAGTACAACTATAGTATTTATAAAATTGTAAAAGATAATAGATGAATAATTGAATGATTCATGATCATTATTTCGTTATCTTATATTCATGATAAGAAATTCCTAAAAATTCAGTCACTCACAAAAAATGAAATGATAACAAATTATAGATATCTGGTGAAGGATTTTACTACTAGGAATTAGATTATCAAATGATTTGAAAAAGTAAATAAGAACAGAAAGATAAGAATTTTTAAACGGAACAGCAGGAATAAACTTTTATGCTTATTTCATGCTTTTAAAACTAATTTGCTTAAAAATAAAGAACTTTGTCATATTTATAATTTCTAGGAATGAACAAATAAATGCCTCTAATAAAAAACTTTATGTATAAGTTGCACAAAATGTAAAACAATCAGTAATTTATCATTGAATAAACTGATATATTAATTACTTTGAATGAACAAACAGTACCTTGTACAAGCAAATAAATTAACAGCTGAAGATTATCAAGCAGTTATATAATCTTCATACCGTAGCTATAATAAGTTTCTTGTAAGAGATTATATTACAGCATCAACTAACGCTTTCCAGGGATTGGGTATTAATCTTTACTTGTTTTAAAAAAGCAATCATGAAAGTCCAAGAAATCTCAACAGACTTGTGCTTTCCCAAAATCAAAAATACTCATTATGCTTAACACTTATGAAATGGCAATTGAAAAAAAAGCTATGAAACGGCATAAGATACAAGGATTGCTCATAAGTTCTTAGTTTCAGAACACACTAAAAAAATGAGCTAACATTAACTTCGAAAATTGGTATAAAATATTAGCTTTTAACAGACTTACCGAAAACAAAATTGATAACTTTGATTTCATGCACAGTGAAGTGTCTTGCAAAATTTTCCTTATTAGACGAAAGGAAATAAATTCTAAAATTAATTAGGAATATTGCCGATTAGAATACCCACATCACTAACCATATCACAGCATATTCAGTTTGAACGAGTGATCCAGTGTCTACGCCACTTACATCAAAGTTGTCTGTCCACAAGACGTCCATTGCTTCGTCTACCTTTGACGCAGAACCCCAGACGTTTCCACCGCAAATGGTGTGATGAAAGAAGGATGTGGAAGGCAGAATGAAATTGTCTTTACTGACGAGTCATACTTCTGTATACACCACGATTGTCGCATTCGAGTTTGGAGACACCGTGGAGAGAGGATGTTGAACAGCTGCATTATCCACCACCACACTGGTCCTGTACTGGGTATTATGGTATGGGGCGGTATTGGATATCACTCTCGCACTGTCACATTGTCCTTCTTTACCTTCAGGACTTGCCCAACAACCATACTTCAACAGAATAATGTGAAACTATACGTGGAAAACATTGTTACAGGGTTCTTCGTCAATCGCCAGATTGAATTTTTTCCCGGGCCTGCTCGCTTCCCGAATCTTTTGCCGATAAAAATATATGGTTCATGGTTGCTCAACGATTGACCCAGATTACATCCCCAGCTGCCCCACCAGAACAACTTTGGCAACGTGTGGTAGCTGCTTGGTCTGCTGTACCCCAAGAACACATCCAAATTCTTTTTGAATCAGTGCCGAGGTGTGGGGTATTGGTGATCTCCAACAATGGCGGCTACTCTGGCTACTGATTTTGGCAGGAAACATACTTCACAAAAATTTATAAATTTAATCATTTGATACTTGGTCAACATGTTACATACGAAATAAGTTTTGTTGAGTTATCTCTTGTCTTTCTGGATGTTGCAATTTGGGTGGCCTGCAGTGTACATTGTAATACTGGACTCATTTAATATCTGATGCCATTGGATATATAATACTATACTGTATATTGTTCTCCCAAACTTTTAGTAATTCTTCTAAAGGTAGCTTTTTTGTTGTAAAAAATAAAATTAGACATATTTACAAAACCTTTCATCTTATAAAAACTTAGTTTTAATTACTTGAAAATTTGCGATTTTTAAATTTCTGTTCGTATAGTGAGTGCTTCATCAAGGGCAATAGATGAAAGTCACAAGGTGTGTAACTAGAAAAAAAATTAAAGTACCAATTTAAACAAATTTTTTTTAATAAAAAGGAAAGCAAACATCCGTATTCTGTTATTCACCAGGAGTTATGATAGAATTTGGAATTATTCATTACAAACAGCATGATCCTACTAAGACATTTTATACTATATTGCCACTCATTGGAAAAGCAACTGAAAGAAGGATAACAAATATAATAAATTCATTTTAATGATTACACTTAGTATAAATGCTTATTAACTACTAATTTAGTGTCTTATGAAGTAAGGAAGGCTATATAATCAATCACGAGTTACTTCAATGACAATCAATAACCTCTGCAATATATAAGCCTATGCTGCCGGTTTGACCGAATTAATATCAATTTTCAAACAAAATCACGGGCCAGTTTACTTCACGTCCCGCTAAAAACTAAATTCATTTTATAGATGACCAAAAAGTCTGCAAACATGTAATTAACCATGAGGTACTATTTAGAATAATTACTTTGTCATTTATTTCTTTACTGTACAAAAACTGTTGAAGAGAAATGAGCATCTTAGGAAATCTAGGTAAGCAACCCCATAACAATGAGAAAGAAAAAATTGATGGCTTTTATGTAAGATGGATTCCATTCTTGGAGCTGTAAGAGAATAGTTTTAGAAACGCTGAACCGTTTTAATGGGTCAATTTGACCAAAATAAATAATGTTGATTGAGAAAACACCGAAACTTGTATCAGATGCAAAAAGAAACAATGATCAGCTGTATGACTAAGTTACGTTTGCTAAAAAGTATTAGCAGTCAAATTGGGATCACTTAAAGCAAGAAGAGACAATCAGACATGTTATCATTTCAAATGAAAAAAAAAAATGGCACAGGCTGTTTGATCACTTCAAGGATGATTGAATAGCAGCCTGATCAATACTGTTGAGTATGCTTTCGGCTTTCTAGGGATATCAGCACCAGTTGAGAATATAATTTCTTTGATCAACACAACACATATACTGATGATAGGGATTCGAAGAATAATCTAAATATGATGACATGTAAAATTAGTATGGAGCAACTTTGTTAAAACTTTTACAGAATAAAAACCAAAGAAGAGATTCTAAAAAATACATGTAAATATTTTCAAATTTTTATTGCTCATTCAAAGTGTTTTTTCTTACTTAAGTACCTTATAAATATTAACATATAAGAAATGAAATGTTTAAATTAAGATACTTGTGTCATCTATTTTTACTCTTGATTTAGGTTCCAAATCAGTGACCATTTATTCATAGCGTTGAGAATAAACTATCTTCTAAAACGCACACACACTTTAATAAATCGCAAAGAGCTGTACTCTTGAATATGCTGATGCATTTCATAGTTCTGGTTGAACACTTCAGAAATCTGGCTAGCCTATGAATGCAGCAGAATTAAACGACATCCTTCGCACATATTGCTGGGAAATAGTGTTGTTGTTACTTATGATATTGGTTACCTGAATTTATGTCAGTAGGGTGTGTCTTTCGTTTAACCAGAGCATCACGAAGGCGAAAATACGACTTCGCTCTAAATTCCTCCGATAGATGGCCCTATCAGAGGGTCCACTCCCTCAGTTTTGACATTGATCTGATGGAGAACGAAATTTTCTCTAGATCATTACACCCATGGTAACTGCTAAGTGACAGTCCGTGGAACTTTCGACACCACAGATTTAACCAGCACGTATATCGCATGTATTCGGTGGGTCTTTGACGTCATTAGGAAAGGAACCCCACCCTTTCGGACGGAAAGCCGATACCCAAACTACTAGGCTACCTATGGAAAATAGTAATATTTTATTTTAAATATGATTTTTGATATTATATGTGACCTTTGGGAAATAGTATTCTTCATAAGTACTCTTTGTTAGTTGTTCTTAAGGTATCAAAGGTATTCAACAAAAAATAAATGAACAAAAAAAAAAGCTAAAACTGTACGCAGTTTAATGGAATTTAGGATATTTAAGAAACAATTACATGCAATATGTGAGCGCATAGTATCCTATTAAAATATAGCTGAAAGCTTGAATAAATGGAACAAATACTACGTCTCTCTTTAAAATCTAATTTTTTCCATTTCGCTCAGTATATTAATATCTTTATATTACAAATCACGAATTAATTTCTGAAGACATTTTTTAATTGTAAATCTCCAATGATTTAATGTATTCATATACGATGCAATTTTTCTGATTAATAAAGCTAAAAGTAAAAATTAATTTCTGATGAAAAAAAAAAAAAAAAAACTCTTAAAAATTAAATATTCTAGTAAAATTTTAAATTTTACTTAACAAATGGAATTTTAAAATTCTCCCTTTTTGAAATCAGCTCTCCCTTTGAAAACAGCTTATCTATTCACTGGATTTTATATGCTTTTCTAGCTATTCTAACATAGAGTTGATTAAACATAACAATATTAAAACAAAGCTTGAATTTAGCATCTTTTATGTATTACAGAACTTTTTTTTATACATTCCATCTTGGTATCTGTGTGGGTACAACATATAAATATTATGTTGCTCTTATATTATTAACCTTTGCTCAAAATTTGAAATTGCTGTTAAGGAGAAAATTATAAACTTAAATTTTGAATATTAGAAAAATTATTTTATTAAAATTTATAATTTTTATAGCATTAAAAATTTAAGTTTATAAAGTTTTCATTGGGTTTATAGTATTATGTTTACAATTATTGAAGCATATTTTTAAATTTTCAATGAGTCTTAGCAAGTACGGAAAAATTTTATTACATGTAATTTCCCAAATTGAACCAAAAAATGGATTAAACACGGTAAATGAAAATCATTTTATTTAGTATATGTTTAAGTTTATTGAAACTCATAAGTTTTTTTATTAATTATTTAAATGCTTTTCAAAACAATTTAAATGTGTTATGCCATTTTTTATAGAAGATTACAAATATTAATATTTTATTTTCAAATTCATTTTATCCTTTCAAAAAGTCACTGGATTATTTATAATATTTAAGCAATTTAAAATACTGGTGCGAGTTTAGATCCGCGGGTTGAGTACGGTATACTCAAACTTTCATCTCTTTAGTGAGTAGATAAACTGAGTACCAAACCTCCAAGCACGCTTGGGAACTAAAGACTGGAATTTACGCGTTTGCCTGACCAACTAACCGGGACATATATGCTTCGAACCCCAGGGTTTTCGGCCAGGAAAAAGATATGTGCAACGTAAGATTTGACTCATAAGTACATTCTTAAATATGTATACATACTATATATGAAATAAGATAGAATTTGCACATGTTAAGTCAGTAATATTCATTCATATGAAAAGTTACATGTTCTCTCTCAGTTCATTTTATTACGATTTCATTTTAATTTTAAAATGAATAATTTTATATTTGTTGGAGAATACTCTGATTTTTACAAGGTCTCATTCTTTGACTTCTGAATTTCGCTAAATGCTTATGAAACTTTCTCCTTAAAAGTGATATATTTAAAAGAACACAACACATATATGATTTATTTATGTTGTTAAGTATCTACTAGTAATATAGTCATTTTTAAATATATACATTTTAAACACATTTATAAATAAAGTGTAAGAAATACATTTTTAAATTATAAACTGAAATTAACAATTAAGCTTGGAATCTTAAAATTGTAAGTATCCATGTAAGTAATTAGGTTGTAATCAAATGTGATAAAATAAAATTATTCTCAATGTTTTTCTTGAAATAATTTTTTTTTCTATCAGTCCAGATGATTTTCTAAGAAAACCTAATACATGCATTATGTAGCAAATACTTCCTGCCTCTGAAATGAATTGATGTTTTTGTTGTTTCATAATACAAATAGCCAGCCCGCATAAAGGAATTGGGTCAAGGAAACAACATAGACTAATATCACTGTATATAAGCATAATACCTCGAAGATTTAGCCTGAAGTAAAACGAAGATTCACAATGTGGTTTCTGATTGTCTTTGTACTCTGCATACAGGGAGGTGAAGGTAAAAAATTGTCAGAGCAGAGCTTCATACCTTACATCACTGGGAAGCTTTTAGATCCATTACATCGTAAGTTAAATTTATTACAAAAAGTATGCTTTTATGTGTGTGACACGCTTTCAACTAAAAGTCTGGATGAATGTTTTTGAAAATAATTTTATTAAAATTGTTTAATCTACATGCCAATGTACCTGTTTATTTTTCATTGACTTTGTACTATGTAACTGACTTTGTACCATGATTATATTACACAGAGTAACTCAGAATCTGACAAAAATAAAAGTGACATGTACTGTTCGTGATAATTTTCTCAAGTATTTCCGTATCAGGCACTTAAGAGATAAAGCAATGCAATCTGTATTGCTTTATCACTGCATAAATAACCAAATCTGATGAACATTGGTCAATTAACCAATTTAAGTTACAGCAGCATCTCACGTGATCAGTTTGTTACTATGCTTAAACGAAACTGCAAAGTGTGCGGCCAATGCCAACTTGCTGATATTATAAATGTACTCTTATTCTTGGATAGATTGTAAGTGGGCAATTATCAGTCATGAGTCACTTCTGAAAGCTTATTTAAAATTTCAATATCCTTTCAATATATATTTATCAGACTTACAATGCAACTACATAATCTTTTTGATGTTTGTGCATCTAATTTATTGCATGTGCGAGTATAGTAGTACATTTTATATCTATAAATTAAAAACAAATTATAAAAAAAATAAATAAAATATGGTGTATAAAAGTTCTCAAAACTACCCAATCATTAAAAAGAAAGAATTTTTTTCATTTTCTTTGACTATTGTATTGTTAATTTAAAAAATAAAGAATGAGAAAGGTATAACGTTAATGAATTATTAAACTATTTTTATAAGTAATTTCTTTAAAATTATTTATTATTGTAGATTCGTTGTGTTCTTTATAATTATACCTTTCGATAATGGCTACTATTATGAATGTGAATCTGAAGAACACAATCAAACATTACCTTCTAAAACCTGGCAAGTTTTCTAAGGTCATTACTTTAAAAAACTATTTGTTATTAAGGTTATTAAGGTAACCTGCCAATGATAACTATTATTATTATAGGCAGGTCACCTTAATAAAGCTATCAATTTTGCTAAGATAATGTTATAAAAAGTTAAGATGTTCAAATGTGATTTATATCGTCCCACTTTTTGATTTAGGATCAAATCAAGGTGATCAGTGTGTGGTCAGGTTATTTATATACCATTTACTATGACAATAGCAGGTCTCTTAAAAATCAGCTTAGAATATTTTAGATTTTTTATTCACAAAGATAAATAAAAAAATTAAAGTTTTACAAACCAAATCTCAAAAATCAGTTTTATTTAATTATTTCTAATCATTGTTTTTAGGACCCATAAATAATATTTGATTTAATATACTTACTTCCCATATTTTACAATTTCATGGTAAAGAAACTTTGCAATCTAATGTCAAATTTATTTACATTTTTTGAAACCCCGACTATGCATTTTTTTCATTTTCCGAAACAATTACCTGAGAAAATTTTATATTATTGCAAAGTTATTGAATTAGATATTTGCATTCAAATTTTTTAACACACATTCTAGTATTGTACGTAAATAAATTCTGCACATAAATATATTTATATAATAATAATTATTATAAGATCTTTTTAGAGCTCATCTTTTAAATATAAATAAATGTCAATTGAATCAATATAATCTATTTTATTCGTGCTTTTATTCATTGACAATATACACTTGCAAATAAAGTTAAGAAACGCAATAAAATTGTATTCGTTAAGTATAAAAAATTAATTAATCTTCAATTAAGAAATGTAGCTATTAAAAATAAGACTATATTTTTCTCAATTTTGGTGTGATGAACGAAGCATTAGGATTTTTAATGCTTAAAGGGAATCGCTTATATTGTTAAACATTTTACGAATAGAAGAGAGTTCCCTAAAAGATTTACCTTAATGGATAAAATTTTTACATATTAATTTATAAATCAATGAATTGATATTCTTGTAATTTACAGCCATACAATTGTTTACATACATTGGTTTGGTTACAGTTGTCATCAAGAAAGCTCCAATGTATTATCAAATATATAGTACACAAGTTCAGTAAAAGAGTAAACATGTATGTATTCCAATTGGTCGTCATGTTTATTGAAATATTTCCATGAGAAAGATTTTCAGCAGAAAAGAAGTAGAATTGTAAACATGAATATCTTCCAATTTGTCGACATGCATACTGAAATATTTGCATGAGAAAAATTTTCTACAGCAGGTAATGGTTTGTTTTAATAATAAGCATAAATTCATGAAATACAATTAAATTATCACATAAACTTGTTTTTAGTCTATTGAACTCTGAAAGAAACACATGAATACACACGCCCATAGTCATTTAATTGTGGGAGAAATCACATTGAATCATGGTGTAATTTTCTTCTACATATAGAATATTTTTTTCACATAACGTTTATTGCTAGACAAGATCAGACTGTTATCACTATCTAAAACAAATTTTCCTTTTTAAATAAAATTATGTAAGATACAATAATCTTCTGTCCAATATCTACATTAGTTCACCACCTTTTTTCAGTCACAAATTAAATACAGTAACTGTTTTATCAAGATCATTTCGGCTTCTTTCATTCGTCTTCATGTTTTATTCGTAAAGATAGTTATATCAAATGAGAGTCATTTCGATTTTGTCGGGAATTAAGCAACAATTTATTGGCTTGCTAAAATTAAGCAAAAGATGATTTTTTGCCATAATTCCACAAGAGATATTCTGAGAGACATTTATAAAAATGGAACCTGCTTGAAAGTTATTCTGGTACAGATCCACGTGTGAAAGGATCAACTCATTTCATTAGCGATCTCCGATTACAGATCCTATCAAAAACAGAGTTCAATCTGCTTGTTCAGCATAATGCCTGTTTAGACGAGAACTTCAAGACCACAGTCATAGGTATCATATTATTAAAATATGTTATATATAAAGGGGATATAGATGCCATGAATCATTTTCCTCAGCATTTATTAGTAAAAAATATCTGATACCTAAACAATGCTTTGAAAAGACTTTATGTAATATGAAAAAAAATTACAGTCTTGTCATTAGATAAGATATATCATTTACAGTCATAACTCTTTCAAAGAGGTCATTCCAATATCTAAATAATAATGTGTTAATGTTTGTGTGAATCACTATTTTGAAAATTTTAATTTTTTAATTATTGTTATTTTTGTTTAAATATAATAGTTTTTATTAATTACCTAATTCACTCGACCGATGAATGAGTGGTTAAGGTTCCTGACTCCTGAGCTGTGGGTCCCGGGTTCAAATACAGGTTAGGGCATGAATGTTACTTTCTTTCTGTGTTTCTCTGTCCTTTGTTTTGTGATGATGTATGATTATGGCTCACCTTATAAAAAGGTTTGTGGTGGTAAGGCGTGGGCAACGCTACTCACCTTCATGACTTGGTTCAAAGGTGTTCGCAGGGTTACGACCAATAAGAAGCAGTATCTGGCCTTGTGGTGGGATAGGGTTCGTCCCTCAAATGCCTACCGTTGGTAAAAAAAATTACCTAACTTAATTCTATTGCATATATAGAGTTTAGGAACGGAAGATGTGTGTTCAAGCAAAGATAATTTTCCATGTGTTTGAGCTAATATTAAACACAATATTCTTAAAAAAATTAGTAAGACTATTTGACCTGATTTTTGATTACGATTATGTAGAATGAACATAAAATCGTTTCATGGTTATCGATTTTCAGTTTTAAATTTTAAATGAACAGAAATATTTTTTTCATTTGTAATTATTTTCTTAAATCTCCCTCAATATAAAATAATTACATTATATCAATCATTATGTATAAAATAATTATCCAATGTATCATTGTCTTAATACATATACATACATACATACATACATACATACATATATATATATATATATATATATATATATATATATATATATATATATATATATATATATATATATATATATATATATAATAAACAAATCCCAATGTTTCAATTATCATATTTTTTACAAAATAAATATGTTTCAAGCTTTCAAGTAGTTACGCAACCATTAAAACTTTACTTATGTATATACAAATCAATATTTAATTTCAGTTGTCTTCAAAAATGAATGCATCGGCGATCTCGGTTGTTTCTACAATGGCCCACCGTTTTATGATCCTATTTATCGCCCAATAAGCCTGTTACCCAACAGTGAATTTCGTACAGAATTTTATGCATATACACCTGAAAATCCAGATTTATCCTATAAGCTTAATTTAACTGAACATTCTGTCCATGGTTCGCCTCTGAAGTCAGATTTGCCATTGAAAGTTTTGATACATGGATATAGCGTGAATCTTGAAGTTGGTGATGTAAGATATGTAAGTATTAATCTTTTCAACCTATATATATATATATATATATATATATATATATATATATATATATATATATATATATATATATATATATATATATATATATATATATGTATATATGTATATATATATGTATATATATATATATATATATATATGTACATATATATATAATACATATATATATATACATATATATATATATCTATATATCTATCTATCTATCTATATATATATATATATATATATATATATATATAACTTTAAATCTATTTGAACATGTTAGTATTTTAAAGCTTTCAATATTGTTAAGCATTCGGAACGAAAAAAAATACGTTTGACTTTTAATGCATTCATAAATTGCATATTTTAACTTCTCGATTATTTATCTAAAATATAAAGACACATGTAAGTAAACAATAGTAAAATTTTAATCTTTTCTCAAACAATCTGAAATAGAATCAAAATACTAAACTTTTTTTTATTGAAGTTTAAATTAACTTAACTAAAACAAGAAGCTATGTAATTTTTATTTATGACATGTATTATTCTGATATAAATACCTTATACAATAGAATTTAAATATTAAATATTTAGGTGATTTTTAAAAGTACTTAATATATCTTATTAAATTATTCCTGTACAGAATATCAATTGTGTAATATTCAAAATACTGGATAAAGTTACAAAAATAAGGAAAAAAATTGGTGATATTATGAAAATATCATTACTAAACATTACACATGAAATCATTCAAGAAAACCAAAGAATAAACTAACCTTTTTTGTTTTGTAAATATATAGCTATATAATAGCGTAATAATGATTCATATTAACAGATATTTATTTGACAATATTATTTTTGTAACTTATTGAAAATTAAACACTAAAATGCTACATCGTTTTTAAAATTGTATTTAAAATAATAAGAAGCACACATATATTCATGGAAATGCTTCTTTGCTTAGCAATAAAATATTAAATGTATTAAAGAAAACCTAAAAAATATTTATGATTTCATCGGCGTAGCATTTTTAATGTATTGTGCAATTTTCTTAATGCTGATTAACATTGACGGAATGCTGATCAATAATTGTAATATTATACGATATTGTATTCATTACACGAAATCGTATTAATTATACGATATTGTAAATCGATTGTATTATATTGTAATATTATACGAGTGCGATATTAAGCACAAATTAGTAAAGTTTTCCATTTACCAAGAACTATTCTTAAACAAGGTTTTTTCCTTTGAACACCACAAAAGTTGCAATCAGAATTTCAGCTTTCTTGATGTTGTCATAAGAAAAAATGCTGATTATTACTCTTCTGTTGTGAGACTTTAAAATAAAGAAAAAATCACCTTTTTCGGGGGAACCATATATAAATATGGCATCATAAAATTAAATAAGAAGAGAGAATCAAGTGCCTGTGTATATGAATTGTAAAAATAGATAAGATGTTAATTATAAAAAATAAATTTATAAAGCAAATGATTCTCTTTTTTTTTTTTATAACTACCGTCTAACGTAGTGGTAGTCAGTTTTATTCTTACGTATGATCTACGAGTGGTAATTCAAACTTTAACAATTGGTAGAGATTTTGTCCAATGGGGAAGTTTATTTCTTCAATATTATCATCTGATGAGCGGTATATATTTTGAAGTGAAGAGCATTTGTTTTGCACTTGAAAGTTGAAATAAGTAGGTGTATATTGCATTGTACAACTTTACAGATACTTCAAAATAAATCCCTGCAGAAGCGATAAGGGGCTACAAAAGGTTTCTTTACCGCAGCAGTAAATAAGTTGACAAATAAATATCAGAAAGTTTCTCACTACCATAATCAAATACTTTAAAATCATTAAAAATCTTAAACTGAGACTATAAATTTTATTTTAATTACGTATACAACTCAAAATATTTGTATAAAATGAAAGAACGTTAGATATAAGCGTTTTCCTACATTAAAAATCCCTAAAAATGAGTAGCAATAAAATAAATAAATAAATAAACAGCCATTTTCTTGTTTCATTTGTAATTAAATAGTAAGATTTTATGAGAAGAATTTATTATTTTATTTATAACTTTTTAAATAATTATATTAATTTCTTATATGAATTAAAATTCTCGATATTTTTCACAGTATGTATATCTAAGTACAGTATATAATTTGTTATTCCTCTAAAATTAAATCAACATATACAATTTTGAAATGATATTAGAGGAATAACTGACTTCTCTAAATAACTGATGTTATCTAATTTTTTAAAAATTTAATAAATAGTCGATATTAAATTACAAGTTGAAGTGGAAACTATCATTACAATTAAATGTAATCGTACAAGAACTATAATGGAAAACAAGCAAGGAAAGAAAAGTATCATCGAAATCAAAGGTCAGTTTTAAATGTTATTATTATACTTTCAGTATTTCATTCCTCTTTTTTAATAACAATGTTGTAATCGAAACATTTTTCAAAATAAACAAGAAGCAATAAAATTTCAGTGTTTTATAGTGCAAAATCATATTATCAAAGCTTTTAAATTTGCTATTAGCAAGGAAAAATGTCCTATAAAGTAAAGTAAATAGGTGTTAAAGAGAGAAAATTAAAAGTATATTTATAATAATAGAAATTTATGTCTACAAACACATAAAAATTTATTAGTTTCGTTATAAATGGCCTTGACTCAAAAACTAACTTTATGACGAGTTCTTTACTAACCTTGTTATGTCTTGTTGAAGAAAATACGTTTTCATGCGTTTTTGGCATAGCTTGTTTCATATTTTTAGTATTCTGCAATATACACAAATAAATTGGAAATAAATAATTTTAATTTAAGCTCAAACCATTACGTCGTATCATTTTTTTACTTCGTATTATTTTTTATTTCGTATCATTTTTTACATCATAATTTTACTTCGTATCACAGTAACTATTCAAATATTAATTGGTATTATTGTTACATTATAAAAAAAAAGAAGAAATGAAATTTTACCTACATTCATCTATATAAATAATTACATTAATTATTTAATTTATATTGGAATAAAGACAGAAAAAGAATTGTTTTCTGCATTCTTTTGGAACGTTACTTTTTTAGAAATTTTATAATTCTTTTGTTTTCGACAAAATGATAAAATAATTTTAGAAACTCTTCTTTTCGTTTTATATATTTTAGAGAGAATAATTATTAAATACGCATGCGAGAAAACGTAATAATAAATTATTCATTTCTATATATCATTATTTATATGATATATTATGAACAATATTGGTATATGCATACAAACAAATTTTGACAAATTATGGTAATAAAATATCATTGTATAATTATATTACAACTTTCAATAATTAATGTATTGCAATATAATATAATTTAAAATTTCTGTAAATTACAATAAATTGCAATTTGTTATCTATTATGATATATACAAAATTTATGTTTCAAATTAAAGTTATATTGAAATCTTAACTAATAAGTTTTTGATAGTAACAGATTTTATATCAAATTTTACCAATATTATCTTAGAATGATATTTTTATGATATAACTATTGCATAGTTGCTACATCAAATGTGAAGATGATATTTTCTCATGCAATAAAGGAGAAAAAAGTACTTACTTTTTTTCTATCAAAGATCCAATTCTCCAAGAAAATAAATGAAGAATTAAAATTATTCAACCTACTTCTAGTTATTCCTCTGAATGGCAACTGTAATCAAAAGATGTCTATTTAAGTGAACGAACAATCAGAGAAATCAGAAAGAAATTCCTTTTCTAGATATACAAATTTGGAAAACATTTGTTTTCCCTAGAGAAAAAAACTGGTTCTAAACCAGAAATTTCCAACCAATGAAATTTGGGACAAACAGCACTAACTTTCACATTTTTGTTCAAAATGTTTATTTAAACATTTATTTTTAATTGAACGTGACAAATTCGAAGAAGGATCAAATTTAATATTATATATTTAAAAGTATTTTCAAAAATTATATCTTATCACATAAAAAAATTTAAATATTTCTAACACATATGTTTAATACAAAATTAACATTGATATGTAAAGAGCTTTTTATGAATGTGATTCATAAAAATGGACATGGTTCTTAATTTTCACCAATACAATATAGCTTGAATGCATTAGATATTTCTATACTGTTACAATAAAAATATTTTAAAAGTTCAAAAAGATTATTTTAATTATTTTTAAACTTTATGAAATATATGATGAAAAGGGACTTGTTTCACTGCATTCAAGAATGATATTTTCGAAAATTATTCTAAACATTATTCGATAAGATAAAAGTTTAGAAATATATATTCTAATCTAGAAAAAACTCCCATATGAATCATTACATCTGCGTTTCTTAGTCAATTGAACGCATTTCGGCGGTACACAAATGAATTCAACCCATGTATCTCTGAAATGCGTTCAATTAATTGAAGATTCTCTGATATTTGTTCAGTTCATCAATTGAATTGAAATTGAGAAAGCAAATAAACAAATATACAGAGAGTATTAACATATTTTTAGAACGATTTAGCGGCCATTTAATTAATGTTTAAAATGTAAAGATTATTTTTTAAAATGTTTGATCTGATAGCCTTTTTTCTGAACTATAAGTCTGCATCGTGATTTCAATGATAGAACAGCTTTTCGCAATATTTCCAGGGGTATTGCTTCCAATTCCTCTTCCACTGCTTTCCAGAGTCCATCTATCGTGGTGGGTTTGCGTTTAGAAAGAGCCTTTTTTAACAGACCAAAGGCACAATAGTCCATAGGTGAAACGTCAGGAGACTTTGCAGGAATATGTTGAAAATGTATACATGCAATATCTGTATTAGTCGCCATTTTTTCAATGAATGCAATGGTAGTTTTCGAAGTATGACTTATAGCTTTATCTTGATGAAGTTTCTCTCTTTGAAAGTCATTTGGATAAAGAAGTGGAATTTATTTTGTAAATATTGGGTATAAAACCTTCTCCTGATAGTACGATGAGTTGACTTTAAAATTTCTTTCCACTCTTCTTATTTTTAATGTTCCATTGTAGGAGAAACCTGCGACAATCATAAACCCCTTACTGAAACTTTCTTTACATTGTCGGAAGCGGGTTTGTACATTTTTTCTCCTTATTTTCTATAGTAAAAATACTTTTTTTAATTACAATCATTTAGGTAAACCCATGCTTCATCAAGGGTCACAATGGTTTGCCATTTATCTCCTGCTAAGTGGTTTTCATACAATTTTGCGTTGAGCCACATGTCTCGGCAAAAGCTGGTGAACAATATGTTTTTTAGCATTTTTATGTTTTAAATACTGGTTAATTATTTTATTTATTGTTGCTACAGATGTATCTAAAGACTGTGCAATTGATTTCTGTGTTGGCGGATTTTCTCTTGTTACCAGCGATTTCACTTTATAAACATTTGAATCAGTACGTATTTTTTACAGATATTCGTTTGGAGTCTTTTTTTGTAGAAATAATGATTGACAGTTTTTACCTGTCCGATTAATATTATTGCTTATTTTTCACTTAGAAATTTTAATACCATGCATTTCGCAACGTTTTTCAATTCTGGAATAAGAACGTTTATCTTCGGAAAGCGCATAAACAAATCCTTCATTTCACAGTATGCTTATATATGGCATTTTGAAAGAAGAATAAATTTAAAAGTAGCAGACGATATTTCTCATTTCAAATAATAAGCTTTGCCAAAATTTTTCATTCCAAAACATTTACTTTTTTTAAAATTCGTTATCGAAATCGTTCTAAGAATGTGTTAATACCCTCTGTACATAGGGAAATTAATAGACATATTAAGCATAAGGGATATATATATATATATATATATATATATATATATATATATATATATATATATATATATATATATATATATATATATATATATATATATATATATATATATATATATATATATATATATATATATATATATATATATACACACACACACACACATTAAAAAGCTGTTGTAACAAGCATTTTTCAGTCTATTTTACATTGTATTATTATTGGAAATAAAAGCAATTTAATTGTATTCGCAATATTATTAATTTAAAAATAAATGAATGGCTTGAATTCAGTTATTCAAAAGATACATGTTATTTAAAAGATAAGCATATTTGACAAAAGAGAAACAGGATTGATATCTGACTCGAACACGTTACTTCAATATTCTTATGAGGCAAGCATTAGCTATTTAATTTGTCTTCACAAAATGCTGTTGGAAAATTAATTAGATTGAAAAAATCAGGTTTATTGTCACGATTTTGATTTTGAATTTCTATTCATGATTTGCAAATAATATATTTTGTCATTTATATCTTTATACTCAAGATTATAACTGCTTGTTCAATGTAACAGTAAATTGCATGCTTTTTCCTAGCTATTGAAAGATGCGTTCTTGGAGTATGGTGATTATAATATAATAGTTATTGACTGGACAGAACATAATAAATTTCCCTACCCACAAGCAGTTGCGAATGCTAGAGTAGTAGGTGCTCAATGTGCAAAGCTAATAAGTCTTTGTGTGGTAAGATTGTTTTATTTACTTAACTAAGCTTAATATTATTAATTTTTAATAACTATTTTATTGTAATATGATAGTATTCATTAATAAGTTATTAAGTAATGTTTAAAATAACTTAAGTTTTGTTTGCATTTTTTCCAACTACCCTGTTAAAAAGATAAAGATAATTCTAAGAACTATGTAATCATTTTATTGAAAGGATATATACAAAAATATTTTTTATGGATGAAAAATATTTAAAAGTTTATAAAATATTTTTTATATATTTTTAAATAAATATATTGTGAAATATATAAAAAATATTTTTATATCAAAGTATATAAAAATATTTTTTATATATTTCTTTTCAATATTTAAGATAACTTACGCAAAAATTGAATTTTAATTTTTCTTGTGAATAATTTCTATAGGATATTATATTCAATACAATTTTATATCATACTTACAATGATGAAATCAATGAAAATAAGAGTTATGAAGCATAGGTATAGTTAATAGATATATTTAGTCTCAAAGTTTATTGAGATTAAGAAATTTATTTATAGTTTATTAAAATATAATTTAAAAATAGAAGAAATAAAAATAAACCTATGAGTGAATATAACATTTAATATAAAAATATAAGTTTTCAAAATATTCAGGGAATGTTTTAAATCCTACAAGTCCAAATAATGTCAAAATTACTTTCTTCAAATAACACCAAAATTAGAAAAATTTTCTATAAGTAAAAATATATTTCATATAATCTTCTATCCTCTCATTCAATAACATTGCTTTTAAGTCACATTATAGATGTATTTAGAACTAAGAAATTTAAAAGTTAAATGTTCTAAAATTAAAAATTACGTATTAAGTATATTTGTTTATAAAATAAATAAAATTATGAATTTATCAAAATTCTTAAAAATCGATAATATCTTTAGTTTTTTGTACTTGTAAACAGTTTTAAAAGATAATATGGTATAATCTTTCCTTCAACTGAGGCTTTAATAATATTGGTATTCGGTGTCAATGTAAGTATTTTCAACGTTAAAAAATTTAATTTTCACACTTTAATAAGTTTAAAATTTTTAATTATCAAAATGGAAAATAATACCATTAATTCTTTTTGAATAATTCAACTACTTTAACAGAGTCTTAATCATTAATCTTTATTAACTATTATCACAATGTTAAAATGTTTTCATTTTAAAATTGTGGTAATATTTTATCGAATTTTTATCTAAAAAAGTGTATTATCATCAAGAAACTATATATTTATATATACATGGATATTATATAGAGCAATATATTTTAAAATAAATTTCATTTAGTGATGGCTGTACAAAGTAAAAGTGCTTTAAGCTGTAACAAATATTACTACTTCATTTTTTTTTCTATGAGTAATGTAATTTAATTTCTATGAGTAATTTAGTTGTATTGTTATCAATTTAGTTGTATTTAGTAATGTCAATTTAGTTGTATGAATAAAAAATGAATGATTTAATTATAATGTATATTTGTTTAAACAAGATTGATAAAAATTGATCAACTTAATGTTTGCATTAAAGTAGTTAATAATGAAAAATATGTTTCTGTTGTATATCTTGAATTTTATGATAAATTTTTACATCAAGGTATTCCAAAGAAAAATAACAATTCAAACAGAAAAAAGAGTTCTAAAATTAAGAAAAATAATCAAATTTTCCATTGTTGATCTTCAATGTAACCCTATCATCATTATTATTTTAAGATATGAAAACTTTTCAGACACAATAAAGATATTCCGTGGATAGTAATAAAGATATTCCAGTGAATATAATAAAGATATTCCAGTGGATTAATGGTTATTTCTGTAATAGAGCTATATTCTGTTTTCAAATGAGAAATGAAAGTAGAAAATGCATACACTTTATTGTCAATTTCCCACCTCAATTAAAAAATCTTATTCTCTTTCTTTACAAAAATACAAGAAATAAAATCAATATAATGAATACAAACAATATTTCTTCTTTCTTTTTTCATTTGAATACTTATATTAATAGAAAGTGAAAGGGATTTCCTTAAAGAAAACACACATTATTGGCCATAGCTTAGGTGCACATGTTGCTGGATGGGCAGGAGAAAGATTAAAAGGATTAGGTAGAATTTCAGGTAAGAATTTCAACATTTTTCATTGTTTGTAAAAATATATTTGCTCAATAAAATAAAATTTATTTAATTTACATTTTATGCTATTTCAATAATTTAATACGTTCGTGTTAATAATTCGAGGTTAAATAATTGATACATATTTTTCATATTTTAGAAATTCTTAAGCGTAAATATAATTTGAAGCCCTTAATAGTTTCTTCATATAAATCATTGGAAATTAAGGTTTATCTGACAGTTCAATGTGATTATTTTACTTTACTTTTTTATTATTAAATCCTATATATTTTTATTATTGGTTTATTTTTTATTCTGCTTACATCAATATTTATATGAAATCGCAAATTATTATGAAATTAAATTTCAAAACAAGATATTAAACTCAGCAAAATGCAAGTGTTTTTACATAGATATTATTGCTTAGTCTATAAAAATGTCAAAACTTTATGAAAAGGAATAATTCAAATATGTATATTATTTCATCCTATATTACTAGTTTACATCTAAGTTAAAAAAATTACGCTAATACAATAATCAAAATAGTCTAAAATATATTACTCAAAAAATTTGCATACTTACATACATTAAATTCTAAAAGGCTCTGGTTGTTGTTCCTTAAAAATATCTTTACACGAGCATTGTTGAACAATCATTAAAGTTCTGGTGATTTTTCTATTGATATCTGATATATATTTAAACGTGCGTAATTTAAATGTTTTATAAAACAATAAGTAAATGGATTGAAAAGTTATTTAAACAAAAACTATAAAGAAAACTATCTTTTTGGTAATACAGATTCTAATATCCTACTTAGACAGAAAGTATTCATCTTTATAACGACGTTCTTTTCTGTCACATTTATATACATTATCGATTAGGTACCTTTATATAGAGATGTTTCTTCGTAAGCCATGCTTCTTGGATTATAGTCGGTAATAGTTTGGTAGCAAGGGTTCATCATATCATCTTTAAAATACTGTTCCACTTCTCGTTATTGAGAACAAACATATTTCCACGAGAATCATATTAATTATATTTTATTTTGCAATATTGATAAGGACACTATATCATTAAAAAATTGGGGTTTCAAGTTATAGAGGAAAATTAATTGCAGATATCTAAGCCAAAGCAAAGTCTTCTATAAAGAAACCCAAATTCATTTGGAGTAAAGAATATGTGCTGTTGCCACTTGTTGAATTTTTACCATTAATGTTGCTTTATTCGTAAGATGTTTTGTATCAGAAACTAACTACATATCAACTCTAAGTATCGAATAAATAGTAGCAAAAATATAATATATGACCTTGCTTTGAAAATAAATTATCCTTTTTGCTTATATTTGATTGAAGCAATTGTTAGATTTCGCGATCTATCAGTTATTATCGTAACATTTTTCAAAGTAAAGATTACAATAAAGTTCAATTTTCACTCTAAAAAGAAAACAATCTTTTCAATGAATTACTTTGGGGGACATTATTTTTGTAGAATTTGATTAATTTAAATATATTGAATTATTCATTCGTTTATGATTTGTTAGGAATCCATATAATTTTTTATAGCATTAGCAAAATTTTAGGTAAAAAAGGAAATATTTTGAGAATTTTGATTCATTTGGCAAAAAATCTATATAAATCAAACTAAGAATTTTATAATTTATTATGTACTACAAGGCTCTGTAATACCGATAATAAATGTATTATGATAGTTTTTTTAATGAAAAAGGAATTTGTTTGTGATGAGTAAAAGGACTTTATTTCATAAAAACCTTAATAAATTATAATTAATTAGAAATTTTCCAAATCTTGTTGTTCCCAAATTTCTAAACCAATACATTTTCAACAAGATTTGGGAAATTTCTAATTAATTATAATTTATTAAAGTTTTTATGAAATAAAGTCCTTTTAATCATCAAACAAATTCCTTTTTTATTTAAAAAAAACTATCATAATACATTTATTATCGGTATTACAGAGCCTTGTAGTACATAATAAATTATAAAATTCTTAGTTTGATTTATATAGATTTCTTGCCAAATGAATAAAAATTCTCAAAATATTTTCTTTTTTACCTAAAATTTTGCTAATGCTGTAAAAAATTATATGGATTCTTAACAAATCATAATATTGTTCTTTTAAACGGTGTTTCTTCTAAAAGATATACTTTGTTGAAAAAATTTTTAATTTTTGTATAGTTAAAACTCACAGGGGGAAACTTTTAAATGAATTTCAAAAAGATCAAATTGTGTCATGTAAAGATGTGGCCAGAGGTGTAAAAAAAACTGCATGGCTCCTACACATCAGTCCAAGTGCTGTTTCTAACTTCTTGAAAAATCCAAACAGTCAGAGGAAAGCAAAGACTGGCAGAAATAAAACATTGACAATAAGTGATACAAAATACCCTAAAAGAACTTAAAAACGCGTAGAAGCACTGGAAAAGTACAAGAGACATCTGAACTCGCATATGTAACCAGAAGAACATTTTACAATTATATTAAAAGATCGGATAAATTTATATTCAAGAAAAAAGTACCATCTTAAATTGAACGAAAGGCACATTGAGATCCGGCTACTGTGGACCAAAAAACACATGACTTGGAACACTGAATGGACTTCAGTTATTTTTTCTGATGAAATAAAATACAATTTAGGTCACCCTGATGGTTATGTATATTATTGGCATTGTCTGAGTAGACCAAAAGAAACTTATTTTACCAGGTAGACAGATGCAATTTAATGGTTTGGATTGCTGTTGGGTACGGTGTGGAAAGACTAATCTAGTGTTTCTGGACGGAAAATAGAAACATTCAGATTTTAAATTCAGTTCTTCTTCCATATGGCACTGAGCTTAGCGGAGAAAGTTGGATATTCCATTAATATGAAGCTCCAATTCACACAAAAAATGGCGTTAAAATTTTTTGAAACAAATAATAATTGGATTTTGCCATAGCCTGCTAAAAATCTAGACCTCAAGTTTGTCAAAAATATATAATCAGTAATTCTTCGGTGTGTTTACGCCAGAGACAAACAATATGAATCTTTCTTCGAACTTAGAAAAGCTTTGAATAGTGTTTCAGGCAATTTTTGTGAAATCAAAATTCAAGACTTATATGATTCAATGGCAAATAGAGTCTTTGAAGTAGTTAAAGCAATTAGCAGAAAAATTCCTTATTATTAAAACTTTTATTTTGAATATTTAGAACTGCTCTTCTACTTTTTTCACACAATATAAAGGGGTTAAAACTAATTTTTAATTGTAATAAGCAAATAGTTATTTTATTTCATGTTAGGGATACAGTTATATGATTGCAAATAAATTTTTAACAGTGCTGTAGTAGAATTATTTTGAAAAAATGCAAAGTTCCTTTTTTATTTGAAAAATACCCAGTGTTCTTATACTTTTTTCACGCAGTGTATCAATATTGAATTCAATATCTATAAATATTAGTAAAATATTTATTAATATTTTATCTAAGCTTAAAATATAGGGTATTATTTTACTTTGTTTCAAAATTTCGATGTTATAATTAATGGCATAAAATGACTAATAAGTAACATTATAAAGTTCTATACTGACAAGTGAGATATTTCCTTTTCTAGGTCACTGTGGTCACTATAAAATTAATATCTAATATTCATTTGGAGGGGTATGGAAGTTTAGTAAAGATAGGGATGAAAAACAAATAATTAATATTTCACGATACTTTTAAATTCAAATAATAAGTCGGTTAATACCATTAGAGATTTTGAGTTATTAAAAATTCAAAGCTGGCATGTTAATAACTGAATAAAGAAATATTTGGTTCATTTATATATGGTTTATGTAAGATTTTTGCATTATGTAATCATCCAGAAAGTAAATATTTTCGATCTGTTTCAGTATAGCTTTGTATATTAATATTTCAGATCATTTTGAAATCATTATTTGAGTCGTTATCCAGATTTCGACTTTGTTTCAAAATTTCGATGTTACAACTAATGGCATAAAATGACTAATAAGTAACATTATTTGTTATAAGAGAAAAAAAAGATCGCTGATACATTTTAGGAGCATATTTTTGTTTTGTTATTGCGTGACATTTTTTTCCGAAAAAAATCACATTAATAGAAAGTTTTTATTTTATTAGGTCGAGTGGGTGGGTAAATAAAGTAAATAAAAGTTTGAGTTGCTGATTAAAAGTAGATATGAAAACAATCAGATGCACATATAATTCTAAAAGATCAAATTCAAAGAGCAAAAAGTTCAATAAACAGTGGTAAACTTTATAATCGCATAAAATAATATTAGTCTAAAGTTCTACTGCAGATTAAATGTAGACAGTCCCCATTTTAGCAAGCAGATTAAAGTTCGTCTTTTATATAATCTTTTGGCGACAAGATGGCCCAAATCACGCCGGGCAAAACTGGATAATATCACTTATTCTTGTTGGTCATAGAAATTATCGCCAAAGCGAAGAAAATAAATAAAATGTTAAAGACGCTGCACAAGCATAACTTTCTTTGAATATAAAAAAAAGCGATATTTTTTAAGTAAATGTGATAGCCAAAAATTTTGTAAGCGGATTTCTTTTGATATTATGATGATTTTTATTTTTATTTCGTATTACACCAATAGACTCTTTTATTTCTTCAGTCGTGTGCAAATATTATATATATATATATATATATATATATATATATATATATATATATATATATATATATATATATATATATATATATATATATATATATATATATATATATATATATATATATATATATATATATATGACATTTTTAGAAGCCATTTTCAACAAACAATAAAACATTATGTGAGATTATAATTTTGAAATTATCAGTAATTGCAAATAATATAATTTGATTTCAACGTATGAAGTTTTGTTTCGAAGAAGTAAAAAAACACAGAGAGAACACACTATTAATTTTCTATAAGAAAATCCATGAAAGGCATATAAATGAAATTTTCTGATTCATTATATAAATTAATAGGTATAAGAAACAATCTTACCCGTTGGTTCAACTTCTTTGAATTTAAAGTGTTTCAATCGAAGTTATTTTTTCTATTTTTTAAAAATAGAAAAGCATACAGTTTTTATAATATTATAACTCATAAATTTTTCATGACTCACATCTTGAGATAAACTCTCTTTTCGTCTAGTTTATTAACATCATTAAATTAAGTATTTTTTCGTAAATTGCAAAATTGCACAGCCAACCACTTTGCATGTTACCCACCATCTTCAAATTTTACTTTCCTTAACAAATTTTTTTTCACAACACAACAAAATACGTACATTAGTCTTATGAAATAGTTGGATTTAATGCATTATTTTAAAATGCTATGTCAACAGGCATTTATTTGGAACATTGTCTCAGATTTAGAATCTTCATTTATTCGATAATAAAGAGGATGAAAGAAGAACTTGATTGTAAGAATAACAGAATTAATAACTTATTATTAGGTCTACAGGAAAGTTCCGTCCATTTTTGGAATAAAACAAAATACAAATTTTTTAACATTAATAAAATTTATTAAATAATATAATTACCCTCATTTTTAATGACTTCTTGCCAGCGTAAAAGCAATTTTTATGCCTAATTTTTTAAAAAAATATTTGATATTTTCATGCGACGAATTTTAACAGTGCTTGATTGATATGTTCTACATTTTTGAAATTTCGCCCTTCAAAAAATTTTTAAGGACAAAAATAAATGATAACTGGAGGGTGATAAGTCTGAGGAACATGGTGCATGGGACAGAATTTCTCAGATTATTTCGGCAATTTTTTGACGAATTCTTTTCTTGGTCTCTATCTGGGACCGCTCTGTTTTGCAACATCGCCGGTATCTTTTCTTGGACTGCTCCTTTAAGTTATCTAATTGTTGACAATACTTTTCCGCACTAAGCTTTTCATTCAATTTTTAATGCTGATAGTTCTCAAATGTCCCACCACATACACAACATTCTCTTATTCAGAGTCAGATTTATTTCAGAGTAGAAATGGCTAGGTTTTCTGCATAATAAACTCTTTTGCTTACTATGTTTTCATAGTTAATCTACTTTTTATCCCCAATTATCCCCCTGTTTAAGATGGGCTCAATTTTTTTTCGGAAAACAAGAAGAGATAGGCATGTGATGATTTGATCATCAAAATTCTTCGGAATTAATTCATGTAGAGCCCATCTTGAATATCTCCATTTCCATCTTCTGAATACGGTCCGAAATAGTTTGCTGAGCTGAAATAAGCCTTCTGTGTTCTCTGAAGTTGTCAGAAAAAGAGATCTTGCTCTAACATGGTTTTAACAACATCGTTATCGATGAACGCAATTAATTTTACGGTAGACCTAATAAGTTCCTAATTTTAATTTAAAAAAAAGTGAGACGCGCGTATAAATGTAAATAATTTTCTAAATGTTTTTCTTACTTGGTAATCATTTTCTCACTGAAAGAAAGTGAAAATAATCATGTAACATAAAATTTCTGATTTCGTAAAATATTTCTAAACATTCAAAAAACGCTTTTACATATATTATTTTTTAATTTCTTAATATTTGTGTGCTTTGAATTTGTATGCGTATCTGAAAGACACACGTACATTTCTTTTTATTGAGTCTATATTTATATGGATTTATAAAGTTGAGATTTTTTATATCATTATTTAATTTTCAGAGTAGTCACATAACGTTTTCCAATAGGGCATTTTGTTATTAAAAATTGCAAATATAATTTTTATATTTTTATTTTAAACATTTATTTTTAAAATATCTTTTATTTTCAAATGATGTTTTTAATACTTCTTATTAAAATATTTGTTTCAGTAACGTAAATATTATATAAACCTTTAAACAAGTATAATTAAAACCTAAATATTTATAGATATTTATTAAATTTTGGAACATTATTATTGTAGAAAATTTTGTAATATTGTGTTATTCAGCCATGTAGAATACATGATTGTTGTTGCGGAAAAAATAAATTTTAAGGGGAGAAGGAAAAAAACAAAGGGAAAAATATACAAGACACAAATTTGCACTTAGTTTAGTTTCAAATAATTTTAATTATTATTATTTATATTTAACGATATACCATTTTATATGCAAGACCATCTGCATGTAAAAGTTTATGATTACCTTATTGATTTTTGCCAATTTAATTCAATTTCGTTTATTATGTAAGTCCATAACTCTTTCAATTTATCCTATTTTTAATGATGAAAAACTTCTTTTGTTTATGTGAACATTTCTGGTTATGTTTTCCTTTACTATGAATTAAATATTTGATGAAAAACACTTTTTTATCTCGATATTATTTTGAAAGAATTTTGTACTCTTGTTTAAAAAAGGGAAAAAAATCGCATATTGTAATTTTTGTTTCGGTTTTATATAATCATAGTTATAACAATATTAGTACAAAAAATTTGCATAGTTAAGAGAATACATTTTTTTTTAAAATTCGCTATTTTTGATGAGATTACTTAAATAATAATTCAGTAGTAAAATCATAAATTATATAAAAATCGGGAAATTGTAAATAAAATGCCTAAGAAATTTAATGGTATTTACAAAAGAATCATTTTCTTAGCTACTGTTTAGGAAAGAACGCACCCAATGCTGAATTGCTTATTTATGATTCCTGCTAACATTGCTGCGTCATGCAATAGAAAGTTTGTAACATCATCATGATACAAAATCAAATTCTCTCTTAACCTTGAAACAAATCATGTGCTTTTAGTATGGCATAAACTTTAGTAAATAAATATGCTCTATATACGCGCTATTATAATTGTTGAAGGAAGTAAGATTTGTTGACATTAGGGCAATTTATTTCGCTTTTATTTCCCAATTTCAACTAACTATTATTCGATAAATTCATAAACGTAAGAGATACAATAAGCATTTAAATTCTATAAGTAAAATATATTTTATACCAGAGAAATTTTCAATTGACGAGTTGGGAATATTTTTCAAAAGTCGGCTTGATAAATTATAAGAACTTAAAGTAAGTTATTTGCAAATGTATCATTTTAAAAATACAAGCAGGGCAAAACATATTTAGCGTGTTCAGAATGTTAATCGTTATTTGATAGTAATTTGAAAAGATATTCTAATACTTGACTGTCGGTATTTATTAGTCATGAAAAAAATAGAGGAAACATTGATTTCTTTAATTTTTAATATGTTTAAACAGTAAGTTTAGTTGTAAAATTGATATAATATTGTCAGTGATAATAACTAATGAAACAAACATATTCATAAATGTTTTCTGGAAATCGAAAAAAAAAAAAAGCAGGAATACATAATTTGTAAGTGAATGGGAAACATAATATTTAAAAACTGTTTTGTGTGATATTTTCAGTGATTAAATCCAGTATAAGGAGAACAATTTAACAGAAACTAAGAATTTAAGGACGATATTTTATGTGCAAAATAATTAGTGTTAAAACTACAGATTTTCTCTATTAGCTGGTTGAAAACATCCTATTTCAATGTTTAATCAACTTATCACAGAATAACACCCACCATTATTAATTTTTTCACTTTTGTCGTGTACTCGTGGAAATTGCGGCAATTTTTTTTCTTTTAACCTTAATTTGAATCAGTATATTACTGTATAAAACCATTCTGCATTGGTTTTCTTCTTAAATATCGTTGATTTGAAGGCTCATATTTAATAAGCAATCGGTAATTTCCTTTTCTTTTCATGTGGGGCACTATGTATGAAATAATCACCCTAATTTTTAATTTTCGTATAGGCGAGCCATATATAGACTAGAAATGCTATACTGAAAAATTATATTCGGAGTACCGTGAATGGAATACAACAGCTATAGTGATAAAATATAGTGATCAATCAAGCAGCCTTAAAATGTTGACTATGTACTTTTGCGCTGCAAGTCACCATTAGAAATGAGTGTCACAGAAAGACTTGCGAAAGTGGTTCGAATATCAATTGCGAATATACCTAAAAATTTCGAATTGTGAGTACGAGAGGAGTATTTATTGTTTTAAGAAATTCTAGGAATAATTTAACAAAAATAAGTTTTATTGATTCTCAAAATATTTCCCTGTTGATTGATACATTTTTTTATACTAGAATAAATTAATTATTGAAATTATTATGCTGCTGTAAAACTGGCATGACAGAAACAGGGCCTTCGCAAATTTTAATGGTTTCTTCGGAATAGTTAAAATGAAAAATATGTGTTTATGTTTTATACATGTATAAGAGAAAGTAATAGTTAGCTACTATCAATGGTTATACGTGTGATCAAATAAATTTCTTTAGGCTTTGAAGAAACCCATATTTAATAAAGTAGCTCGTAAGATTATATGTGTGGAGCAACCATAAGTTTAAGCCGATACACAGAGGATTTCATTATTTTGGAGTTTATAGGAGACCAAAAATTTTTGCAAAAATTTCATTATAATCAAACTATCGATACTTTTGTTATAAAATGTACATCCTAAGGTAATACCTGAAACATTTTCTATTTAAATACATGAAACATACTTCATATTTGATGGAAGATGTTCTAAATTAATTTTAATATTGAATTTTCTATCGCATAGTCCACTGTATATTTGAAATTACGATCATATTATAAACAAAATATGCGTTTCTTGTAAAATCATTTTAATTAGCTTGCAAATTAAGATATTTAGCTTTTTTCGTTCTTTTAATTTAATTATTACATTTTGTGAGACATAATTTTTATGAGCATTATATTTTACAAGAATAAATTATTCATGAGAATTTATAATTACAAGTAAGTATTATACAAATGATTTATTAAAGTTTATAATAGTAATCCTTTATTTATTACGGAATGTTTAAAATAGTAAATCTTATGATGAAAAAATTTTAGTATTATAAACTATAATAAAACTATTGTATTTAAGGTTAATAGGACCTTTTTAAATATTACAGTTTAATAGAGTATTATCTATTAATTATAATTTTAGCTATTATTCCAAATTATTAAAATTATAATAAGCAACATTATAAATTATAATAAATTTTTGATAAATTAGAGAAGTTAGTAAAATACAATATAAATTATTTTATAAATTAATAAATGTACTCAACATTTTATCATGATTTGTAGAAGTGAATATGCAGATTTAAAAATGTACTTAAATTTTTACATAATATGAAAATTTGAAATATATTATATACAGATTTAATTTTGAAACTAAAGTACAATTATGAGATTTATATAGAACTTTATACTAAAGGCAATTTTTTTCTCCTCTAAATATTTTTTGGAACATGTAAGCCAGTGAATATATTTTAGTAATGAAATTCCTCTATTTTATGCAACTATCAAAATCTGAAAAAATCAACCCCTATAAATCTCATTTTAAAAACCATCTATTTTTTCTCGATTTTTATTTTTTATGAGTATTTATTCAAAATGTGTAACCTATCTGTTAAATTTATTTAGTTTCGTAGGCTTTAAAATTAAATACATAAGATTTCAAATTCAAATCTATTCTTCATTCTTAAATCTTCGAAGTTGTAATGGTATCTAAGTTTATCAGAGTTGTCAAATCAAGATTAAAATTTCTCGCAAAGCGATGTAGTGAGATTCAAAAGTATGCATTTACTAGTTGGTATTTGTTATTTGAAACACTATCTAAGAAATATTCACAGAATTGTTTGAAGTTGCTTAGAATTCAAAATATTTTCACTACTAATTTTATGCAATTTTATAAACAAGTGGATTTTGACTGTAAATTCTCAAAGTAACATGTTTTATAATCAAATAAAAGCAACTCTAAATTACATTCTATGCTATACTTGCTGAAGATATTTTTCAAGATTACTTTGTACATTTAGTGTAGGTAAAAGTTTCCCTAAATTTTCTGATTTGTTGAAAATTTTAAATTTGCCATCACTATCTGGATTATCTATTAATAAGACATTTTTTAAAACTTTTTTTAAAAAGGTATTTCTTATGGTTGTTTAATATTAATATTAACGTTTTTTATTGTTGAATAATTTTTGTTGTAGTTACTTATGACACTTGGACAAGCCAAGCTCACTATATGCGAATTTAAGTCATTATGCGTTTTTCGTTTGAACAGAGTATCACGAGGTGAAAGTACGACATTGCTCTGAACTCCTCTGATAGATGGCACCACTAGAGGATCTACTCCTTTTATTTTGACATTGATTGGAAGGGGGAGGAAATTTTCTCCAGACCATTACAATTATGGTAACTGCTCAATGGCCTACCACGAGACATTCGATTCCCCATATTTAAAAAGCACGTATGTCGCATGTACTCGGTGAGTCTTTAGCGGCATTGGGAATTGAACTCCGCCCTTCCGTACGGAAGGCCGATGCCCTAACACTAGGCTACCATGGCCCATTTGTATATAATGCTGGCTATTAATATTTTTACTATATAATAACGTGTACTTGAAACATGTGTAATTATCTCAAAAAATATTGGACAATATCATTCTTATTTATTTTTGACAAAGACTATCTAAAATTTTTAAATTAAAAGTTTTCAGAAGGTAACTTTCATGCACTTATTGTGGTGATAATACAGTATAAATCCAATTAGCTTTCGTAAGCAAAAAATAGCCATAAATCTCAAGAACATTAAAATTCAGCATAAATCAAACATATCTTTAGTTATATTACTGAGTAAGAGAGAATATATAGTTTATCTAAGCAATTTAAGTTTTTATTGTATCTTGTAGGCACCAGTTTTGATATCAAATTATTATTTATCAGATGATTTAATAGACTAAGTTTAGTTGTTTTGGTAAAACAGAAAGTTACATGAAAATGCTGATTTTACTTTTGGAATGTTTATTATATGTAATATAAACTAGTTAAGTTGCTTACAGTTGGAATAAAATAAATATTTGTTGAAATCAGTTTTATAAAGCTCACACACATTAACATGAATCGTATACCAGATAATAAACAGTAGAAAGATGTATGAAAATTATTTATATTTTTATTCTATAATTTTTAATATTTTTTACTCCTTAAAATTCCATAAGTGGATCAACTTTACAGCTTATGTGTACTTTAAACAATTTATTTTTATAAATTAATAATAAAGGTATTTGTAGCGATGTGTTAAATTTTTCTAGAAGCCATACGTATTTATCAAAAACATTTTGTACGTCTAAAATATAGTGTATTGAAATGAAATGATGGTATATTGACATCTATAGGCAAAGAAAATATAAAAACTAAAACAGAGTAAGTCAAATTTAAGCAATCAAAAGATAAATCTATATTAATCAATCATCGAAATAATTTATCGAAATCAAGCTTTCTAACTAAGCACAATTTTTTAAATGAACCATGTTAATTTTCCATAAACATGCAAAAACAGAAAATAACTAAATTCATGCAGTGTTTAAATTATTGAGTTTTGGGATAAAACAATTATTATCCGTGCAGAAACTTTTCCCTTCAATCTACAATGTAATTGGTTATACCAATGGAAGGGCGGATGTAATTTTCCTAATTTCGAGATAGTTGATTTCAAAATGAAAAGATTTATATTTTTACCACGAAGGACGTTGAAAAATATTAAAAATGTGCAATTCTTAAAATAATAGACGAGTTGTAGTTCTCGTTGGAAATTATACGTGTACTTTGTCTTGACTATATGTATTTTACAAGGTAAATAAAAAAGTCTTTTTCCTTTTTAATAACTTAAAAGAACATGATTTACTGAAAGCGCAGCATATTGTTAGTCCTCAAAATAATCACCATCAGCATCCAACAATTTCTACCAACGTGTCTCCAGTTGTGCAATCCCCTTTGCGGTTTAACTCAGGGGTTTGGGTCGAAAGCAGTCCAAGAGAGTTTGGCGCAAGTCTACTTCATTGAAGGACTTTCCAAGAAGATGATTTTCTAGGGAATGAAAGAAGTGATAATTTGATGGTGCAACGTCAGGTGAATAGGAAGGATTCCACAAAGTCTTCTGTATGATATTCCTGGTCACCCGTGTGACATGGAATATCATACAGAAGACTTTAACGACTTAATGGCTTTTACGGCTAAAAATACTACACCCTTGCCATGAACAAGTGCTGGCTCCTTCTCTTGAAATGCCTGTTGCACACGTTTCAATTGCTGTGAGTACAGGTCAGCAGTGACTGGCCCGTTGGTAGTAAGTCACAGTGTACCACTCGTTGACTAATCCACCAGACAGAAGGCATCTTGTGCGGGTGCATATGTGGACTTGGTTTGTGCAGGACAGCATCCTGTGACGGCAATGATAATTTGGAAGACTTGGGAGTGTTATACAGGACCTACTTTTCGTCACTCGTCAGCACTGGATTGAATATGGATATGCTACGTTGCTGAGAAAGCAACGAGAAACAGGTTGCCCCCTCATTGTTGCTTTTGAACTTTCAATAATGTGTGAGGAACACACTTATTTATCTTATACGTCTACCTCAGTAGTGCAGATAACGTTTAACTGCTTCACCAGAAACGTTAAATTGTCTGGCAAGTTCAGCACAAGTTTGGCTATTCTCCTCATTAAGGCCCTGCTAGAACTCCGTTGGGGAAACTCGAATCCTATGTTAGTCCTATGGATAATATTTTAACGTTTCAAAAGTGCTATTTTCATGCTAGAGACTTCCGGTCTTTTGCAAATTACAAAAAACAGAGCTACTGTCACTTCGATGTCCATTTTTAGCGTTTATATAAAATTTTTCAAATATTTTTAAAATATCAAAATATCTCCATCCAAGTAAATTTTAACCAAATTCTAATTTCATTGAGGTTGTACAAAATTTGGTTTACAGATATTTAATTTTTTTCTCCATACAGTTACAAAATGAACATTTTTTTTAAGCTAAAAATATTTTTGATTGCATTAATATTTCGATACGAATTTTGATTACAAATCAAACTCATTCTTATTTCTGAAAATCCACCTCTGTACACAACGTCACCTATGAAACTGGAAAATTTTTAACGCCAAACTTGGCTGATTTTTCTACTTCACTACGGTAACCTAAAGATGGAGGAATTTCTGAGAAAAACTTCTCCCCATATGATTCCCGCTGTTTTACCATGTGGCAAAACTCACTTTTTGGCAGTTTTTATGGCGTTAGTACTTTTATTTTTCACGATATAACGCGCCAAATCTGGCCGACTCGCTAACTTCGAAGGATTGATTGACAAGCAATTTCAACCAATAATAATGTTTGGGATACTCCCCTCTACAAGCTTTGAGTACTAACACCAGATGGAGCGACAAGACAACAGAAGTTCTCACGTAGGTTTGGAAGACCCTTAATGTCCTCTTGCAGGGTTTCAATATCAAAGACCTTTAGTTTTCTTAATGTGGACTTCATTATAAAGGGACAAATCTTTCGACCTGAATTTGTGAAACCAATGCCTTATCTTACGCCGTTCACAATACTTTCCCCAAACGCTTGATAAATTCGTCGACTTGATGTAGCAGCTGATAAACTCATTTTAAGCAAAGCAAACAGCACCGAACGAGCATTTTCGACACGACTATTGATCATTGCTAATGTCAGAATTAGAATTGATGACTGTGCGCAATTTATAATGATTGATATTTTTACTTTCGACAAACCATTGTATTAACCACTTCATACTCTAATTTGCTTACTTATTCTCACTTTATTCAATGGCAAAGCAAACGCGGCTATAACTTTCTTGTTTATATTTTTTTATAATATTTTGCTGAAAATTTTTAAATGTATGAGATAATCCAGAATTACAAGCAACTGCAAGAAAAATTGTTCACTATACACAGTATGGATTTTTATTAAAAGTTAAGTAGACACTAAGAGTGATATCTATATTATGAAATTCAAATGTTTAAAATATTAAACAAAATTTCTTCTTTATTGCCTTTGTTATTTATTGTGCTGAAGAAGATAATATTTTGCTTTCTCTTTTTTATGAAATACAACAATACTACTAATTATATATTATTTTTAACATGCACACATGTAACTGATAGAGCCATGTAAAGCATCAAGGTATTTGGAAATTGTTCATTTCACAATGTTAATTTTGAATTTTTATAGTGAAGTTTAAAATTAAAATTCCCCAAAAAAATCCTTTTGAATTTTTTGCTAAGCTGATAATGAAAAAAAATTAGAAATATTTACTTCGATGAATTATTAAAAGAGAAGGGGGAAAAATGAATGAAAATTTCAATTTTCTTACATAATATCATAAAAAAGTATCTGGTATTGCTAAATTAATGAACACTTTAGATCCATTTTGGTAAAATAATTAATAATTATTTGTGTAAAACTATAAAATCACGAAAAACATTTTTATATTATTTTTTTTCCAATGGCGGGTACTTGGGTGACGAACCCTATTCCACAACAAGGCCAGAAATTGCTACTTATTAGTCATTACCCAGTAGTCACCTGTGAACCAAGTCGCGGAGGCGAGCAGCGTTGCCCGCGCCATACCACCACACACCCGTTTATAAAGTGTGGCCCCATTCATACATCATAATAGAAGAAATGACAGTGAAATACAGAGAGAACAGAAAAAAAAGTAACATCCATGCCCGAATCGGGATTCGAACTCGAGAACCAGAGATCAGCAGACAGGGGCGCTAACCATTCAGCCATCGGTTGTCCTTTTTCATGTTATAAAGTAAAAGATACTGAGAGATAACAATTTTCTTATCAGTCGTTAATTGTATCGTATATTATTAAAGGATGTGTTTCTACGTACTAGGGAAAATTTTTATTCAATCAATGATACCATTATTTATGATTTGTTATCTTTTTAAAAATTTTTTTGCATTATTTTGAATCATTTGTACTTAGATACTGAAAAGACCTTCAATTAAAATACTGATTGATAAATATTCATGGCAATGACATAATTTTCTGAGAAAATAAAAAAAAATGTCCTTTGATAACGATTTGGCGTGTTATTATAATATGATGTAAATATAAATAAATCTCAGGAAGACAACAAAATATGTTGACATAATTTTGATAAGTTAGCCATGATGTGATATAAAATACGATATCAAGTTGAAAAACGAACATCGGGATTACTATTGATAGAAAAAATGAAAATTTAAAAAAAAGTTACTGGAAAAATATGAATTGAACTTTTAATCTAAATATTGATGTTCACATTTTGAATATTTGGTGGTAAGGCTTACGAAAATTGATACAGTGAGCTATATTACTTTTCCTAGCTTTCTGTCTCTTATTAGTTTTAATACTAACAATATGTTAGTTTCAAACAGATATATAAAAGTGATTTTCTATTCTAAATTAGGAAAAAAAATCCTTAACATTAAAATTATATTGTTGTGAAATAAAAATTACATTCCCTCAACCATAGACAATTTTCTTTATCGAAAACTGAGTATAATAGTTGTAGTTACTGAAAGAACCAAACTGTAATAAAAATGAAAAGACACCTTAATTAAAGCTAATATTTTTATCCTAATTTTTCAAATAGGACGACAATACATTAATACGTAACAAATATCTTATAAAAACATTTTAATCGTTGAAAATCTCGTTGGTCAGAAGACGAAAATGAAATATAATATTTGTTTGAGGGTCACTGTAACCTATGATTTGACTACATTTTTTTGGAATGGAAATCTAAACTGGTTATTGGAATTCACAAATATTATTGAACAATACTGTGTTTCTGCTACATGACTATTTAACTGGGTTCTGGCTTGGGTTTATTCAGATCTTTTCTCCCTTGCATCGTATCGTAAAATAAACCACTAATGAAAAAATAATTGAATCGCAAAGTCCTTAATAGATAATAAAAACGCTACAGCGCCTATTAATTGTCCACTTTGTGGAATCAGACATATTTCTTACTAAATATTTTTCTGGTAAAAATGCTTTATGGTTAAAATAATCAAATATAAATACTTAATACTTTTAATAAAATAGTTTCTTGCAATTTTTAATTTTTCTGGAGGAAAAGGAATGCGTATGATTATTTTAAAGTTTAACAGATCGATAAGTTATTCTTCAGGACATAATTAAATTTTAATAGCCATCATTGAATAGATGGAAAATGATAAAGTTTTATATTTTATTAAAAAAATATGCATATGAACTTGTCAGATTTAATTAAAATTTTATGAAAAATTTTTTAATATCTATATTGTATTCTATACAAAATCAACAATACAATACACTATATATATATAATTAAAATTTACACAAAAAAGTAAAAAATTGGCTTACTTCTTAATATCCCGTTTTTTTTTAAATCAGAAAGTTATTCAGAAAATATACACTAATACTTACTGATTACGTTGAAATTTCTTCGAGAAAAGCAATGTTACTGTTCCTCTTGAGAATTCATGTGTTATTGAAGCAGTGGTCTTAGAAGAACTGAAACCAACAGTTCTCAATCCGGATATATCTGGTTGAGACAGGATACCGCTGGATTTTGTTTCGTTGTGAGAAGGTTATGAAGGGGCCCCACTGGGTAGCAGAAAGCAGGTCATTCCATTAAACTTAATTCAGCTTAACACACGCTTAGTAAGGAATGAATACGTTGATTACACTGCAACTACTTCTCTACCGCCTCGGAAGATCTTCCTTGGAAAATATTGAATTTCAGAATAATAATTTAAACAAGAAATTGCGTTAAAAATAAATCAAATTAATTTGTTTTCATTTAATGATTTCGGTAGAAGAAAAGAGATAAGGCATACTTTTCATATTTATTTTTTAAGCAGTTCGTTCGTACTGTTTAAAAAATGAATATGAAAGTATGGCTATATATATTTCTCAGTGTTTGGTTCTTTTAAAATATATTATATTCAAATTAGATTAAAATAATCTTTTTTAACATTGATATACATAGGACGCAGGAAAAATGCCTAGCCTCCAAGTATAATAACATAAAAATTACAGAGAATAAAATTTTTAAAATGAAATGCAATTAAAATTTTTAATCCCTGTTAATTTCATTTATGTAAGTAATGGTAATTTGTTGTATCATTAACTTCCCTAGCCATTAATTTAAGTATAATAGAAATAATAAAATTAATCATGGCAATTTTTAGATTAGCTATATTCAGATTTATAAATCGCAAGAATAATTTTAAGTCAATTGAAAAAAAATGCAGCGGTAATCTTTATAACTATCACAAGTGGAATTAGAATTTATATCATAATCTAATTCTAAATGAAATATTTTTTTCTTTTCCATAGAAAATGATTGTAAAAATTTTGTAAATTAATATTTACAAGCAAAATGTTCAAGTGCACTCTTGTTATTATAATTATGTTAATTCTACTAACAATATATATAAATGTATTCTAATGAAAGAAATCGAATGAGAAAAGCTTTTATTTGAAAATAATCCAAATAGTTTTATAAATGTTTACATTTACAAAACATGTAAACCAATCATAATTGAGAAGACAACATTAACATTTATTTAAGCTATTTAAATTGATTCAGCTGGTCATTTTGTTATTAATGGTTAAATTCTATTTTTTATACTTTCTCAGACATCTAAGTTATCAGAACAACACTATCAAGATAATAAGAGCTCTTAAGCTAGATCTTAAGCACTATCAAGATAATAAGAGCTCTTAAGCTAGATCTTAAGCACTATCAAGATAATAAGAGCTTTTAAGCTAGATCTTAAGAACTATCAAGATGCTAACAGCTCTTAAGCTAGATCTTAAGCACTATCAAGATAATAAGAGCTCTTAAGCTAGATCTTAAGCACTATCAAGATAATAAGAGCTCTTAAGCTAGATCTTAAGCACTATCAAGATAATAATAGCTAGAGAAGTGTAACACCAAGTTTTCCAGAATGATCAAGCTGACAGTTGTATTGATCAAAATTGCAATGATCAAATTGATGCACATTCTCCTTGAAAGCATCCAGCATTTTTCTCGTTTGCGTCGGAATGTTGGAAGATATTGGAGAACATTGGAGGGACATACCGTTATTCACCCAGAAAGTTAACATAAGGCGCTTGTCTCATACTATTTACGAATGTTACAGATGAAACCAATGAAAATAACCATATTTTTCATATTATATATGGTGTTTTTATACCATTTTCAGGGATTAGATAGTGCATTCACCTTTGTCATTACTTATCATTTCTCTAATATCATAGAATTTAGACATAATGCATATAAAAGTTTAGTAAGCTCATTAACCTTGTTCCTCATTCACATATGACATCTTTGTATTTCTTTTGTGAGCAATGACAATAATATTTGGGTAAAAATAATGTACAATATGGATTTCTTTACTTCTTTTAATAAAAACGTTTATCAAGATTATTTTATTAAAATGAATTTGATTTAATACGTGTGCTTTTTTGTAGCAATTTAATATGAAAAATGTGCTTTTTAGTAACTTAATAACCGGTTTATAATTAATTAGACAACAGACATATAAATCTAAAGAGTCTATGCAATGCATTTAGATGTTATATTTTAAATTTTTTACTTAAAAAAATATTTTTAGAATTAGATCTTGATTGATTTATTTATTAATAAATTTTTCTCATATTGATTTGGATTTTCGAATGATATTCATTTTTAAAAATGACACCAGTTCTTAAATTTTATGTTCCATATGTGAAACTCAGGTTGCAAATTTTTCTGTGAAACTACGATAAAAAATCTGAAATAGTCAATTTATAACAATGGTCTCCAGGTACTATTTGCTCAAAGAATAGCAATGGAAAGTTGTTGGGAGATTAGGAGCAGGGCCAAGTCAAACAGAAGGTTACGAGCTCACTCTACGCTTCGTAATTTCGCATTAATCATATACATATATTTTGAATTTTTTCTTATAAATGATCGAATATTTAAATTTCTAAGCAATAATTTCGCACGTGGCGTTTAATAAGTAATTTACTTTCTTTGCGAAAAATACTTTTAGAGATCAAGAGTGCAAATCGCAGATTACCTAGGTAAACCGAAACTTGTAATCACTGAAATACAAAATTGTTTTTGAAAATTATTTTCTAAAATATGTTCGAAGTTTGAGTAATGGTACTTTTCCTTGTATTGAAGTTAAATCATAAAAAATTCATATCTAAAATGCTTGCTATATACATTGAAAATGTACGCTCTCGTTTTTACGAATTTATAGGTAGCACAGTACTAATTCAACAAGCATATACACATACACACACATAATATATATATATATATATATAATACAAAAAAATATATTTCTAATAAAAATATTCAATGATTCAAAAATTTATTTATAATAAAGCTCACAATTTGTAGTGTAAATACAAAAATGCACAGAAATGTTTTTCACTTTTAGATCTTAAAATAGCATAAAACTTTGTTTCTTTTCAGTAATATTTTATGTGCGCTATTAAGGAACTTAGTTATTGCTTTTAATCTCGCAATGAGTAATTCTCTTAACAGCAAGTCATTTTTAGTGCCTGCTTTACTTTTGTATCCATTAAATTTTATTCTCTCTCTTCCTTCCGCTTACTTAAGCATTCTTATAGATTATTATTGAATTCTTGTATAGATTTTTTTATTATAGATTTAAACTTTGCAATGAAAGCTTGTTTTTATAGGAAAATAACTTTGCTTTTGCTTCATCTTCATAATCAGACGTGCTTTTTTCAATGTCTGCTTCATTTGCTTAATTTATTCGATAAAATTTTCTATTAATTATCTGATTGAGTGCAAAGTAATTGATTCGTTTAAAGAATATATTTCCCTTATTCAATTATAAGTGTTAAAGTATAAAAAAAAGGAAATTAAATTCCCTTTTTTAATAAGTTTAAATAAATAAAAGGAATATTTGAGGGCGCAGATCAATAATTTTAGAAGTGAAAAGAAATCACACAAATTAGAGATTTATAAATTGTAGTTCACTGTATTTCAATTAAAATCATTAAAGTTACTTTTAACTCAAGTTTCCCGAGACGAAAGACTTAAAGTGATAAGCATATTAAAGACATGTCCCTTCCCCGAGTTTACTAACATCATTTTTTATTTCCAATTTTATCTAGGGGATCTTTCATTAGAAGAGTTTTTGATAAATTTAAAGCAAGTATTACTAATTAAACTGTATTTAATAGGAATAGGTATTTTCCAATGATCGAGAAAATACATATCTTTCTAATATTTTAATTGAGCGATAATTAAAGAAAGCGGCTTAAAATAGCAGAAAATATATTGGCGCGACTGAATATGGCTTACAAATGATTAAAATAATTTCTGAATTAAATTAGAATTCAAGTGTTAAAACTCATTTTAATTAAGTCAACTGAATTAATGTAAATGAATAGTTATTACGTAAAGGACTAATAAAAAGAACATACAACTGAATAACAATATGTCTTACAGACACACACATACGCCATTATGTTTATTTTTTAAAATGATTCTATATAACTTTAAACAACTTTAAAATAAAAAAGCAATAAATCTTTGATACTTATGATGATTTTTACGCAATTAGAAACAATTAATAATGAAATTTAATTTATTACTTGAAAATTCATTTAAATAAATAAATGGAATGAATTCGCGTAATACTTTCTGATAATCATCTTATAAGTTTTGAATCTTTTTACTCACATTATTTTAAATATACCTAAAATATTCACAATTCAATAGCTTTTTTGGATAGAAATGAAGTCATGAAAATGTAGTATGTTCATACCAAATACGCAAAATTATGTGTAGACATTCCTAACTTTTATTTCTTAAATGATTATACGCAATTTACTAATAATTTAGTGGCGCCATCTAATAAGTATTATAAAAACTAAACTCCATACGTCAAATCGTTGAATGAAAAATGAAAATTTTATCAATATTGAAGAGTGTACAAATCTCTTAATAATAGACGAAAATATATTATTGAAATTTTATAAATTTAACAATTAAAAAATATACTTAAACTTAAAATCTAATTTAATTTTTTAAATTAAATTTTTAATGAGTAGTTTCACAGTGAAATCATCGTGAAGAGAATATTAATTGATGTGTGTGTATAATCACTAATAATTACTTAGATATAGATAGTAACGTTTGCTGTAATTAATTTTGGGGTTGAGGCTGTATAATCATCTTTGCTATGAAGAAAACAGTTAATGTAACTTAGAGATTCTCTTTGGTAAAAACTCAAAAACAAACCTTGCACATTACACGGCTTCCCCTGTTCATATTTTGGTGTGTCTAAATTTTAAAATAATAAATTTTAAATTAATTGTGAAATGGTTCTGTGAGAACCTCTTCTTTATATTTTTTTAGATTTATTACATATTTTAGGATTCATGGGTATTGTCTAACTCAGTTAGATAATCCAGAGATTTGCAGTAACAAAAACATAACTGTAATCTCTCTTATTTCGAACATCTAAAGATGTTCCAGGGAAAATTGAATTTTTATCGCTTAAGATAACTGTTAAAAATATTAACAAAATAAAATTTCTGCTCGCAAGAATCAGTAAAATCCTAAATCACTGACAATTTAATAGAAAAAAATACTTGCAATTTTTTTTTTTTTGAAGGGGGAAAAAAGAGTGACGGAAATTTGAATTAAAAAAAATTGTAAAGTAAAATTATTTAAGAATTCTAAAAGAGAATTTGAGATGATATATTTCCTTTAGTACTTTTAATTTATTTTTACTATCAAATATGTGAAATCATAGTGGGCATTTCAGCATCAAATGCAACATATTAAGTGCCCGAAATTTTATATTTTAATTTTTTATTCGTGAAGAAAATTTCTCTCTCTTTTTAGAAAATAATAGATACATTTTTGTTTTTTAAAACTTGCTTGCTTAAATTATTTGAAATCAGTCTTAATTTATTTTTCTTTGAATGTGATATTTCATCTTAAATACGAAATTTCAAATATTTCAAATGGCATGGGTAATTTTTTCCAGTTTTGAACCTGAATTCAAATATTTTATACGTTGGAAACGTTGATAAAAATCAAGATGGTAAAAATTTAATAAATGGTAAAAATTATTAGTGAGCTGGTTCGCTTGAAAAGTTTCAAATGCTCTTTATATTTCATTTTATTGTTAAAAATGTATACTAAATGTAAATATCTAAAAGTTTTATTTATAAAAAGTGTATTGTTAATAGGAATCAAAACTTACAATAACTTCCATTATAAAAGTACTACTAATATTTTTCAAAACTGTTTCTGAAAATAGCTTTAATAAATTTTGATTTTTTAGGAATTTATTTATTGTTCTTGAATAATATTTTAAACTTTTTTTAAAAATTTCATATGAATTATTTTGAATAAAATATTATAAGTATATTATTAAAAGGACTAATTAAATGTGTATAAGAACACAGTATAAAAGAGAAAGACTTCCCATAATCTTAAATAAAAAAAATAAATAGCAAACTTTATTCTTTATTTTAACGAAAACATAATTGTAAATCTTGAATGTGGCAAATAGATTTCACTTTAATTTCTAGTGATAAGAAAATCGAGTAAAGAGCTCTTCTAGAAATATAAATAATCTTATATGAATTATATATATATATAAAAAATCCGTCTTTAAATCTTAAGTGAAATTAAATTTTTAAAATTATTAATGATTGTTTTGATATGCAAATCCTTGAAATAGAATTTTAATTGTTATCTTAAAAAATTTGGAATCCTTTTTAAGTGAATTCTCTGAGTATGAAACAAATGTAGCCATAATGTGTTTTATGTCGAATGTGACTATAAAACTACTTTCATCTTATAATTACAGTTGTTGATTTCTATCATCCTTGAAAAATGTTACTATTAGTGTAGATATTAAAGTAATAAATGCACCTTCAAGCTATTATTACTCACATATTTTAGTGATAACGTTTTAAAACGATTGACTTTATTTTTTCAGCTTTAGATCCAGCTGGTCCTTATTTTCAAAACGCACCACCTGAAGTAAGGTTAGATACATCAGACGCAAATTTTGTTGATGTAATTCACACAAATGCAGCTACAAATTTCTTACAAGGTCAATTTTATGTTCTTTCTTTAAGTTATATAACAAAGAATATAATAAAAAATTTAAAGCAATGGAAATTGTAAGAGTAAAAAAAAAAAAAAAAAAAAAAAAAAACCTTACAAACAACATCTTACAATAAATAAGTTGGTATTTTCTTAATTTTATTACATTTTTATGTATATTATTTTATTTTCTACTTTCTTTTTTATTTTCTTTACAGAAAAAGCTCATAATTTTCATAACATAATAGCTTTCACGAGAGTAACATTTGCTGTCGAAATATTGACATAAATTTAAAAGTAAAGTAAATTGTAATAATGTGTTTATATATTATGTAATACCTTAATATTTTCTAAGACTCACACCTTCCGTAAAGACAAAAGTATGTTCCTTTAAGTTGCATAGTTACAGTTAAAAAAATCTGTGTCTTTACTTTTTCCATCCATATGTGGCAATGAATATTTAGAATTTTCCACGATTTTTTTCTTATAACCCATGAATACGCGTCACTACGTATGACAAGATGTTCTAGAAACCAGTTATAACCAATTAAAGGTTATTATTAAAATATAACTTTCATCATTTCAGATGTCCACTAAGGCGTATACTTTTTATTCCCTGATAGATTTCTTGCGTAAATTCTAATAATTTAAATGTAAAAAAAAATTCCTAAGTTAAGTAACATAAATCACAAAATACTCGGTTTTCAACAAGGCAACATTATTAATAGAAACATAAATATTCTTTATTATTGGATCCATAACTTGTGTCATAATTTATCAATAACATTAAAAATATAGTGAATGATTTAATTTTACAAATTTTAATTGAAATATAAAGAAAAGAGGATCATGTTAAAATTTATTTAACAAGTAAAATTTTTTGCTGAATGCAACTATCAAAATATAATAATAATGATGATAAATTATAAAAAAATCCAACATTTTGCGATAAAGCCATCGACATCCAATACAAAAGAGAAATACACTAGAATGATTGTATATTTATGTCTGAGACATACAAGACTTTTGATATATATAAATGAAAAAGGTATTTAAATGTATGTAAAATGTATTTAAATTTAAACATAATTTTGAGAATTATCCATTCATTCTGCATGGAAAATATAAGAGATTGATAAGAATAAGCTTCCCACACACACATTAATACAATCCAGATAATAAATAATCATTTTTTATAGTTATCTGAATAAAAAAGTTATTTCTATGTTTGGAATCAAATGATTTCATTTTTAACCTTCATGTATCCGTACTTCCCCTAATAGATGGGAACATTTCCCCTTTAAAAGATTTAAAAGATAACGAATGGGGGAACAATTTTATTATCTGTAAAGATGCTTAAAAAATCAATAACTTTTTTCAACACTGGAATTTATTTTGATGGATTATTTCCTTAAAGTTTATCGATAACTGTGTAAATGCTCATGCAAATAACTTTTCGATTCATATCCCTTTTGATATGAATTCTCAAATACTGGATTATCATAAAACTAGATGAAAGTTTGCAAAATCAAAGTAAGGGTAACTCAAAGGACTTTTAAACTTTAACTGAAATATTTTTTAAGCTTGCAGAGAAATAAAACATTTATGTTAATTCTGAAAAATGTACAAGTCGGGTTTACTTTTCAAAATTACAAATTTTGCCGATAGATGACACTGTACACTATTCTAATACATAAGCAGAATTGACTTACAAAGAATGAGTTTACCAATAAACTTACTTATGGAAAATGAGTTTTTATTTTCAATTATTTAATGAATTCAATATAACACTTTAAATATTTTTATAAATAAAATAAGTAAATTTATTATGATTTTAATTTTGGTTCTTATATATATATATATATATATATATATATATATATATATATATATATATATATATATATATATATATATATATATATATATATATATTATTTATGTATGTAATAGTTATTAATTTTATTTCCAGGTTTGGGATTAGCAGAAACTATTGGTAATCTTGATTTCTATCCGAATGGGGGTAACCACCAACCAGGCTGCATTAGTAATAACGATTTAGAAGAGGCGTTGACAGAAAGTGAGTCAGAAATAAACCATACATAAAAGCTTATTCAAATATTAATTTGACTAAAATTAGTTACAGCCGGGAAAACAATTTCCATGAACTAGAATAAATCATCAATTACAGTTTGAAAATCTAAAATTTCAATAAAGCAAACATTGAATAAATTTAAGGACTTAGGAAAAAGGACAGATTATTTCATTAATTAAGGCAAAGTAGTACAACAATAAATACAAAAAAAACTGTTTTGTAGTTGTCAAAACTATATTTAATGTGAAATTAGTTAACTAAGGTGAGATACACCAAAGTGCCATGATGCAACGCTAATCATAATCAGACTATTTTAGTTCGGAGCAAATAAATTGTACTTAAGCTGAAGTATATATTCGTTATCTACACTACTGGCCATTAAACGTGCTACACCAAGAAGGCAACATGCTACAGGCGTGAAATTTATACGAAAGGAAGAAGGTGCTGTGATATGCTAATGATTAGCTTTTCAGCTCATTCAGACAAAGCAGACGCCAGTAGCGACACCTACATTGTGTTTAAATGAGGAAATTGTTCAGCCGGTTCCTCATACACAAATTGCATTTGAACGTTGTTGCCTGGTGAAATATTGTTGTGATGTCTCGTGTAAGAAGGAGAAATGCGTACCAGCACATTTCTGTCTTTGATAAAGGTCGAATTGTAGCGTACCGGGATTGCGGTTTATCTTATCGCAGTATTGCTGCTCGCGTCGGTCAAGACCCAATGACTGTTAGCAGAATATGGAATCATTGGGTTCAGGACGGTAATACGGAACGCCATGCGGCATCTCAACGGCCACCTATCTCTAGCAGCCGAGAAGACAGTCATATTATCCGCATGGCCGTAATGGATCGTGAAACCACGTCACGAGCCTTGAGTCAAGAAACGGGGCCGTTTGGAAGACAACAAGTGCCTGCACGAACAGTACAACGACGTTTGCAGCAGCATGGACTCTCAACTCGGAGACCATGGCTGCGGCTTCCCTTGACGCTGCGTCGTAGACAAGAGCGTCTTCAATGGTGTGATCAACGACGAACCTGGGGGCACGAATGGCGAGACGTCATCTTTTCAGATGAATCCAGGTTCTGTGTACAGCATCATGATGGTCACATCCGTGTTTAGCGGCATCGTGGTGAACGCACACTGGCAGCGTGCATTCGTCATCGTCATACTGGCCCATCACTTATCAGAATATGGAATCGATGGGTTCAGTACGGTAATACAGAACGCCATGAGGGATCTCAACTGCCACCTATCACTAGCAACCGAGAAGACAGGCATATTATCCGCACGGCCGTAATGGATCGTGCAACCACGTTACCTGTTGTAGCAGTTTTAATGGCCAGTAGTGTATATTTTATTTTGTAAACTGTATATCTATTTTAGTGGAGAAACTTACAAAATGCATAACGAATTATGTATTGAAACATTTATGGTACTAGGACTACACTCTAGTGAGTGTTACATCATATGAATGATCTTAGTTTCTAGAAGTGTATTGCATATCTGTTTTCTGCATATATTTCTGAATGAGTTAGGTAAAGGGAGGTTTTCTGGCATGCAGTTGTTGTGGGTTAAGTGCTTGGGATATTTCTCCCTTGCGATACATTTATGTAGGAAATGTCCTAGTAATAGACAATGATAGTAATAGTAATAGAATGTATAGTAATAGATGGAATGCATTAAATCATTACTGTAGCCTTATGCTGTCAAGTTTTATATTGTACAAAATCAAATTTTATATATTATGGGCATAAAATGTTTTTATTAAGATTGTTTTGACTGTAGATATTGCTAAGTGTGACCCTTTATCAATTTCAAGGAATTGTGTTCAATTTATTCAGCCATCAGTTTTGTTAAAACAATGCAATATAATAAAACAGATTTTCAAAAGAAAGAAATACTCATGGAAAAAGTAAGACACCAAAATGTTTCTATAGATGTCATTAAATTAACATTTAATTTCAGTACACTATTCTTTAGACGTATAAAAAGTTTTTTGATAAATTCTTATTACATTTTAGAAAATTTTAACGTATATCTACAAAAGTCTTTATTATTAATTTATGGAAATTGTTTAAGGTACACATGAGCCACAAAGTTGATACAATATTATATGAGAATTAGAAATCATTAACACTTATAATTGTATTTTAAGGAATCAAAAATATTAAAGTTATACAATATATAAAAATATAAATAATTTTTATACATTTTTCTATCGTTTATTATCTGGTATACGATTCATGTTAAACTGTGTGAGTTCTGTAAAATTGATTTCAACCGAAATTTATTTTATTCCAAATGTAAGCAAATTAACTAGTTTATATTACGTAGTAAACATTCAAAAAGTAAAATCAGCATTTCGTGTAACTTTCTTTTTTACCGAAACTACTTACTTTAGTCTATTAAATCATCTGATAAATAATAATTTGAATCAAAACTGGTCCCCATAAGATACAATAAAAATTTAAATTGCTTAGATAAACTATATATTCTCTCTTACTCAGTAATATAACCAAAGATATGTTTGATTCATGCTGAATTTTTATGTTCTTGAGACTTATGTCCATCTTTTACTTACGAAAGCTAATTGGATTTATACTGTACTATCACAACAAATAAGTACATGAAAGCTACCTTCTAAATACTTTTAATTTAAAAATTTTAGATATTCTTTGTTAAAAATAAATGGGAATGATATTGTCCAATATTTTTTGAGACAATTACATATATTTGAAGTACATGTTATTAGATAGTAAAAGTATTAACAGCCAGTACTTTATGCAAATGGGCCGTGGTAGCCAGGGCCCATTTATAAGGGCATCGGCTTTCCGTTTGGAAGGGCAAGGTTTGATTCCCAATGCTGCCAATGACCCATCGAGTGCACGTGATATACGTGATCTTTAAATCTATGGAATCGAAATTCTTGTGGTCGATCACTTAGCAGTTACCATGAGTATCATGGTCTGGAGAAAATTTTTTTCCTCTTCAGATCAATGTCAAAATTAAGGAAGTGGATTCGCTGGTAATGCCATCCACCGGAGGAGTTCAGAGCAAAGTTGTGCTTTCACCTTTATAGTACTCTAGTTAAATGAAAGACGCACCTTACTGACTTAAATTCGCCTAGCCAACTTTAATGCGAGCTTGGCTTGTCTAAGTGTCATTAGTAACAACTAAGTAGATTTTGCACATCGATCATTAACATAACAAAGGTATAATTGAACTTCTGATGAAATACAAAGTTTACTTTATGCTTTTGTGTATAGACAGTCAGAAACTGTGAAGGTTTCATTTGAAAGAATTATGACCTTCTAATCGTAATTTTTAATGAATATTGTCCTTTAGAGCTTGCATTGACGCACAGGGCTATTTTTCGCAAATATCTATTTATATTTATCTTGTCTAATGTTTTAGTTTATAATACCTATAAGTTTTTCTTTAAAATATTTATTTTGCAAATTTATTTCTATATCTATTGCATTTTTTTGTAGAATTTTAAATTCTGGACTCAGGATGCTGATTTTGTAAAAGAGAATGAAATGAAGGAATTCTCTTTTGATTTTAACTAGATAGAAAACGCTAGTGACGGACTTAATACAATTATTAAAATTTATGTTCAGAATAACAATTATTCTTAGTTTATGAATGGTTGGTAAAAAGCTGTCAAAACTAATTAAAAAGTATTAACCAATCACACGTTAAGAAAAATTTAATAAAATATTTACTGTCAGCTTCTTTGTCGAACAATTATTCTTGATGAATGTAATGAATTCATGCAGTGTTTTTTACATGTTTTGTACCATAAGTAAAGAATTTTTTTTGATTTTTTACTCTTGTAAGTTCTACCAGTTTTCGGAGAACTTAAAAGATCCAGAGATAACCTTCATTGCTGAGGAGACAAAATCAATATCAAAATTCAGTTCAACAGATAATTCTTATGTAAGTATTACTGACAGGAAATGTGATCAATCTACTGCTGAAGCCAAGTGATCAATCTACTGCTGAAGTAATTTTATTTAACTTAGACTGACTTTTTGCGCTTTTCAAAATTTAAGTTTAATATGAAAGGAATACCGTTCAGAATTACTAAAGCATACCAAATAGGAGTGAAAATTCAATTTCTGAAAAATATTTTTCCAGTTTTGGTAAATTTCGTAAATTGTGCATAGAGCATCATGAATTACGTATTTATTAACAATGTTATAAATATCATTTATTTTTATTTTCATGTAAATGATATATTGTTACTTGAATATAAGAATCGTATAAGATTTAAAGCATTTTCACTCATAATAAGTAACCATCCTTTATTATACACTTTTATTGGATTTTTACATACGTTTTGTCCAATTCATTAATTAATTTTTACAAATGTTTTCAAAACCATCAATGATTTATTTGAATGTGTAATTAATATATTTGTGGGTGGTTTGTTGTTTGTCAAGTTAATTGACAACAACTTGTTTCAATCACAACGGTTTTCGAATTTTTGCTGGATGTAAATTTCTTTTATTTTCCACAAAATTATTTCTAGAAAATAATTAGAAATTTTCTCCTAAACATTTAAAAGAAAGGTGCTAGAACTATAAAATACTGTTTGATAAATGATGATCTAACCTGTGTTTATATAATATTTTTGACAAAATTTTTCCATGTTTAGAATTTACGCCATATTGACATTTATTACTCAAGTTAACAAAGAAAATTATAAGATACAAAAAATTTATATACTGAACCAAAGCAAGTAATATTGTTTACCATTTTTTACATTTAAATGCTTATTTCTACCGAATACTAGTATAGAGGGCATTCATTTAGAAAATGAAATTATTGTCATACTATTTTCTTCATTTAAAGATTAGATCGTAAATTTCTTACTGAAATTAAGCTACACTTCTGATTTGAAATTTTAAAATTTGATGTCATTTACATTTTTTAAAAATAAAATTTGCATTTTTTTTGAAAATTTTTGCAGCTTTTGATACTTTGCTTGCAAATTCTTGCGATCACAGCAGATCAAACTACCTTTATCTGGACTCCATCGTTGAATGCCAATTCTTATCTGTTCAATGCCAAACCTACAAAGATTTTAAAGATGGAAAATGTACTATTGCAAATTCAAAGCTTTCTCTCATGGGATACCAAGCCGAAAAATTGACTGGTTTACATAAATATCCCAGATTCTTTTTGGAAACATATGGCAGCCCACCCTATTGTATTCTTAATGGTGCATTTATTGTGAATTAAAGTGTATTGTATGTAATGTCTTTAGATGTTGTTCTGAATTAAATGATATCATGGATGATTTGATATTATAGAATTTTAGAAAGAACAGAGACTATTTTGCTAATAAGATTCTAAATAATGTAATGTATTTGTTTCGAAGCATTAATGCAATGGGTTGGTTTCGAAATATAAACATTTGAAAGCATAGAAATAATAGTGAATATTGGTAATACGATGATAGATAATGAAATCTATTTATTTACTAATTATATTTATATAACTTTTGTTAAAGTTCGTTTTAAACCGAGAACAGGAAAATAGAATGAATACACATAATTTTACTTTTTATTTTCGATATTCCACTTTTTGTAATGTTGAATACTAATTTATTTGCTTATATTAATATATTGCTATGTTTATGCATTTTAAAACAATATAGGTAAGTGATAAAAATGTACAAAATGCCTCTATACATTAATCATTGTATAAGACTAAAAAATGCAAAAATAATTGCAGACAGTTAAATAGTTTCTGAACGAATAACATTACAGATAAATAAATTAATTAATTTTGAAAATATGAAATTATCTGATAAAGTATTGTTTCCCTTATTCTTCGTAAAATAATAGGATTAATATATTTGATTTCATACATTTATTTATACCTGAAATTGACTTTAGTTTTAAGTGAAATTGTCAAATTTATTATCTCAAACAATACATTTTTTTCACTTATATGAATTTTCTATTATATAAATGAACTTAAAAATTTATATTTTTAAATTTATTTGTTTTTTTTATATAAGATTTAATTAATGCATAAACGAATTCTCTTTAAGTTCAATATTAACTGCAGATATTTAATGATTAGTTATTATTGCAGCTTTTCAAAATCAAATTATTCTTTAAGATTGATAAAGCTTATTGTTATGAATGCAGAATATAATGCTTATGAGGACACATTGGGAAATGTATTAAAACATGAACATAGCATAATAAATGAAAAATTAAAAATTATTTGTAAGTGAGAGTAGTTTCTTACTCATAAAGAGTATATTGAAGCAAAAACAAAAAATCACAATTTACTGTAGGATACAAATTTACTGTAGGATACATATAGGAATACATCTTAGCAAATAATATGTGCTGATTGTAAAATAAGTGTAATAATTATTTTAATGTGTGAAGTGCATTTGTCTTTGAACAATAGCCATAGAGTTATACTAATACTGTAAATTTTTGTATCGAGTAAATTGAAAAATAAAATTACTTCTTTAAAAATCAAACAATTTGATAACTGGACTTTTGTAACACTTATATTTTATTCTTGATTCATTTTCAATGAAATCTTTGCCTTTTAATAAATTTGGTAATATTGGTATTTAATAAGTTTGTTATTACATAAAACATTTCTAATATGTATTATAATATTGATTCTACTTGTTATGCAAGCATTTATTAATAATAAAAAACCTATTTGTCTTTTTAACTGTATAACATACCTATAAAATGAAACAATATTTTAAAATAAACTGCGCCTGATTTAGAGTATTAAATTTGTTAAGTACTTAATGCCATTGTCAGTCATTTCTTATCTTCTAAATATGTCTTTTCAAAGATATTTATCTGCATTCTAACTTTTTTAGATTGTATGAAAAAATTGCTTTAACTAAACACTTTTGAAAAAGAGTTTTTAATTATTTAAGTAATTGATTATAATAATCTTTAAATTTATATTTTAGATCAAAATAATCATTTTATCAACTGTTTGACGTTTGCCACGGGTCAATTTGCGAACGACAATTTAGATTATTATATTGGCGATTTTCCACGAAATGAGATTTATAGTCTTATTTCTCCAATTTTTGCCCTATTAGGTGGTAGCGTAAGAATCTTGAATGTTGTCGGCAGAATTGGCGTAGAATTTACTTGCTAAACTAAACACCAAGACTCATATCAATCTTATTAAGATGTTTCTGGCCATTATATTAGGTGTAATATTTTAGATTTTGACTGAATTCTTTAAAAAATTCTGTCTAATAATAGATTTTGGCACAGGTGCCGTATAATCCTCGATTCCAAATTCTGAATTTTTTTGGCGATGAAGAAATGTTGCCAAGATGACGTATCGTGACGTGCGCGATGACGTAAATACTAGAGTTATCAAAATAGAATATTCTGCATAATTCTTATAAGTCTCTATTTGTATGACGTAACAAAAACAAGGCTGCTAGATATATAAGAAAAACCGCTAAAAAATTACTAATCTCAGAATTCGGCGCATAGATTATGTGGCACCTGTGCCTAGATTTTAATTTTTGAATAGAAAATTACTTTGCTTATGTTATTTGAAATTATTTATATTATTTAACAGTGGACTTTAATACCTTTATTTAACTGTTAACTTTTTTAATAACTTTTATTTGAGATATCGATGCCTGTTTAAAAGTTGATTATAGAATCCCAATCCAAATATATATAATTATGGATTCTGAATACAATCATTTGTGTGAAATTTTTTTAACTTATTGAAAATAAGTTTCATATAATATTTTCTTGTTTATAAAAATTTGGTAAGACATTCAAGTTAGATTGCATCATTTTTATCTATTGTATGTTACGACTGATTGAGATGTTTTGTTCTGTGATAAAAGAACCATGAGAAATGAACAGAAAGTGATTCAGATTTACTTTCACACGTAAGCAAGACATCAATGTTATCTTTGTCTAATGTTAATGTTATCAGTGAAACATATAAGTAAAATGTCGTGTAGAAAGTTATCTACAGTTACATTTTTTTATTGATTTGTATTTATTGTTTTTATAGCCTTGAGAGAAATTTTTGAAATATTATTTATTTTATTCTGAAGTGCTGTCTTAAAATTGCGCGATGGATTTATCACTATCTTCCTATTAGCCCAATTAAAAATAATTTAATTTCTTAATTATTTTGAAACTAACTTAATGTGTCGAACATAAAATATAAATATTATTCTCTTTAAATTGTAGTTGCATTTTTATCAAAATTTTGATTAAAAATAAACTTGGAATTTTACATATAGATAAGATATTCTTATTTAATCTAATTTTACTTGATATAGAACAATGTAAATGGTACTTATTATTTTTTATTTCACAAAGGAAACCTCCGTTACTAAATTTTAAGAAAATAACCTTAGATTCTATGCTTTATTTATGCAAAATGGTGGAAAATGTGTTTAGGATTCTATTCAGGAAAAGCACAAATTTATTTCCATAAGCTACCAGAATGTTCTGATAATAATGTGCATTCTAGAATTTTTAAAATATAAAAAAATTAAGAAGGTTGCATTTCAAATTCATCAACATAAATAATTTGAATAATATTCTTTTTATGGAGATAACTCTAATGATTACAATTTCTATTGTAATTTTCATACATGAGCAAATTTACTGAAGAACAGAATTAAAATTGGCAAGCTCCTAAAGAATAACCAAAATTTAGAGTCAGGAATTTATTTTAAGTTTAAAATTAAAATCACGATACTAAACTTTTATACACACTATTTTGTAATTCCAAATTAACGAAAAATAAGAATCCCGTAACCATTTAACTGAATAGTGTACACATTATTTTTAACACTTCAACTTTATATATATATATATATATATATATATATATATATATATATATATATATATATATATATATATATATATATATATATATATATATATATATATATATATATATATATATATATATATATATATATATATATATATATATATATATATATATATATATATATATATATATATATATATATATATATATATATATATATATATATATATATATATATATAATTTTGTGAATATAACTTTAGTTTTCAATAATGAATTTTTCATTCCAAAACTTCATATTTTTGTTTTTGTTGTAATATTTTGTTTTAGGTATTATATTTTGGTTTTTGGTTTTTCATTATTAATACAGTTTTTTATGGGTTCCATCCTAATTCGTAATATGTAAAATTAGAAACGTTTTAGCATTTAATTATCGTTCAATAAATCTCTACATTCAAAATTTTTAATTAAATTATGAAATACCTCAAATTAGTAAAAAAAAAAAGACAATATCTCAAATTTTTGCGTATTCTATTAGTTGTCTCTTTGAAAAATTTTTGTTTGGAATTTCCCCTAGTTTGATTACTAAAATTAAATTCATCGATAACATTTGTAAATTACTTACTTTTATTTATGTATTTCAAGCTAACGCAGTCGATCAGGTATATGCTTTTTTACTAACAAAATTATGATCATATGGTCATCACATTAGTCAAACAATAATTCTTCTAATTTTTTAAAATAAGCAAAAAATCTTGGAACTCATCTTGATTACATGCTAAAATAATTGATGCTTCAAAAACTTATCAGTCATTATGAGGAATCTTGTTAACATAGTTTTCAATGAAAATTGCTAGGAAAGTAAGAGTTATTTCAGTGTTTAAACAAGCTAAAAAGATTCTGTAACTGAAAGCATTTCTTAAGTATATGCTATTAAATCCATTAATATTATGATTGATTTTTCCATCAAACGTCGGTAAATATTTAAATTCAATGTTAAATTGGTATGCAATTTTAATTTCTTTTTATCTACAGAAGTTAATCTCTATATTTGAATTATCTTTTAGTGATTATTTAAGCAAATTAAACATTAAATTTTCAGGTGTTGTTTGATAAAAAAGGTTTAAAAAACCTTTTATTTGAGGAATATATGTAAAATAATGTGTTTTTTCATCTGAACCTAATTATAATATATATTTATCGTGGTATTAGAACTAAAGCAAAAATTTGAAAGCATATTCTAAATTGTTACAGTGATTTAATATTAGAATTATGGAATAACTTGAATTAATATATTTTCTAAAGTGTTATAGATATTCTGTAGTTGGATTATTTAAACAGCTTTTTGTCATCTGTAAATTTGTATCAAAATATTACATAACTGAAAATTAACGGAATTTTCATTTGCTTTGACTGGTGCATAAAGAATTTATTTGATTTTAGTATTTTTAGATGAGTTGAAATTTGAAAAAAATTCTGAACAAAGAAAAACTGAAACACAAACATCAAACACAGAAAAAAAGAAACTTAATAGTCTGGTAGACTGTTAAAGGAATTTTGATATTTTATTAAAGGATAATCAAAATTTTGCTAATAAAATATTTATATTTTCTTATTAAAATATATTTAAAATTATTTGGAAAAATGAAAAATATTTTTTTTCAAGATATTAATGGTTTTTTAGTTGCAAAGCAAGGTTCTCATAAAAATGTAAAGCAACCGTCTTCTAAATTGCAGAATAATTGGTAAAAATACTAAAATTTGTTCCCAATTATTGTATATAACGCTCGAAATACCTTAAAATAGCATCATCAGGGAGAATAAACATAACAAATTGTGTCAAACTAAGATAATCCACAAAAATATTTGCAAATACATAAATCACGATGTGTGTATCATTAAAAACACTGCTTCTGACATTTATTTTCTAAATTAAGCATCAAGGTCTTCTTAGTGTTAAGAAAATATTGAGAGAGTAATCTTCTTACGAAAATTTTTCATTTAGTATAAAATCAGTTTTTTGAAATTATAAAAATTTCTGGTAATTGTGCAAAATAATAAACTCCAGTGTTCATATATAATTTAAATAAATATATATTATCTGAAAAGTATGTTAATTTATTTTCTGCACGTTAAAAATTATGGGAATTTACAGAAAATTATTTGTTTTTTTATGAAAATGATATTCATTTTTTTCAATTATTAATATCGAAAAGGGTATACTGTTATAGCTGTAACTTTTTTTAAAGTGTCCCTACTACAATGAACGATTTCTTCAAAACGTCAATTTTTTTCCCTGATAACTTTATTTAAAGTAAGTGAATCTTAACTTTTAAAGTAGGATTTCAGGGTTTTCTGTGTTACATAATGCATTCAACTTCTATTATTGTTTTTAAAACTAAAAATAATATAAGAATTTATTATCTTTGTTATAACTTCATTGTTATAAGTACTGACACAATGTATGCATACAAATGTTCACTTAAGAAACAATGATGTATTCCATACAAGGACATAGAATTTGTATGAGCTTTTGAATATATACAACGCTACGCTCAGTTTGTTAACTTATATCCTTGAATGAATGTGATCATTTGATAAAAATATAACTGTTTCATAAATAAAAAAAACATGGTTACATAACTTACACGAAATTTTGATTCAACGTTAATTTTTTCTTTTTGTTATTTACATCTATGTGACTCTGCATTGTTCAAATAAAAATTCCACTAAAAATCATTGTGTTGTTTTATTTCTTTGCTACACTGTGTGTTTGCTTTACGAAAAAAACCCTTAATTTGATTTGAAAATTGGAGATAATATGAGTTGGCTATTTTTTATAGGTATAGTTTTATTTTCATCTTTTTGATCACTTCTTTAGTTAAAATACCCTTTTATTAAACACATTTGGTGGTATTTTAATATAGCTATAACTTATTTGTATATTTTACTAGCAGAAAATTCTAGAAAAACTTAGTTATTGATATAATTGTCACTAAAATTATTTAAAATTTTTATTTAAGTTTTGTAGAAACACAATTGTATACTCTCTAGCATGAAAGCAAAGGAATTTTATACTTTTAGTATATTACATATAATATTTATGAAATTTTGCTCACATTGTTAAAAAATATAAATTTGAAAAAAAATTGATTGAAATTGTAACATATCTCTAGTATATTAAATATTTGGCACAGGTGCCGTATAATCCATGCGCCAAATTCTGAGATTGGCGATTATTTGGCGGATATTCATTTGTATCTGGCCACCTAATTATTATTACGTCATACAGATGAAGACCAATAAGAATTAAAGTGAAAATTCAATTTTGACAACCCTAGTGTTTATGTCATGGCGACGTGATTTCGAATATTTTATTCTATTTCAGCATATTATTATAAATAAAAAACTGTACTCACTGAGATTTAAATTAAAATGTACATTTTATTCTTAAAAAAATTTATATAGCCTTATATAAATTTGTTACAGTTGAATCATTCATGTAAAAAAATACTTATTGTTTAATTTATAGAATTTATAACAATTGTAGTAATTCTGTTCAAACTATTTGAAAAATGTGTAGTAAAATATATGCTTCAAATTTAGCTGTTGTATAATATCATCCATGTTTTCACATCAACAGTATATTAGATTTATTAATTTCATCTGATATTAATTATTTTTTATTTTAAGAAATTAAATTCATTCTACCAAATTCAATAAGCAAATGAGTCAACACATTTCGGTTAACTTGTATTAAAACTGCTTTTATATATTTTGTTTTCCATGATAAACTGTTTCAATATTAAAATTTTTATTTATTTTATTGTTTAATATTTGCAGTAACTAACTTTATATATTATTCAGATATTCTTTGAAACTAACACATTTGTCTGTTTTAATCTTTAGGTAAATATTTATACACTTATTGCAGCTGTTCTCTATTTATTTAATAGCTCAAAACAGCTGCTAATAATACAAAACAGCTGCACCTTGAATAGTAAGTTTACAAAATGTTTTGCAATGTTAGTCTGCATAATACACATCTTAATTGATTGGATTTACTTATCAATTACTTTATTCTTTCTAGAATTTTTATGTGTTTTAGCATATATTTTTTATAAATTAATAGCAAAAGACTGGTAAATGAATATCTATTTTCTACTTCCGAAAAAATTTCCTTTTATTTAAAAATACAATTACGCTTTCAGCATATTTGATTATTATTTAAAATAATAATTTAAAATGTGCTGAACTAAAAATTTCGAGGGAATAATTAAATCCCAGCTCGTAATTTCTACTCATACCCTTGCTAAAAATCTGCCAAAAAAAGATCATGCATAATATAACTTTCCAATCCTTGAGTGAAAAATCATAAATAATTAAAATGTCAAAATTATATTTTTATTTTTGATTTATATACAGTATCTCTATATAAAATTCTAGAGATTTTCCTGTGTTTTGGTATTTGTAAGGATTACAATTCATGGCTTAAGATTTTTATCTAAGTAAAAAGGCAAAATCTCACACTCTAAGAATCTAAGAACTATGACACTTATCGATTTAGGAATTAAATTGAAAAAAGATTTTAAGAGCTATGATTTTCAAACTGAAGTGTTATATGAAGTCTCTACTTTTTTTATTTAAAATTTTATACACAATTTAACGTTTACACACAACGCAAAGGACACAACTTAACACATATTAAAAGAATTGAAAATTTAACTCAAATACCTTTTATTATAAAACTAAACATATGGTAAACCAGTTAGATATTGGTATGTTAATAATGTCATGTTCTAGAAACATATTTTTGGTAGTGCAAAAAAAAAAATCGACAAATTTTTTCACTTGCTTTGTATTTCTCTCTAGAAATGTCATTCAAATTTCAATTTCTCTCTAGAAATGTATAGAGTACCTAATTTTAGACAGAGCCTTTGTCACTTTTGAAACTGAGGGAAGAACATGCTAATCCTGTAGTTTATTTTATTGGATAATTGAATTTCGCTTTAGCATGATAATTTCATTTCCCATACATTTCTGTGGTGGCATCCATTTTATGTCAACTTCAATAAATGGTTTGTAGTTGGAAATAAATTTACTACAACATGAATTAATTCTGCAAATAAACCCATTTCAAATTTCGTTATAGCTTTTCTATTAAATAAAAAGAAACTATCTATTATGGGAATTTTACCTGAAATTATAATTTATGTTAGACTGAATATTACCATATAAATCAAATAATATCAGGTAATATCTCGTTATCATAGATACAATATTTCGGCAATTAATTTTGGTTGGCAGCAAACAATAATATGTTAACCGGTATGCCTCATCATTAAAATATATATTATTGATAAATATAAATAATACACACACACAACTCAATAAAATACAACAAATAAATTGTTATAGATATACATGTAATCATTAACAATTTATTTTAACAATTTTAACTGCCTGCTCAAATTAAGATCAGATAAAAAATTTCATCGGTAGTTTAAGACCATGCCTTAATGGCAAATCACATAATTTTGCTTTTTGAAAACTTCCAATTAGTTCCAAAGTATATGAAGAACGAAGAAATATTATGAGAAAGACTCATGATTAAAATAGGGTTACAAGATATGATACATTTATTTAAAATATTTGAGACATTGGACATTCAATCATTAAGAGGGAAAAAGCTTATTACATAACATGCCATTTATAATGTATTGAGATAAATGGAGGATCTCAGGACATAGCAATTCATTGGCAGATATTTGCCTGATTTCTGGAAGCATATATCAACCTAGTTTCATTAATCATAGTATTAGAACCACAGTGGCTCAGTAACTTCACACCGCTTCACTTAAAATGAGAAAAGTGAAGCACCGCTTGATGTGGGTAGGGTTTGGGAGGGTGATTATATTATCTCTGACTGAGTTGCTGGAACTATGTGGGTTTGAGACGTGTGTCTACGCTAATGCGTGATTTCTAAAGACCATCCACTGGTGTATCGGGGATGTGGAGAGAAAGGTTCCAGCTCAGATGTGACCACGTTATCTGACCATGTTTCAAAATTACGAAAAGCAGGCTTACAAGTGAGTATTCCAAACCCATTTACCTTAAAGTACAGTCGGGTTCTCCTCTGCACAGTTATGTAAAATTTGATAATAGGATTTGTCAGAGGTGCTACGTATTTATGACTATAAACAATCGCTTGTTCTAGCATCTCTCTTATTAGCTAACATAAGATATCGAGAACATTTTCCGTAATTGTTTTTTTTTCAAATTGTGAGCTTCAAATTGAATGACAAGGGAACCAATTGTTGACGGACGAGTCAGTCACACTCATATTTGAAAGACACGGTTAACATTGTAATATTTAAACAACAGATATCCCGCATGCATTTCAGCGAATGCGATTGCATTTTAAACGTGTGAGACACCATGACGGAGTTTAATTATTTCATTCATATTCAATTCACATCTTTTCGAAAGCCTAATGATTTAGATCATAAGACATGTTCTGTCGTTGGTCAAAGACACATTTTTTTTTTTATTTTAGCAAGCAATCTGTAATTCCTGTTATACAGATAAGGTAATGTCTTTTGACAACAGGATAGTGATCTCTGACATATCGAGTCAATCTGGTTTTTTGCCATCATCTGGCCTTTAGAACAGCTGTCAATTTTCCAACACTTTGTCTCCCAGCATTCCAGACCTTTATATCGATATTTTGACTGTGGAATATCTCAAAGGCCTGTATCACAATTCCATAGCATCTGTCTCAGATATTAGGAATAACATTATAAGAATGTGTGAATAACATTTAAAAGCATTTGAAACATTAAAACGGTTCCGGATAGAAATAAAATATTATTGAACATGATTTATTAACTTAAGTGATGGAAATATAAAATTCTATTCAATATTATGCTATTATGAGACCTCTAGTATTGGCTTAAGATTGTATTTTTTACACAGAATTTCCTCATCTTAACATACCATTCTCTGTTGTTCTTGTATTCAGCTCAACATATTTTAAAACAAAATTTTCTAATGCATTATTATATTATATTTTAGCAGTCTATGCCAACCGACTTTGATTGGCTTAGATTTTAATGGAAAATATCCACTTATTTTCATATACTATTTTTTTATATTCCATATTTAGCGAAATATGCTATTATTTTAATCTTACTCCAAATACTAATTTTCGAGGAAAAAAAAAAAAAAAGATCTTACATGTAGATCAGTTAGAAAGAAATCGAATGAGATGTAGGATGTGTAAAAATTCCTTTCACTTACAAAATTATTTAATATATTATATTTAAAACTCCATTAATACTTGTTCAAATGTCGTACTCCTATTGAAAAACCATTGGAGAAAGCGTAAACACATACGCTGTATTTATTATACGTTGCAATTATCGATTAATAAAACAACACTTTATCAAAATAAAAATAGAAAGAGTAAATATAGTTATTTTTTTTAAAAACCACACTGTGCTTGAATGTAAGTAAAAGAAGATATATGTGTTCTTTATTTAAGTCTGTCGCGTATAGTGACAATTTTGAAAAATTTAAAAAAAGAATGATGTGTTGGCGTTTTTAAAAAATCGCAGTTGTGGAATGTTACATAGTATAAAATAATTTCATCACTGGATTAGCAACTTCATTGTGAAATCACCAATTATTGCTTTTATATTATTACAATTGTTCTAAAAATATTTCGAAATGAAATGTAGGCAGACCCCGAGCTACGACATCTGCAGAAAGCGGTATTATAGCCCAGAAGGACTCGAAGCATTTCTGTACGCAACTTGTTGCAAACCATATGTTGTATCAAGGAGAAGAATATTTGTTAGTATGGTACGAAGGCGTCTTCCTCAAGTTGCCTATGCAAAACGATTACTTGTGTGTGCCTTCCTCATCGGTAGACAAGTGATGTCCCTCTTGCCTTGTAAAAGAGAACACGTTTCCTGGACCATACAGAGATCGACTTTTGTACTTTTTACAGACGAACCCAGATTCACACGGGAGAGCGTTCAGGATGCGTGCCCATATGGAGGTAACGAATCTCCAGGTGTCATTAATCAAGGCTCTGAAAATAAAACATTACTGCGATTGGGGAATAAAGTTTTAAATAGGAATCTCACTCGGCGGTCACATTTACCTTTATTGTTCCAAGGAAAAACTGTTACTGTATGACTGTTACTGTGGAAAAACTGTGTGAAGGTCTTGGTTACTTCTGTGAGATATCGGGATGAGATCCTTGATTAATATGTCCACCAATATGCGTATACAATTAGCAGTGATTTCGTTCTGATGGATGATAACGCACACATGATATGATCAAGCTGTTGTTGTTGAGGAATATCTTGAAGGTCTTGGTTTGTAGCTGATGAAATAACTAGTTCGAACTTCAAACTTGAATCCCATAAGTCATTTGTGGGATTATCTTGGATTGCTGATTTAGATCCTCCTATAAAGTCTGCAGGAAAGCTGGAAATCATTATATCATGCCTTGTCTTCGCTTCCCATTTCGGCAATCGACAACTTAATTGACAGCATGGAAAGTCGATGCCGTCAGTGCATCCAATATAAAAGTAGGCATATCCCTTAAAAACTCGTTTTTGTTCTGTTTCTATGGCATTTTACCTCATGAAATTATGGATCTTTTTATTTACAGGAATGGATATTTCCAAAAAGATTGTTTTTCTTGTAAATCATACATGCGATTTTCTGATGTAATTACTATGTTGCTATCAATGTACACCTGTGGGGTTCACATGCTATCCAAATATGGTGTTTCTACATCCATTCATTTGTAAATTGGTTGCTTTTGGAGACTAGTGTATAATAAACAGATTATTTTTAGTTAGAAAATTAATGATGATTTAAAAAATATCTTGCATAAATTACTTAATGTGATTTATTTATAACTATATAATAGTAAATGAAATAATTCTGCGCGTAAAATATTTTTTAATAATATTTAGAAGACTCTGCAGTACTACTTATCGCACCAATTCTGTAATTTTAATTAAATATTGCCTACAATTTAATTCATTTAAAATTACCATCATAATATCTAAATTTCGGTAAGAAATCTGTTCTGATAAATATTATCTGGAAGAGATGAAGATTAAAATTGCTAATGGATGCCTTATCTAAATGTATAAGAACTGTAGCACATGTTAGACAGGTCCTTTCCTTCGCTTCTTATTCTCATTCTGGATTATTATGGAATTGATTAGAATACTTTTCATTTTCTTGGCGATCATTTCCCTTGGATCAGCAAAACAACAAAGGAGTGGTAATTATACAGAAATTTGTATATGGACTGTATTTATATATATATATTACAAATATTTTCATGTATAAATTAATGAATATTTTGAAATTTAACGAGAACTTAAAAAAATTATGCAATAGAAAATAAAGATTAATATTTGTTTTATTTCATCTTGTTATAAAATGTAACAGAAATTGTGAGAACTGTTATGAAAATTTTACTTGTGATATGAGATAAATTATTTGTTTCTTGGTAGAAAATGTTTAAAATATGTGAACTAAGTAAATTATCTTAATCTTTGTTAACTTTTGCATCATTATTTATAAGATTGAAAATTAAAATTTTAATGTTATTTTTTATATATTGGTGATATATTTATTTCAAATAAAAAAATCAGTTATTTTCGCAAATTACTTTTCTTACATACGTAATAATTTTATTAAATTAAAGAAAATTAATAATGAATATAAATTCGCGATATCAATTCAATGCAGAGTTGAAGAATTGTAAATAAAAAATTTATGAATATTACTAAAGATTAAATTATTAGAAAGAATATTTGTAATTTAATAATACAAAAAAGAACTGCTTCAAAAAATATTTACATCACATATGCAGGGAAGTAAGATTTGCACTTTTATTGTTGTTGAGGCATTTAGGCCTTAAGTCAAAAATTTTAAACTGTACAACTTATCGTGGCCATAAATGTTCACATTTTAAATATAGAATTAGAGAATACTACAAAACATATAATATTATTAAAGATACGTTTTTAAGATAATTAAGGATAAAATTTTCTCTTTTAATAAGGGTTCTCACATTCTTTTCAAAAATAAAATATTAATTCCTATCTTTGATAAATAATGCATTATTCTATTTAAGTTTAAAAAAAGTAAAATTTTTAAGCGCACATATTAAAAGTGATGTTTAATTTTAATACTTCATGTAACTGAAACTTTTGAAAATTATTCCTGTTTTCATTTTGAATACAAAAGATGTTTTGTGAATAAAAACTAGTGGAGATATTTTTTCATAACAGTTAATTCGTTTAAATAATAGTAATGGATTAATCTGGAACATAATTAAATTGTACGCATGAAAAATTAGTTCATGTAAAAAACTTTTATTGGCAAGGGATATTATTTGAATGATTTTCTCATATTTTTGCATGTCTTCTACAAAATGTAAATTAATTAATTGCTGATTTTCATTATTATAGGCTTTAAATCTGTGGATGTTTATACAATATTTAAAAAGTTTAGATATCTATCGCCTATTTTGGATGTAAAAGAAAAATGAGGAATAAAAAAGAGAATGTAACATTAATTTTGATTTCAGTTCTTAATAATATTTCTTCGGAAATTAACTCCAAATAGTGCAATAATATAATTCTTCAGGGATACGTAACCAAGAGTTCAATACTACTATGAAATGAAGATAACTTTGCATTCTTTAGAGTTAAGTGTCTTTCATCCGTTATTGTAAATTGACATATAAGCATCTTATCTACATTTTGTCTCTGCATAATTGATAGACTTGATGCGCTTGAAGATCTTAGAATTTCTTCTTTGACAAAGTATAAAGGAAACCCACAATATAAACAAAAATTTTTTTCCATAAGATGAATCACGCATAGATGATTAAATAGCCTAGAAAAGCTGTCAAGAGTTAGGTAATCAGTTAAGAGATATCATTTGATATAACTGTCAAATTCTTCATCTGTTATTTCTGCATTATAAAAATTGTAGGTTTATAAAATTTACTGTAAAATAATTAAATACATAGTCTCATTAGTTTAAAAATAACCATGCTCACAAGAATAAAGACACTTGAAGGGAGATATGTTCACTTAAAATCTTTAAAGTTCTTGAGTAGTGAAAAAATTCGAGAGTCAGACACAAAATACAAGACAAGAACTTTATATATATATATATATATATATATATATATATATATATATATATATATATATATATATATATATATATATATATATATATATATATATATATATATATATATATATATATATATATATATATATATATATATATATATATATATATATATATATATATAATTACTTAGAAAATTATGACTCGAATCTATTCAAGGAGATATTTATGAAATAAATTAATTTAATGAGGCATTCGCGAATCTGCCTTTAATATAATTGTTTTGAATTATCATACCCCTCACTACAGATTTTAAATCTGATCGCATTTAGAACCCTCTCCTAATTGTTTTAAATACTTGTTGTTTAACAACTCATTTAAACTTATTAATCCTTCTAGAATTAATTACAAACTATCAGTTCATATGAAATTAAAAAAATATGTAATAATTTTTGGTTATTAAAATGCTTTATTAATGGTATTTCTAAAACAGATATATATATATATATATATATATATATATATATATATATATATATATATATATATATATATATATATATATATATAATATATATATATATATATATATATATAATATATGTATATATATATATATATATATATATATATATATATATATATTATTGAAAATTATATGCAATTTTGTTTGCGTTTTGAAATTCATCGAAGAAAACCGCGAAACAAGATAATAAAATGCATTTTCAAGAATTGTTACCGGAAATAGAAAAGTTTCTTTTTTTGTTTTATTGAAACCTTCAATTTACTTTTCATACAATTTACAACTGTTTCTTTGTACATTTTTTTTATCACAAACAACGACAATCTTTGAAATAATGTTTGAGAAAAAATTAAAAAATGGTTTTAAAACATGCAGATTTTAAGATATTGCAGGAGAAACTGATATAATAATTGTGTTAAAGAGGAGGATGTGTTTTTACATATTTTGAAAATTGGTAGTTAAATAAATTTTTAATTAAGTTTTTACAATGATCTTCTGAAAATAAAGTATTAAAATTTATGAAAAACTGCTTGTTAATTTTATTTCATTTTTTTAACATATAGTACAAAAATGATAATTTTGTCTCGTTACAAATTAATGGTGCAAAAAATAACAAATTAAAATTAACTGTATTTTTAAACTGTAAATGTATTAATGCGATTAAGATTAAATTTTAATAATTTTCAACTCAAAATAAAATTTATGCATAACAACTTTTGTGTTTCTAATGAAATTTATCATCAAATCACTGTTTTTAAGTAATTTCACAATAAATCGTCTGAAATGAATATTTAATACCATTTCTACATCATAATTATAGTCGTTTAGCTGAATCCAATTTCTTTCATATGAAGAATATAAAATATTGCCCGAGTTCTTAAGAATTTTTCAAAGAGCAAACATCTATTTCTCAGACTTTCATAGTGCAAATCAAGATTATTAAATATTTAAAAATTTTCAATATTACTATGAATATTTAAAATAGAATTGAATCTTCTCGCTTTTCTTAGGCTTCAATGAAAAGCATAATTAAGTATCCAAATTTTGATTATAAAGTATTTTTGTATTAACAATTAACAAATGTGTATAAAATAGTAGATAGTCTTTTGTTAAAGTTATATGTTCCGCTGAAAAAGTACTATCGTCTTTGGTTGTGATAAAATTGTTTATATTATTTATCGATAGCATCGGTCTCCTTTGAGAAATATTAGATGATATCATTCAAGAATTGCGTTTGTTTAAGATAGTATCTTTTCTTGTCGGTATATACTTTGTGCATATTTGCTTTTTGATTTTTATAGTTATAGATTCCTTCATTAGTATCTTATCTACAGCAATTTGGGAAAACGTATATCAAAAATATTTACAAAATTTGAGTAGAGAAAGTTAAATAATTATACAAATTATTATTTTTTATTTGATTCAAAATATTTGCTTAGTATAGTAGATTTTACAATAGATTATAGCAGATTTGTATAATACAGTTTATTCCACGACAAATATAACAGTCAAATGTAACAACATAATTTTGTTATAAAGAATTTTATATCAAAATATCGCAGCAGTTAAATTAAGTATTTTCTTGGAGACAGTTTAAGAACAAACTGATTCATTCCGTTGATATCAAATACATACAACACGGGAAAATTGTTGTATGTATTTGATGTTGTGTTTAAATATATATCTGTGTTTAAATATATATCTGTGTTTAAATATATATATATTATTTAAATAAAGTAGCATAAGTTACTTTAAGTGCAATTTTATTTTGAATATTAAAATGAATTCATGCAACAAAGGTATGCCAAACTGATTTTTTTTAATCATGGTAAAGGAAGATAGATGCGTGAGAACAAAAACAGTAGCATAAAGAATAAAAATAATAAGATAATTGTTTAAAACAAAAAGCACCAATGATTTTAAATATAAAAGCTATCCTTCCTTTTTAAGAAATAAAGTGGAAATGGATTTATTTTTACATAGAAATGTGAGGAAATAGATTTACTTTTATATAATTCTTCTTTGACATGCAATGCTGCGTTGTCGCTCGGTTGGACGTTCCACAATTGCTGCAGGATTGGACCTGACTCCAAGTCGACGACGCACTCATAATCACTATCAATTAGGAAAGAGAAGCATGGCATCTGAGAAGACGATCATTTGTCACTTCATCGTTCTGGTGTTTATGCTCCGGGATCAATGGCAATATTCTGAACAGAGGTCATAATTGCAGGCCACTAGCAACCAATTGACATCAAATGCTTCTACTCGATATGGGAGTATGTAGGGTGTCTTGTACATGCTGCAGAAATTTGGTACACTTGCTTAGTGGGTCCTACCACTACATCCTGTAAAATACAGGGTGGCACTCCCTTGCTGGTGCTTCATTCTTCCTTTCCAGCAGACTCCACTCAAACTAGTAGAACCCACCCTGGGTTACGTACAGGGAGTCCTGCTGGCGTTCACGTTCACATCCTGTAGGACGTATCGATCCCCATATGCTGAAGTCAATCTGGCGGTAATGGCACCACATAAGAGTTCCGCAGTTCTTTGTTCCAACCATCTTCTCCACAACCAGTACTATATCGATCCGTCCAAGTGTCTGCCAGCTGTGATTTACCGTAACGATCAATCTACCCTTCTCAGCCTGATCACAATGCCCCTCATAAACTCCTCAGTCTGTTTTAACTAACTCCGTCGACGATGGCCTGGCATTCTATACCATTAAAGTCAGAAAGGTGTCCTTTGCGACAAGAACAATCTTTCAACGATTGGCGTCAACATTGCCCAATCTGCCGGTTCCTAGCGTTATATCTTATCCTACATGTGCTGGAGATCTGCCCATTTCGCATCATTTTCATAACTTGGGATAGTGTGCCTACCCTAAAAATTGCAGAAAAATATTCTGAACCCTCCTTGTTGTTGCATATTTCAATGTGTCGTCAATATATATATATATATATATATATATATAAAATTACAATTGATGTTTTCTTTTAGTATTAATTACGCCAGTTGGATTTTTTTGTGTAAAGGGAACATACACACATAGCTTAGCTTGTGCAATGACCGTTTCTAGAGTTGTTAGCTTACGAGACTTCAGCGTAGTTGTTCACGTGCTCGAATCCTGGCTCGGGAATAGATGTCCTTTTCTCTCTCTCTCTCTCTGCGTTTATTTTTTTTATCTTTTTCAATTACGTGGCTAAAATGACTCACCCACTGGGTACGTCATTGCATAAGATGCCATCACATATGCCACTTTTAGTGATGAGTCCTGAGGGCAGACAGGCATTAAAAACACTTAGCTTATTTATTTTAAAAGCGAAAATATTGTCTCTATAATAACGAAGTATTTAAATAATGTCATTTAAATTTTTATATAAACTATATGAAATCACTAATAATTAAGTTAATTATTGTTCGTTGACTACTATTGGAAATGTTTACTAAGGATATTAAAATCAGAGAAAATAACTATTAAATCTTTCATTTTATAAAAATAATAATATGCTAGATTTTTCTCAAGAAAATATTTAATATTTAGCATCTGAGTGAGAAAATATTTAAAAACCTAATGAAAAATTTACCTATCACTTTGAATACATATACATAGATACAAGTTAAAACTTTTATTGATATTTAATGTTATGGATATTAGTTTAAGACATTTTCACTTAGTTTTATTATAAAATAGAACTTTCAGAGATTTTACTGGAAGTTTCTTCTACCTATCTCGATTTTGCACAATGCTGTGCAAACAAAAATTTAAATAAAAATGAAATTTATATTTGAAACGTATTATGACAAGGAAAAATATTCTTGTGAAAGTTTATTATGCGTATTGTAATAACAACAAACAACTCATTTTCTCCTTTACTTTGTAATTAGACATTTTGCTAAAAATTAAATTTATTCCTTCTTGGTTTTGCATTTTCGAAAGTATTTCTTTTTCTAGATGAATATAACTTGATGATGATTAGTAAAATAAAAACTGTCTTAAAATGTGTTGTTACAAGTGGGAAAAATTTCGCCAGTTAACGAAACAATATGTTGGGATTTAGATGATTTTCATATCGAATACATTTTTTATGTACGTTTTATTTGAATGTACTTCAAATATCTTTCAATTAAAGTATGAGTTTAAAAATTTTCATTTTTTTCTCAATGTTCTTTATATCTATTGGTAGGTTTCAAGTTATACTTAAAATAATTGTTCAGCTATTCAAATTTATCTCATTTCTACTACTTGAATGTTAGCATTTAGATCATTAAATAGCTCAAATGACTATAAATTGTATATTACGAAAATATCAAAGCTATTAAATAATTTAAATTGTTTATTGTATAAAAACTATATATATAATATAAATAATTTCTTATTATTTAAACTGTCTTTTGTAGTATCCGAATTTTTCAAGAGAGAAAAATGCATTCCCGATCTCGGTTGCTTCTCAGCTGGCAGGCCATTCTTTGATATCTTGGAACGCCCCGTCAGCTTGCTTCCCGATGACCGATATAGCATTGACACGAAGTTCCTCCTGTTCACTCGTCTCAAAGGACAAAATTACATCACTTTCAACAACTTCAATTTCAGCGTTGATATTTTACATGAAAGCGGATTTGACCCCAACGTCAAAACGAGGTTCATTATACCTGGATTTATGAGCCATCTTGCAGCTTATTGGAAAATGGTAATCTTTTTAAAGTACATTTTAATAATACTTCATTGTAAATGTCGCAGGATTTTGTCATTTCATAGACTATGTACACATCTATATTGTCTTAAGTGGGTGGTGATACTTATTTATGGATCGTAATGAGATAAGTGTTTTTAGAATATTTGAATCTATGTGTCTGATATGTCTTGCCCATACTAAGCTTTGGTATTCAAAGATCATTAATTTCAATTATCTTACCAAAGTCACGTAAAAGCCTTACTCCGCAAATTGCTTGAGAAATAATGAAAGATTTCACAACGCTTTGCTTTTACATTTCTTATGCAATATTACTTCCAACAGATGACGCAACTTGCCCTTTTTGGAGCTTGCTCTATAAAACTCAACCAACCATCCAACTGAATATTCACTTATCATTATTCTATGGCTTTTTATCTCCTAGTATAAGAGATTATTGATATCATTCAGTACAATGACATATAAGTACTTATTAAAGTATCAAACAGAATATATATACATAATGTTATGTATATAAGCTATTTGATGGCATATATACATTCATAATGGTGCAGTTGAGCTCCGGACTGTACTTTTAGGTGAACGAATTTGGAAAACTCGTCCATCACCAAGTACTAGATAATTTTGAGCCACAGTCCAGTCAATAGGTCACACCTGAGCTGGCATCTTTCTCTCCATATCCAAGCTAGACCAATAGAAGGATTTTGTTCGTTATATATTAATGTAGACACGTCCCCAGCCCACGGAACTCCAGCAACAAAGTGAGTGAGAGTACGTGGTTGCCGTTGGCAAATGATGCTTCATTTTGTAGATTTTAATGGGAAGTAGCATGAAACTACTGAGTCATTGGAGCTCTTACTATATCAACCAGCACAGTACTGAAGCCAGTGATTTATAGTATAGTTATCATACATCTAGGCAATGAAATTAAAGAAATAGTGTATTCTGCTTTATACACTGCTTATATCTTTCTTTACTTATTTACAGTAAAATAATAAATTTTCTTTAAATGTTATTTTATGTGTGAAAATAATTAAAATAAGATATGTTACTTCTAAGACAAAAATACTTTTTTAGTTGAATTATTGTTTGTAACTTTATATTTACATTAAACAAATACCTTGAATACATACTTTAAAAAAATCCATGATTGAAATGGATTTTAATTCTTTTTGATAAGCAAAACACAGCTGAATAAAATAATTTTGCACAGAATATTTTTACACTTAACGATTATGTTATCATTGTTAGAGAGAATAGAGTAGGAATTACAAAATATATGTGGATAAAATAGCATGTATATATATAATGGAATAAAGTGGAATTAAAAAACGTTACTTTTTTCAGCCCCTGGTGGATGCTCTAATTAATATCGAAGAAAGCAACGTAATTGTTGTAGACTGGCAAGGAGGAGACGGACCAATTTATGAGCAAGCTGTAGCAAATACAAGAGTTGTAGGAGCAGAAATAGCTCTGCTCATAAAAAAGCTACAGGTAAAATATTAGCTTCCTTTTCTTTCTAGATACTAAACCCATTAAAATAGAATTTTTATGGCACAAAGTTGCGATTAAATTTCATAATGTTCGAAAATATTACATTGAAATCATGTTATATTATTAAAATGATGTTATACATGATACTGTGATGTTTTTAACTTTTAATGAACACTCGGAACTGTGCAACCCACCCTATCTAGTGGTTAGAGTGCCTGACTGCGGATAGGGAAGTCCTGGACTTGAATCCCGATTCCGACATGGATGTGTTGTCTCTCTCTCCTTTTTTCTCTCCTGCCTTTGTCCTTTTCTGTATAAATGGATTGTGAAGGGTTGTCTATCCTATAAATTAATAGCTATGGTAGGTGTGTACTGAGGAAGTTGGGCTCCACACCGAATTATGGTTTAGTAGGAAAAGTGGAGCAGTACATCCTGTATTGCCAGATTAGACAACAACAACTGCTCGTAGTTGTAAAAATTAATAAATAAAGATGATAAACAACAGTTAAACTAAAAGCATCCAATAAAATTAGCTGACATCCAGAAATGAGGAATTTTGAAAGCTAAGAGAGGAACGCTAATAGATAACTACGCATAGGTCTACCATTGATGGCAAAACTCTGATTTTCCATAAATCAGCTCTTATAGCTTGACTATCAAAAACATGGTCTTGTATCAACTGCATGTTTGGGCAGCTCCTTTAAACTCTTCTGCCGTCTCTGTCCATCAACATGTTTTTGCGATGTTTGGTTCTAAGTTTGATAAAAGTTTTCGTAATCAATCTATTAGTGCAAATGTTACAAAGATGGTATTTTGTTGGAATTGAAGTTATTTTAGCTACTGTATTAGCATCTTGGATGATTACTTCATTATCGTTGATGTTGAGATTTTTGGCTTCTTTGACTAATTTATCTGCATTTTCATTTATTGCAGTATCAGCATGTACAGATAACATCTGGAGAGTACAAGTTTTGTTCAAATTCTTAATGTCATATTTAAATAGATTTCTTAGGCTATGAAAGGGTCCCCATTTAGACTTTTTTGGAGAGCAGCCTTCGAGTCACAGAAGATAACAGGGCCTTTTGCGTGCTCATAGGTAAAAAGGGTGTTGTACACGTTAAGTACCTCTACAATTGCCCGAAGGTGTTAGTTAGAGGTAAAAAAGTTAGAGGGTATATTTCCAGCACCGAATTTACTTGATGAGGTGTATCACCTAAATTATTGAAAGAATACTCCGGAATCACCATTTATACATCTTATACACTATAGTTTTATCAAAGGAGCCATCTGCGTAAGCAAGTACGGAGTCTTTTGAAAACTATTATATTGACGTGATACCCTTTTCTTTAATGATGTAAGATATTTTTTTTATTTTATGGTTCCAATAGATCGGTCTGGATATTGATGTTTGATGGAAATTTTTAATAAGTGATTGGTTCTTGGAGAATGTCAAATTTACTGTGTTCGAGGCCAAAACTTGTTTAATATCTCTATCATATTGTAGGGGTAAGATTTTTTCAGTCTTGTTTTGGTGTTCCACTTATTAAGGGTATCTCGTGCAACTCTGGTACTCAACTTCGTGCTTTGTTCGTGAACTTTAACAAATTTACTTTTTAGAATTCTATCAAGACATACTTTCTGCTTATCTTAACTTTTTTGTTGGAAGATACTGCTCCGGTTATGATCTTTGCTGGTTTTGTCTGTACACTTTCTAATTTTCTTAGAGCTGTGTCAGAAGCATGAGTCCAAATCGGAGAAGGATATTCCATAATCGGTCAAATGACTGATGGATATGTGACTCTTAGTTTTATTGAAAAAACTCCCCAATCAGTGAAACAAAGATTTATAATTATTTTCAGTTTTTGGGAAGCTCTTGTTGAACATGTCTTCACAAGCTCAGAAAGTCCAGATATTTAGGGTTGGATGTTTTTTTAATAGGTTGATTTTCAATTCTGAATTTTGGATTAATTAAACTCCTATGCTTTCGATATGTTGAGAAGATACACATGGTGGTATTTTTTAATATCAATCTTTAGTTTTAAACCTCTAACGTTCATTTGATGATACCACCGAGGAAATTCTATAGAATCTTTTCTGAGTTATTGATATTTTGGTATCTTTGGTGAAATTCTTAGCGTCAAACTCAAAAAAGCGCCAAACCAAAACAAAATTCCAGAAATGTTTGGTTTACTAGATCTAGTGTATCCAAGTGGGGTTATCAAGATTGGCAATTATCGATAGCGAAAATTATTTGCGCCAAGGGTGTGGGCTCTTATAGGATGTAACCACATCTTCTTACTATTTGATAATGTAGTGGATATTTTAACAGCAGAAAGCTAATTTAAATCCCTTTTAGTATCCTTTGCTTTCTGTTGCTGAATATTTTATAGAAAAAGGAGTAATATAGACTTATCTCAAAGGCGAAAAGATGAAAACTTCACAGTATTCACTTTTTGTAAAAATCAGTAGTAAAAAATCGATCTCTTGCTGATCAATAATGGTAATTGATTGAGAAATATTCCAGTTCAAAAAAGTGATTTTAAAACAAATCAGTACATTATAACTTATTATAGTATTACACTTATTACATACTGTTTATGAGAACATATCGCTAAAAGAGAGCATCTTTGTACTATAGCTAATTTTAATCTGCACTTGGTGTAAGTGAAATAAAATTAATTTTGTCAGGAAAATAATGCAAATAAATTACCATGATCTCCGATTAAGTAATTATTGTTGTCTTCATGTCCAGAAGTTTTCTCAAAATAAATAAATAAATAAAAATAAAAATAATAAAAATAAAAACGTAAAGAGTGCATTTGTGTTTATATTATCATATTATTTAAAGTGTTTTTTTATTTTATAGAAAATAGTTCATTGATATTAAAAGTAATAATTTAATTCAGTATTTTTGTTCTAATACTTAGAATTTCTATTTAAAATTTCTCATGGAATTTTATTTAATGTCTTTTTATCAAAACCTTATGATTAAAGCTTCATTTTCAATGCATATATATATATATATATATATATATATATATATATATATATATATATATATATATATATATATATATATATATATATATATATATATATATATATATATATATATATATATATATATATATATATATATATATATATATATATATATATATATATATATATATATAGTTTTTCTTATAAATATTGAAGTCTTATTTATACGATATTTCACATTACTTTAAGTCAAAAGCAGAATTATGCAATTGTTGAATGCAAAGTGCAATAATTAATGATTTTTATCGTTTCAGTCTGAAGCCGATGTACAACTAGATACTATTCATCTCATTGGGCATAGCTTAGGCGCTCATATTGCTGGTTATGCTGGTAAACGGTTGAAAGGAATTGGTAGAATTACAGGTGCAACGTCTTTTCATGTTTTATATTTTCTAATAATCTTAGTAGAAAGCAGCAGGATAATATAAAAAATATAAAAAGTCTAAATAAAATTCAAGGTTTTAATGTAAACAATTGTATAGCTTGAAACTAATTGATCACTTAATACAGGAAGTCAAAATCTTGATTTAATTCCTTTGAATAAATTGAATTTTGTTTGGTGCAATATACAATGATATAGAAAAAACAGTCCTGTAATTTAAATTCAAAAATCTAATATTTAACTAAAGAAAAGAAAACTCCATTATTTCTCCAACAATTTTTTTTTATAATTGCAATCACACTCTCAAAGAAAATACGATGAAATATTTGTGGTAGCCCTAACACATTAATCCAAGCAAAATAACATTGTAAAAATAAAATTATGCGTATATAACTTCTTATATTATAACTTAAAAGTATACGAGTTACATAGGTATATAGAGTTTCACATACTCACACACATTTTTTTTTTATGAAATCAAACAGTTTTCATATGCTATATCCAACTCTCATGTTTATAATTTTAAATATTTTACAAAATGTGAATATATTTTAGAAGATGGAAGCATATACATTTTTAAATGAAGTACAAAATTGAATTTTTTTTAAAAATAAACCAAATAAATATTATTTAAATTTAAAACCATTATTTAAAATACAATTGAATAAATACAATTTGTAATCTATTTGAATTATCTTAGCAATGATTTTATTACAATAAAAATTAATTATTTAGATGCATAGTTAAAAACATATTGATGACATCACATTTTTAAAGAAAAATAAAGGAACAAGTTTTAATTTCCTTCTTTTTTAAATAGAGCAAATGACAAACAATAAAAGACAATTATCATCCCATCTTTATATATTAAAGATTACACATGAGGTTTTATCTTTTATTTATAATATAATTTATTGCTGTTTTTAATTAAAAACAAAATTTTTTTAATAACTTAACCTAATTAACATAATAAATTATATAAATCACTGAAATTCAATAACTTCAAAGTGTTTAGTTTGTTGAAAAAAATCTGAGAAACGATATTTTTCTATTGTATTTATGAGCAACTGAGAAATATCGACAAATATAAAATGAATTAACTAATATTATATTCATTTTGTAATAATGGCGCTAAAAACATATTCTATTCCCCTTGATACTTCTTTATACGTTGATTATAATGACAGAAACTCGTGGAAAAATTTCAAAAATTAAATAAATTCAAAACGTCACCCTATTTGTTTAATTCATTAAGTTCACGTTTTCTCACATTAATTTTTAATTGTAATGCAAACTCCACTTTCTATTCTCGGAGAATAATTTGTTCCACAGATGAGATTTTTGAAAAAATTTGAATGAAAGTTTATATTATTGATATGAGAGATGTGGGAGAAATTTGAGAAGTTTAATTAAAATTCAATACAGTGACGTAAATTTAAGTACCAAAGCTCGAGCTCACAATGGCTTAATAAGAGGATTTAGTAAAGTACGATAGATTTGATCTCAGCCACTATATATATATATATATATATATATATATATATATATATATATATATATATATATATATATATATATATATATATATATATATATATATATATAATGAATAGTTGGAAAGAATGTTGTTCTTCTATTTTTTCTACTCGCCTTCTATAGGAATGCGTTTTTGAACATTTATCAAGGTTTTCTCCTTTGCAACACGTGAATATGGTCTACTGTCAATAAAAAGTCATTTTGAATGGCAACATGTGTAAGATGTTCAAATGCTTTTTAACGGCCCTCAGTTGTTAGACTATCAACATCACACACTCTTAAATCTAAGATCTCATCGTGACGCAATGATAAAATTGCGATCTTAGGGGTTGAAGGTCTCAAGTATGATCCCGGCCATTGTTGAACAACTGAAGATTGATGTTGAACTTCAGCTTTCTATATGCACATTTGTTGAGTTGGGTTCTTAAGTGGTTTTCATATCTTGAGATACATGCATATGCACATAACCTGTAGAAAGTCCTCCAAAAAAAGTCATATAACCTTATGTTTGTTAGATAACCTCACTTCAGAATTTCCTTTTAAGCTCTATACTACTTGGTGTTAATAATTTCTATTATTAAAAATTTAATATTTTACGAATAATAATAAATTTGTATTTTACGTATTAAAAATTATGGTTCACATGATAAAGCTAAATGTACGTGAAAGTGATAGAAAAATATTACGAATTACCTAATTATCTATATAAAAATTAAAAGGAGAAAATGAAGTATCTTCTATTAAACATAAATAAGTATCTATGGGAAGTTTCTACGCTGCATAGAATATAAGAAACACATTTTGATTACGAATAGAAGAAGTTAATATTTATCTCATACAGAATGTAAAATATTAACTCTTTTTATAAGGAAATGAAATAAAATCAGGATTACCAAAAATCGAAATAAAGAGTGACTTTTTTGTGGTTAATAAAAAATGGTGGTTATGGTTAATAAAAAAATTAATTTCTTTATTTGTATTTATTAATAATAATTACATTTCTATTTAATTTAACAAAAAATTAATAAAAACATCGATTGCTATATTTTCTTCTAATTTAATTTCAATAGATTTAACTGACAATAATATTACACACATTGGCAAAAAAATGTCACAAAAAGGTCTTTTGAAATAAATGTTATTTTTGCATTTATCTCAAAAAACGATTCAATATAGTTTATTTCACCTACGATTAATGGCGATTTAAATTCATTACTTGACAGTTATAAAATTTGTTTTTAGACATTAACAATATCATTTGTTATCTGATGTTACATAAATACACATCAGCTTTATCATTTAAAATTTTTCTTAAATTAGTTTTTATTGATTAAATATTCAAGAACGAAAGAGCCTCAACTCTTCAACATTTAACAAGTTTAATTTTCTTGAAAAATCAGCTCACTTAAATGTTACTCTATTTATTCTACGGCCTATTTTTATATTTTTATAGATGTTAATGAATTTTAAATACCATCTTTTAATATTATTTATTTACTATATATAACCAGACAATTGGCTATAACGTTATATCCCATCATTTTGGCATAAGTATCGGAGGTGAAGTGATGGCAATATAGTGTTGAATAGAATTGAGCCTGCTACAGTGTCCCGAAAATGGCTATGTCTTCATAATTTAGAAGCAGGCACTAAGCAAAAAAACTGCAGGATTGGCCTGTAACCCCCTAGATATAACTTCAAATGAAGGCCATTGCGAACATGACATATGTACCTTAACCGAAATTAGTGAACGCGACGAATCTTCAGTTGGGTCGAGATTTCAACTGAATTTCTCCCGATAATTCCAGAATGAAAGCTCTAACCAACCAGATTACCACGGCTTGCCTTAATATTATTGAAATAAATACAGTATCTCAAAATTTAAATGAAATACAATCATAAACTTTCGTTTTCTATTAAGTAAAATTAACGAATTTTTTTAGCAATGGATGCAGCTGGACCTTATTTTACAAATGTGGAACCCATTGTGAGACTTGACAAATCAGATGCTTTGTTTGTAGATGCAATCCACACGAATGCAGCGCCATCTCGTTTCCAAGGTAATAAACTCATATTACTGTGTCCGTTATATCTCTATATATATATCTATATCTATATCTATAAATATATATATATATATATATATATAAAGAATTATCACGTAAAAAATCTTATAAAAAACAAAAGTTAATAATATATATATATATATATATATATATATATATATATATAATATATATATATATATATATATATATATATATATATATATATATATATATATATATATATATATATATATATATATATATATTATTAACTTTTGTTTTTTATAAGATTTTTTTTACGTGATAATTCTTTCTGAAATGCATAGGCTTATTCCAATATTTAATATTTATTTTTGAAAGTCTTATAGATACTTTATATTATAATATATATGTACAAATATAATTCTATTAATTAATAAAACTTATAATTTATGTATAAAATACTGATAAATTTCTCTTGTTAAGCTGCTTCATTCAAAGCTACTTTTTGTGCTGATGAAGAAACTTATTAGATATATTTTTTTTTTTTGAAAATTATAGGCTTTGGATTAACTGATAGCATTGCTCATCTTGATTTTTGGCCTAACGGAGGACATTTACAACCAGGATGTCCAGATATGGGTCACTCTATTTGGACATTTATTTCTCATCCTACATTAGGTATTAAATATTTACATGTTTATCTTTGGTAATATTACGTTGTATATTTCATATGCATAACGTTTGATTTCTTAAATAAATTTTGATTGTAATTTAATAAAAGAAGATAAACGGTAGTTCTTCCGAATGTAACAAAAATTAAATAATACATAATGACAAATCAATTAAAATTGAGTTGAAACATTATTAAAATAAATGTATTTATGCAATTTTTGAGTTTTAGTTTGAATTCATAGAACATCATTTTTGAGAATGAATATGCATTGGTAAAATTTCTAAACAAAATTGCTTTTATCTCTAGAAAATTGAATCACTATTTGAAATAAATTAACATTTAAAACAACCAATTTTGTGACATGATAATGGAACATAAAATGTTATCGATCGTAATACTTATGATAAAATATGTATTAACATGTTTTACCGATAATAAGTTTAAGAATTTGAAGAAAAAATATTTTATTAAAATAATAACCCTTAGACACATATTTGAACGATGTGTAATGAAAATACTCGTGAAATATTTCAGTAAATTATAACCATAACACTGAAAGCAAAAACTGGTTTGGTTTAAGAGGAATCCCGTTCAATATATACTCGACTATTGTTGATGGTTTAAATTGCAATTATCTCCGTGTGATCACATTTGAGTATATGAAAAGAGTAATTATTGGGATTATAAGAAAAGTGACTATTAGTGAAGCGAATTTTTTGAAGCCATTTCACATAGGCATATTGTACAATTAATGTAACAATGATGGAATTTTAAAATAAATGAACAAAAAGTATTTTATTTATTCAGAAGTATAATTAAATAAGTTATTGGTTTCACACCTATACAAACTTTACATCTCTTCGCATATTCGTTTGGAACCAAATATATCCATGTAATCTTAGTGATTAATCATACTGTTTTGGGTGAGTGCAACATTGTTGAAGAAGAGATCGTTTCCATTAATATTACGTTACCTGTCTGGATGAAGATAGTTAATATAAACCTTTGTTATATATTTTTCCATACCAAATATTCCTCACATTTCCATACAAATATTTCATAGTAAATATTCTGTGACAGCATTATGTTCACTAATGTTGATGAATGTACCTGAAAATATTTGAAGATTAATTAGATTACAATTGTGTGCAAATGCATATTTTTTCAATTTTAAGATAGTGAATGTTATTTACAAGGAACCCAATTTGGAAAAGAAGCTTTCAATGGTTTTGATAAATAGACAAGTTTAATTTTTATTCATTGGAATTCAGCAATTCTCTAATATCATTCATAATGTAGAAATGTTACCGAATTAATTTTTGCAGTATTTTTTCATTAGAAAATTATTTTTCTTCAGAAATTGAATACATTTTGGAAAATGTATGCAATATTTTGGTAGCTCGCAGAATTTTTTCTTTTTTCTTTTCTTTTTTTTTTTTTTTGAGCTAAATTTTTTAATTATGATTGTCAGTGGTAAAATTTAACACCTACAATATTTTTATGAATCTGTCAAAATAGTTTTTTGTAAAAAAAACACGTAAATAAAAAATTTACAAATTTATTACGTTGCAATATACCAATAACATTTTTTAAAAATACTTAAATATTTAATACATTTTTGTTGATATTATATAATCTTTTTAAGATATATTCTACATCTCTCAACAACTTTTTATTTATTATTTTCCAAGGATTAACTTCATTAACTAATATTCTTTAATATTTATTTTACATATCATTGGAAAAACTGTCAGAACTGAGAACAGATTATTAAATGGCTTGTCTTTGGCTTGGAAATGATTAATTTATTAAAATGCCACGGTATATAACATCATATAAATTGCATTCCTTATTTTATTACATTTCATAAAAATGTCAGTTGCAAAACTTGTTAAATTATATATATTAAACAATATATAAAATTCCACATCCATCTGAAAGATTTTCAATGCTTTAAAATTCGGTAGAATATGCAAACAAAGTAAACAAAACTGTAAACAATTTATGATACTCGCTTAAGCTATAAATTTAAAGATAAATATCTGTGTGACACATTTCTTTAAAAATAGCTTAGTTAAGTCTAAGGAAAACTATCTTTCATTTTTTTCACAGATTATGATGGCCTTCATGACTTGATGTGTAACCACGACAGGGCGGTGGATATTTTCCTCTCAAGCATCTTTCACACCGACTGCAAGCTCTTGGGCAGCGTCTGTGAATCAATGGAGGCATTCAACAACGGCAAATGCAGAAGTTGCGAGGAAGGAGACAACTCCAATTGTTTTCTCATGGGAATAAATGCCGATCAATATGCAAACCAAATCCAGGAGAATAAATCATTGAATATTTATTTGAATACTACAGATAGAGAACCATTTTGCAAATAATAAAATCATTATACTTTAATTTCTTCTTTTAATGTTTGACTTTTTGTTAAATATATTGGAGAATCTGACTTTTTATATAGTAGAACAGAGATCTAAAGAATATGAAATCATAGTCTCAAAAGTAGGTGGATCATCGTAATTTAGAAGTAGGGATCAAGCAGAAAATCTACAAACATAGCCTGCTATTTACAGTAATATAGTTTCGCTTAAATGACAGTGTAAACACTATTTTATGTGTTTGTTGATATGTAAGATCTTCGCTTGGCTCAAGTATAGAATTCCATACCTTAAGATAATTAAAATGATGCCACCCGAAGCAAGCCACCATGGTCATTTTCCAAAATATATAAAAGAAAAATTACTGTTTCCATTAAACTGTGGTTTTTAAAAAATTAACTTACAAAAATGAGTCTAAATATTATACACAATCAATGCTTGAAGTTAAGATTTCTTATAAAACAATAATAGAAAAATTATTTATTAAATAACACTTGCAATAAAATCAGTTTATATATATATATATATATATATATATATATATATATATATATATATATATATATATATATATATATATATATATTTTCTTTTTGTATACCAGTAAAAAGATTCAAACCCTATTGGGATAATCAGCAACGTTTCAAGTATTTAAAGCAGAATAAAAGCATTTTAAAATATAGGATAATGATATTGAAATGCTGAGTTTTAAATTTTATTTGAAAATTTATTCAAAGCTTAAGCTCAGGTTTTCTGTAAAAATTATCGCGAATAAGTAAATCTGTAATTTTAAATAGAACTTTCCAAGAAAAAAATTTTGATTAGTTTTCATGGTTTATGTTATTAACAACTTATTTTTATTACTTCACTGATTTGCTTAAAGTTTCATTGAAATTGCTTGTAATTGTCTACATATTTATCTTAAATGTTAAAACTTTAATGATGTTACATGTTTGCTACAATTATGTAGGCAAATATTAATTTCTAAAATTTAAAAAAAAGGAAGGAATGTGGAAGGAAAAGGTTATTTATTTCATGATGTTATCAGATAATTAGATGTATTAATCAAGAGGGTCTTTATGATTAACAACATTTGATTTGAAAATTTTCAATCTTTCACTGAAGACACAATTTCTCAAACATAACTGAACCTAGATTACAGATTACTTATATATATATATATATATATATATATATATATATATATATATATATATATATATATATATATATATATATATATATATATATATATATATATATATATATATATATATATAATGAAACATGAAAAACACTGAAACCAGAATTACAAAATAACTAAGATATACAATGCAAATGTAAAAAAGGTACCATGCCTTCATTTGGAGGGAGATGGTCATCTTTGCAAAATAAACACTTTTTTCTGACATGCACAAAGGACAAACGTTTAAAAAAAATTATCAATAGTTCGTTCGTATTGAAAGAAAAATCATAAATATACTCTAATATATATATATATATATATATATATATATATATTAAATATATATAATAGATGAATTTACTTTAAATACATTTTTTATCAATTTATGCACTAAAACGTTGGATTCATTGCACAAATGTTATCTTCTACAAGAACTACTTGTAAATTGAAGATGGTTTGAAAAGTCTTTAAAGGTTGAATAGAGTAATTACATTCACTTCCAAAAGTTAAGCATGGAGAGGAAAATGCTAATTTTCTGAAGCCAATCAAAATCGAAGAGGATGCAAATCTCTCCAGAAGTAGATGGAAGTATGCAAATATGTTAGGTAACAGCCAATCGCGCTTTCATATCAAGAAATATGCAAAAAGAGCAATCTTATAAGATACCAGTTTTATGCAGGTATACAGAAGTTGATTTTAAGTGCTGATAAGTTTTTAAAACTTTCGTAAAGTGTTTTCAGGACATACGTGTTTCTATGACTTCCAGAAGACGAATGGAAGATTCTGAACGCTGGCGTGCAGTGGGGATCATTGAAGCAGTACAGTAGATCTCAGATGTTGCTCTTTTCTTCGGCGTTCATCATTCTGTCTTTTCACATTTAAACCATACAGACAATTGCCCGAAGGCCCCCAGTTGGTCGCTCAAAGGTTACATACGATATACTGCAATTTTAGCCAAGTGGAATCTCAGAGTGAACTCCTTACATAGGACATCAATAGCTCCAGCGTTCATTGTTAAGGTGATACCTGCAATTACTGCTCGACGAAGATTGCCTATGAGTGGACTGTACTCCCGGGTACTTTGAGTTTGTTTTTGTCTATCTGTCCAATTAAGAAAGGGACGATTCAAGTGGTCCCGGAAACATGTCAATTGGACTGTGTCTGACTGGAGCAATGTCATGTTTACTGATGAGTCAAGATCCGCTCTGGAGCCAGATGACAATCGTATAAGGATGTAGCGTGAACAAGGAACACGCAATCAGCCCCAAAAACTCGCCAAACATCACATCGTCGACTACCTGGAATTCCGAGGCGGAAGCAGTATGGTGTGGGCAGGGAATTTATTAGGATAACGTACCAGTCCTGCGTATCCTTAAACGGGGTTCTGTGACACCTATCCGGTATCGAGATGAAGTCCTAGATCCCAATGTGAGATTGTACGCTACAGCTGTTCACCCTGCTTTTGTTTTAATGGACGATAACGCACGTCCCCATAAAGCTGACATTGTCGACTACCCGGAGAGTAAAAAGATTGCACGTATGGGGTAGCCAGCATATTCACCCGACCCTAAGCCGATTGAAAATCTTTGGGGATCTTTTGGCCATACTGTATCTTCACGTTTCCCACCTAAGGCTACTCTTATTGAGCTGGAAACTGCTCTACAAGAAGAATGTATATTGCTTAATACTGTGGTGGGTGATCATCTAATTGAATGCATGGTCACAAGGTGTGAACTTTGTATACATATGAGAGGGGAGGTATCACATACCCTATTAATGTCCTTTTTACATTTTATACTGTTTATTTTCACTTTATGCATAATTCTGCTTAAATCTCCCGTATGTCATTAACTGATAATTTCCAATAATTTAATATTGTTTTCATTTCCGTACATAATTATTGTTTTTATTTTATGCATAAATATATATGCTACTTTCCTACTGAATTTTGTGTCAATCAAAGCAGTAATTGTTAATTTTTTTTGCTTTGATTGACACAAAATGCTTAACTTTTGGAAGTGAGTGTAATTTAACAGAAATAATTCGGTGAGAAATATTCCTAGCGATGGACCATTGGATTTCGAAAAATTGGAAACAAAGAAGAGACACATTAACCATGATATAAAATATGTTGTATTGAATTTTTTGTTTAATTTAAGAATTCTGTTACCTTCAGATTTGTTTTCAATTTAGCTATTAAAACAAAAAGAAATATAAGATAATATTATATATGACAAGCACTTTTGACATTAACACATTCGACATACGTTTTCCTCGAGTTTGTGAAATGCCAAAATGTGGGTGGTTTGGCTTTGCAATTGTTATCAATGTATTATAGTAGCAATATTTGAATTTTTGTCTCAAGTTTGTCACAAGTTTAATATTTAGCATACGTTCTTTAATTAAATTTCAGAATACAAGTGCTGAAGCAAAATTTTATTTTTGTTTAGTTATATAAAAAAATATATAAATTTTAAATAATAATAATAATAATAATATATATATATATATATATATATAAGTTATTTATATAATAATCAATGTTAATTAAATTTTACGCTGATATTTCTTTTAGTGTAAAAAATTCCGCGTAAATTTTTCTGTTATCAATCATTCTATTCGCAATATCACATATCCATTTTTGAATATATATTACTGTTTAAATATTTCTAATTATATTTTTGAATATTTATGGATCAAGCAAATATCCTACCCTATACACATGGCTAAATATTACATGGAAATATATCTATTTGTAATATTCGCATCAATGTTAAAAGGTATTGAACAGATAGGTATTTGTGGATAGTATATTTTCAATGTTAACGAAATTTCTTTTCTTAAAATGTTTTTATTAATTTAATTTTGTAATGATTTTTAGTGAGAAAAATTATTCTTATGTAAAAGCATATTAAACAAAACTAAAGAAAGTTTACGCATGAAAGTTCTGTATTTTTAAAAAATTTTAGTAATTCAGAAATATACAGTTTATTATCATGTTTATTCTAAATTGATCAGAATAAAGTGACAAAAGAATCACATTGAAATGTAAGAAATATTGTTTACAAGGTGTTTAAATTTTTCAATATCCACTTCAGAAAAATGTGAATTTACTATACAAATAATCAAAAATTGATTAAAAGCAAAGTATAAAAAAAGCAATGACACACACAAATTAAAAATATATATATATAACCAATTAGCAAGAAAATTTATTTCCCTCTGATTTCAAGCAGTTGTACTTGGAAATAATAACTGATTACTTTTTGATTTTTGGATAATTTTTAATAGCATTCTCTTATAATTTGGTATTTTTGATCGCTTCAAGTGAGAGTCCCGAAGAGTGTGCCCATATTTGAAGTTTCAAAGTATTAAAACTAAATAAATAAATAAAATAAAATAAAATAATAAAAAAAATAAATAAAAAAAAACTGATGAAACTCAAGAACTGCGCTTACGAAACATATGGAGATTTCTATTCATTTTAATTCTTTTCTTTACCTTTGCCATTTAAATATCCAAAGAAATCTATAGATATAAGAATTTTAATATTTCCCATGAAACGTCAAACGGACTTGACGGATATTCACTACAGAATTTTGTATTTTGAATACGATTCAATGCAATAATGGTATTATATACATATGATTTTAAGGAATAACATTTTATTTATAAATTTACATTTACACTGTTAAACATTTTCAGTATTTAAAAGATCAAGTGATATTAAGGGAATATTATTAAATATTCTTGCGCTACAAGGACTCTCAATACTCATAAGGACTTAGGAATATTACTAGATATTTTTCAGATATTTTACCAAACGAGCAAAATTTTTTACAACATATTTGTTTTCAATAAATGGATTTAATAATCATTTAAAGTTCATTTTTTTAGTTTATAGTAAGTCTAATGTTGGATTCTAGCAGAACACACTCTCTTGGAGCGAATAGGTTTGGTTGGTGAAAATTGGGGTCAACGCCAATCTTGGTACCCCTATTTCGATACAGTAGATTTGGTAAGCAAAAACTAATTATGGAATTTCCTTCTGTCTTGGCGTTTCTTTTCAGTTTGTCACCAGGGTGTGGACTCTTTTAGGATTTTAACAAAACCGTATTAAATATAAATAAAGTATCATGGGTGTATATGCAATAAAATATTGCCTTATTATAAAGAGAAGGACTACTTTTCTGAAGAATATCATTTTAAAATTCTAGGTAAAAAAACTAAATTTTACAAAATAACATTGTAAGTAAAACCTAATCGCTTATTTATTAATACAATTATAAGGAACCAGAACTCTTTTCTACACTACTGGCCATAAAAATTGCTACACCAGGAAGAAATGCAGATAACAAAATGATATTTATTGGACAAATATATTATACTAGAAATAACAAGTGATTAAATGGTCAAAAAATATTTGGCTGGATAGATCCTGAGAAATCAGTACCCAGAACAACCACCTATGGCAGGAATAACAGCAGTTATATGCCTGGGCATTGAGTCAAACAGAGATTGGATTGCATGTACAGGTACAGATGCCCATTCAGCTTCAACACGATGCCACAGTTCATCAACCGTAGTGACTGGCGTTTGGTGACAAGCCAGTCGTTCGGCAACCATTGACCAGACGTTTACTATTGGTGAAAGATCTGGAGAACGTGCTGGTCAGGGCAACAGCCGAACATGTTCCGTATCAAGGAATGCACAATACCGGCAACATGCGGTCGGGCATTATCCTGCTGAAACGTAGGGTTTCGCAGGGCTCGAATAAAGGGTAGAGCCACGGGTCGTAACACACCAGAAATGTAACGTGCACTGTTCAAAGCACCGTCAATGCGAACAAGAGGTGACCGAGACATGTATCCAATGGCGCCCCATACCATCACGCCAGGTGATGGGCCAGTATGACGATGACGAATGCAAGCTGCCAGTGTGCGTTCACCACGATGCCGCCAAACACGGATGCTACCATCATGATGCTCTTTACAAAACCTGGATTCATCTGAAAAGATGACATCTCGCCATTCATGCGCCCAGGTTCGTCGTTGATCACACCATTGAAGGCGCTCTTATCTATGACGCAGCGTCAAGGGAAGCTGCAGCCATGGTCTCCGAGTTGAGAGTCCATGCTGCTGCAAACGTCGTTGAACTATTCGTGCAGACACTTGTTGTCTTCCAAGCGACCCCGTTTCTTGACTCACGGCTCGTGATGTGGTTGCACGATCCATTACGGCCATGCGGATAATATGCCTGTCTTCTCGGCTGCTAGTGATAGGTGGCCGTTGAGATCCCGCATGGCGTTTCGTATTACCGTCCTGAACCCATCGATTCCATATTCTGCTAACAGTCATTGGATCTCGACCGATGCGAGCAGCAATACTGCGATAAGATAAACCGCAATCTCGGTACGCTACAATTCGACCTATATCAAATTCAGAAACATGCTGGTACGCATTTCTCCTTCTTACACGAGGCATCACAACAACTTTCCACCAGGCAACAACGTTCAAATGCAATTTGTGTATGAGGAACCGGCTGAACAATTTCCTCATTTAAACACAATGTATGTGTCGCTACTAACGCCTGCTTTGTCTGAATGCGCTGAAAAGTTAATAATTTGCATATCACAACACCTTCTTCCTTTCGTACAAATTTCACGTCTGTAGCATGTCGCCTTCTTGGTGTAGCAATTTTAATGGCTAGTAGTGTAAAAACGCTTATATTTTTATTTAAATAAAATAAAAGGTATACATCTTGCTATGAATTTAATGAAAGAATTAAATAAGTATTATTATGCATTTAAAAATGCAATGAATATAAATAAAAGTTTTAGAAATTACCATTGATTTATATTATTAAAAGCAATTTTATTTAACTCATGGTGCTGCCATCTATTGCATAATTTAATAACCAAGAATAGTTTTTTAGAAAGCGGATTTTTCCTACAGAATTATGAAAAATTAAATATATTTCATAACATGTATTTAATATTAAGAAAAAAGTTATTAAAATCCGAAAAACAATTTTGGGACACATAAAAATATTTCAGATTTTTTAAAATCAAAATATTAAATTTTCCACAAAATAAAATTGTTTATTTTAATCTACTCATGAGAAAATGCACAATAAAATTTTATCAAATAATTTTCTTATAATATCTAAGTTCATCACGAATAATACACATAATATTTTAATTGTGAATCAAAAAATTTATATGTTGGTTATGCATCTGTCAGGGTATAACTATAAATCAATTAAATTTAAACTTAATTTTAGATATAAGGAAGAACAAGTAAAGAGTGTTGAAAAATATTCTTTTTAAATAAATAATTTGTTGAATAAATTTTGTTAATTATAGAGTTTAAAATATTTATAATAATAATGCTCTAAGTAATGAAATATTTAATTAACTAACTAAGAACTACTACTTTCAGTATTTATCAATAGTGAAAGTAGTAGCTCTTAGGAAAATAATTAATTGACTTTCAAAATTATTAAAAATGAATTATTAAGTAATGAAAAAAATTTGGTTTCAAAGAAAAGCTTGAGTAATATTTACATTTGCGTGCGATAAAGATTAGTAATATAAATAAAGTAAAACTGAAGAAAATGTGTAGTTGCATGATTTAAAATAAATGTACAAGTGTATTACTTAATTTAGTCACGTTATTTGTAGAAATAAATAAAATATTTTTGAATAAATTGTTATAAAGTACTAATTATACTAGTTTTGTTTAAATATTTATTCAATGTACTAATTTCTTCTATGAAATTAACAAAAATGTAAAATTTTTGACAGATAAAATTTATGAAACGTGAATAAAAAAAAATTAGCATTTAAGAAGTCAACTGACGTTTTAATGCAAAATGATAAAAAATAAATGAAGTTTAATAAATTGTAAGAATTACTATAAAATTTACTATAAACACATAGTAATTTTCATGTCTTCAGTATAAGCTTATGAATTCAAGCAAATCTTTTACAGTAATTTTCAGACTTAAATCCCAAAATAATTTATAAAAGAACAAATGATACAATGAACTGTCTCAAATGCTGTGAAAAATAAGGTGTTCTTCATCGTTATTTTTTTTTCTAGTTTTCTTAAAATAAATAAATAAATAAAAAAAAAAACTAGTACTGGAGCTCAAGTTTTTTTTAAAAATTTAGTTCATTAATTTATGTCCAAGACTAAAGAAATTTATTAAATTATGTGGTTTGCTTGCTGATACACTTCCAAGAGTATCACTCAGGTGCCGGAGATTTCATACGAAAAGCGAAAACTTATTTGTAATCGTTCTAAGTATTCTTCGAGTTAATCATAACTTACGATTGATACTCTAGAAATTTTCATATTACAGAGTTTTTTCAAAATAGATTCCAGGGAATATTAATTGCTATTCCTGGAAAAATTTCCTGGAGGTTTCAACACCTTTTATAATAAATAATTTGGTATTTAGTCCATAAATTTTGATGTTCTTACTTTGACAAAGATGTTATATTTTTGGATTTAATAACACAATATAAAATTCAAATATGATATGTTTTATGAATAGATAAAAAGTAAATATTCTAAGAAATAAATATAACACAAATTTTATCATAACTTTGTGTTATGATAAAATTTATGTTATAATTAAGAAAGATAAACGTATGTTATTGCTTGGTATTATTGATGAGGATTCATCCAGAGTCTCATAGCTCCTGTATTATAAACAAATTACTTAAAACTCACAAATATTTGAATTTGGAATTTAAAATCACTAATATACTAAACATTTAAAATGGTTTTTATATTTCTGCGTAATAGGACGTTTTTATATGTATATACATGTTTCTTCACTATAAATCTCCAAACATCATTTTTTTTAAAAATTTAAATAAATTTAGAAGCTTAAATTTATTCGGACTAACGTAATACAAGCAATGAAAATAAATGAAACTTTTTCAAGGTATGCAGATAATTATTTCGAATCAATATGCAAATCCAAGTAAGTGTTATTTGCTTGAATGTAATTGTGTGACAGATAAATATTGTAGGCTAACATAAAATGTTTGATAAAATAAATCATAACTTTTTAATTTTTGAAACAATCCTGTTTTTTTAAATGATACTGTAGAGTGCGGTTTTGCAGCGTGATATTTAATTAGATAAGGCATCACAAATAATTATAACTTTAATTTGCAAAAATTTTATAAAAGAATAATTTTTATGCCATTGTACTTAATTTAATTTATGTCTTTGGGATTTTTAACTAAAATATAAATTATGCATCATATATAAAGAGAAAAAAGGTTCATGAATAAATAAATAAATGCCGAAAAATCTCGCGTTAATACCGAATAATCTGAAATCATTTATATTAATTTTAAATAACTCATACATGCAGAGGTAAATGGTACCGAAATAAGTTATCGTCAGTAAAGACAAGATGCTATTTTTTCTTGAAACATATTACGCTACAAAAACAATGTTGTTGAATTGTTGCCGTTTTAGCATATCCCTCCTGGTTGACAGCAATATCAAACCTGATCCATGAATCCGAACGTCTTCAAGCAATGGAGCACAGCCTCAGGGCTCGAGAATAAGGCATTTATTTAAACCAATCAAGGCCAAAATTTGGGCTGGAGCAGCTTCAGTAGCATTGCGTTTTGGACACAGGAGATAAACTTTGCGTACCGTTATATGACGTTGTACGTAAGTGTGTCCACTTAGTAATCTCGCAAGAGTTGTCTGAACTCGTCTGTAGCCAACTTCAACCAGAACGGCACCAGGGCAATTTTCCGCATACCTTGAACATCTTGCTTAATCATTTTGCATCGTAACGAACAAACATCTCACCTGACTTGGGTGATGATCTTGGAAAAAGTAAAGTAGCCGCCTTGAGCAGTATTCTAAAGGCTGCCTTCTCTGACCGAACCATCAGCAATAAAAAAACAGTGAAGTGCTATTAGAGAAAAGAAAAACTCTTCATGATATATTTTTATTGTGATAACAGATAATGCAACAGAGGGTTATTGCAAAATAGCTTCACTGAAGGAATTTCATTGATAGAATGCAACATTCAGATGCTGTAGAATTTTATGAATCATAAGATCCCACCTGATAGACTTCATTCATAAGACAATCATTCATCTTTTTCACTTCTACAATAGTTAGGATCAAATCTGAGACTTTGCAGTTTGTAGAACATGGCTCTATTACAAGATTAACGTGACACAAAACTAAAATGTTGAGAAGTTTGTTGAATTTAAAATCAGCTTGAAATGTAGTTTCGGAGGTAAAATTATACATTTGAAACTTTAATATTGTTTTGATTTATTTATAAATACGAGTGTAAATTATTATTTCTGTAATAATATTCTTATCATTTGTTCCAACAATTTCAATCTTTCCTAAAAAAGTAAAACAATTTAAATTTAAGCAAAGCTTATAGAAAGAACAAAATTTTATTAAAAATATTTAAAATACTTTAAGTGACAGAAAATAAAATCATTATATAATTAATGTATATGAATGTTTCCAGTCTACATCAGATTAAAAATAATTTTAGTTCATTAATTTGACAAAATTTATTAATTTGAAATTAAATATATTATATCTTTGCAAATTTATTTCACTTTGACGTATGAGGATTTTGTTGGGTGAAATATTACAATTAGTATTATTGACGTAACAGTATTATCACAGTCGCTATATAAAACAATCATCTAAAGTTACAGAATTATTGAAATATTTAATTTCTTTTCCAAACGTCATCAATATTTAAAATACTTTTGTGGAAAAATAAATTTTTCAAGTATATACGTAGATCAAAGCAGGTGTTTAATTATTGTTATATATTTCTATATAAATATAGTATCAAAATTTTTACTTTTAATATAAATCAAATTTTTCTATTTACGCAAACATCTTAATATTGATTTGTGATATTTAAATACTGCAAGTTTGATTTAAAAATCAATGGTTTCTGCACACTTCTAAAATATTTATTTATCTTTATTTTACTAATCTGTTTCTTTAAATACTAGAAGTAACAATATTTCATAAACATTTTTATTAATGAATATATTTAATTTGATAAAATATTTGATGATTCTTATGATTACCAAGAAATACTTATTTTTAAGTTACTGCTAGAATCACATACTTATTTATGATTTTTAAGTTTATTAATATTTTTCTAATTAACTTGAAGCTCATGTTTCGGATTATATCATCGAATATAATCCATTATTAATTTAGTACCATATCAAATTTAATACCATTAATTTAAACTTGCATTTTTATGTCATTACAATGCTAAAATTGTATTTTACTTACGGACTACTTAATAAAAGTATTTTTAAGTAAAGTAGCCAATAAAAATTACTTATAACACAGTAAGTTTTCAAAAGGCCATTTTTCATTATATTTTCGTTGAAACGGATGGATTATTCAGCGAATAATATGAGTAGTTAAATATTTTTTGATTATTTTCATTAAAAATAAATTAATTTCCTAAATATAATTTGTCTCAGTAATTTTTTTTTAAATTAACATATATTTTTTAAGAAGAAAAGGATGTAAATCACACACAAGTAAATGAATTCCTAATTAAAGTAAATAAAAACATAATTTTCTTTTCTAATCAAGCCTAGTTATTTTAGACATTGAGAGCCGATTTATGTTTCTTCATGCACGGCAGTCAAAAAATAAGATTAAAATAAAATATACAAAATCAACAAATTTATACACTTTGACAAACTTAATACTCTATACGTTTTTTTTAAAGATTTTTGCTCATTAAAGTGAAAATATTCTATATAATAGTGTAATTGTATATAAAAAACTTATTAAGGCTTAAAACACGTTTGTGGAGAAAAAAGAATTCACTTTATTTACAAGTTCTTGAATATATTAATGTAAAACCAGAAAAAAGATAGCTATTCAAAGTTCGGTTTACCTTCAAGACTGATACCACCTTCCTAATGACACTTTAGCCAGATTAGTATTGCGTGATCATTTATTCAACAACATACATTTACATTACTAGTCTGTAACTAAAGGTACTTTTGCATTGTTCAACGTTTATTCCTTTTTCAGGGTAAGAAAAAAATAATGGGAAATGGCTATTTTTTTCACTCGTTAAATCAACTAGTGTTGTGTATAATCATCGTAATCACACATTGCTTACAAATAATATTTTAAGTTAAAATAATGTATTGTTTTTTTACATTGCATAGCGTATTTATTATTTTTTTCTTCCCAGATTTTCAAACCTGAGAATAGATGCAGAAACTGGCTTTGTTTTTTTTGTAATTATAGACTGCTTTTAATTTAATAAAAAATTATCATAATCCATTTACATACATATAAATTAATTTTATTTGTATTATTCCAAACGTTTAAACATTACTATCCGCTTGGTTAATCACTCATGCAATGTTTGTAATTTACACTAGCTAATTAAAGTAAAAAAATAAATGGTACGGCAGTAAAAAATCTACTGGTTAGAGAAATAATTTACATGAAAAAACATCGACTTACCGATGAAAATTGAATTACTAGGCCAGCCTCTTTTGAGAACTTTGAAAAAATGTTTGTTCATTCCTTAAGCTTGACTTTCATAATCTGGACTCGTGATATAGGTGTATACATAAGCTTTTCCAGCCTGAGAGTTCATAGGATTTGATTGCATCAACTATGTGATTTTACAGTCTCTAGGATCCACTAGAACGCCAGACTTGAATAATAAAGTCTGTTTTAGTGAACTGCCTCCGCCATCTTTAACCTCCATCTTGCTTCGATCTTGCCCTCTCACCTCTCTCTGGAAAATATTTTCCACAAGTCCTGTGCTAGTGCAGTCTATTACTTGGAAGGGGGAAATAATAAAGGATTCAATCTTACTGGAGAAAGAAATATAAAAAGGGATTTTCATATTTCCTTCTCCCGTAAAATTAAGTACAGCCAGGAGAAAAAAAAAAGGTGGAATTTAGTCAATTTAAAAATATCCAACTAGTGAATACAATACCAATAATCAACTTAAAAAATAAATTTTTTCTTTACATTTACAATCCAATTAAAAACATCCAAGTAAAATCTAGAATGCATCTTCAAAGAAGATTTCGTAAAGCTTCTCTCCACACCGAACAGGAAACACTTCTCTGATAATCACGACATTTGGAGAAAATATAATTTTGATTTATTCTGTAACATGTCTCTTACACTCAAAACTTCATACAATCTTACATCGTATATTTATGTGGTGTTTAAATAATTTTACATATTTTTTTTATTTACTACATCTATTTACAAAAATGTGTAAGATAATAATAAGATTTGTGATTAGAAATAACACATAAATTATACATTTACTTACAGATACTGCAATCTTGGCTATATTAAATGCAAAATTTCTTTATGACTCATATAATTCGTTGAATCCTATCAATATTTTCATAATTAGTTTATGACATAATAAGACACACAGATACACACACGTACAAGTTGATTATAAAAAACTATCTCGACATATGGGCCTCTAACTATCATACCGTTCACAGTAAGTGAATGAAATCTTGTCATAATTTATTTTGAGGTATGCCCTCAATAATGATATGGAAAACAACAGTATCACTATAACAGTTACATCGAGAAAATTTAGAAAATATCAGATAGCAATACCAAGTTTTTTTGTATTGAAATGTGATTTCCAAAGTAAAAAACCCTATTTAGTGTTCGTACGTCATTTGTAGCATGGACATCACCGGTGGTAGATAAGCTAAAATTGAGGACAGCCAATAAGGACAGAGAGGCAGCATAAAATAAAGTATTTTATTGTGTTTCACAAATTCTCCCCGCATGACTAATTTACACAAGATGTGACTTTGCAGGATACAGATGGAGGATAGCACTGCAGAAAGTACCATGACAATAGAGGATTCTCTTGAATCGCAGTTCTGATGGTATCTTTTATATTCTTTGGATTTCACAGCCAGAAATACATTGGTGTCATATCAGGAGACCTTGGTATCTACGGAAACGGGAAATGAGGGAGATAACTCTATCACCAAACTGTTGATTTAAAACACGTTTGAGTGAAGACCCTAAATATGGAGGAGCACCATCTTGCTTCCACACTAATTGAGATAGAGCATTTCGCTTTTGAAATGCAGGAATCCGTTACAAATTGACATATCCAGATAGAGAACACTCGTTACTGTACACTGACAGATCACCGGAAGTAACCTCTTCAAAAGATTAAGAGCGGAGGATAAACGTAGTCGTTATACCACACCACAAATCACTATTTTCTGGTGTAACGGACGTGCAAGCATATCATATGGATTATTCTTTGCCCAGTGAACACAAATTTTCTAATTCACGTTACAAGCTAACGAGAAATGCGCCTCATTATCTACAGAATGTGTAAAGGATAGATGCTACCTTCATCGAACGGGATAAAGAATTGATTCATAAAATCCGACCGCAATCGATAGTCTTCTGCTTCCAATATCTTTCCACTCTGGAACCAATACGAAGACATGTTTCGTACAGATTACAGAATCCTACGGATGGTTGAATTCGGAAGATAGAGAATACTTGAAATACCACGTGAACTTGTGGGACTAGTTATGCTTATCATCTGATGAACTTTTCTGCAACATCTTCCCCAGAAACGGAAGGTTGTTCAGACAGAGTCGATTGCACGTGCAACTAATTTCTTCAAATTTATGAATCAAGTTCTGTACAGCTTGGACAATGCACGGGCCTTGCCGTAATCCATGGTTTCTGCGGTGCAGTGTCTCTGCTGTATTCTGTTCATTCAGATAATGAATATTTACGATTTCCCCACTTTCTTTCCTTGAAAGGGGCATCTTGTTTGGAAAGGCAGAAAGCAATATACGCGTCTCACATATCGTAGAACCTTTTCTTTAACCCAGCATGATTACATCAATCATGACTATGTCTTAATTAAAATCCAAAATTTACATTTCACCATTTCTTCTCCTTTTGTGGATCAGAGTGAGATCTCAACCAAAGAAACGGTGTGACATGTGGCGTAAATGAAACTAATATTAATACTCTGGTGCATGGCAAATTTTGTTTCTTTTTCCTTGCCTAGCTCCGGGAATTTTACATACTACAGTTACATTTTCAATGCTATTTAAGTGTTTTTCAGTATTCCAATACAAAAAACTGGGTGTTGCTATTTGAAATTTACTCATTGTAACCGTAACTGTTTGAGCGACTCTTGTTTTCCATATCATTACTAAACATATACACTTCAAATTACCGTAAATCAAAAATTTATTTAGTTTCTGTGAATGGTATGTCAGTTAGCGTTCCAACTGTTAGTTTTTCTTTAATCATTCTGTTATATAGATAGATAGAACTATATAAATATTTATAATAATAAATACACTACACAATCATTTATAAGAGTTCGCATCAATCAGTGTGCTTTATGTTTCTAGTTCATATTATTTCCTTCAAGTGGAAGAACATTGTAATTATGCTTTATTTGTTGAGATGTCTCAGGATCACATTTTGGGAAAAAAATTCATTTATTTGGAGTTGTCTTGAACTATTGTCTGAGAATTAATTACAGGGTTAAAAACATACGTTTCTTTATTTTTTCTTGGCACGCTATTATCAACCACAAGTGGTGAAATAATCCATATAAAAATATTGACTAACGTGTGAAAATTGAATTACTAAGCCGGCCTCTTTTGAGGACTTTGAAAAATTGTTAGTTCCTTCTTTCAGCTTGACTTTCATAATCTGTACTCGTGTTATAGGCGTAAGGATACTCTTTTTTAGTATGAGAGTTCATAGGATTTGATTACATCAACTTTGTGATTTTACAATCTCTAAGATCCCCTAGAACGTCAAACTTGAATAATAGAGTCTTTTCTAGTGACGTGGAATTCAGACTCTCACATCGACATTTTCTGTAACTGCCTCCACCATCTCTAACCTCCATTTTGCTTCAATCTTGCCCTCTCGCCTCTCTCTGGAACAAGTTTTCCACAAGTACTGAGCAAGGGCAGTCTACTACTTTTACAAGGGAAATGGAAAATGAAATGGGATGCAATCTTACGGGAGAAGAATATAGTTTTCCAGCCAGAGAAAAAAAAGTGTAATATAGTTAATTAAAGAAAATTATCAGTGAATACAGCATTAGCCAGAACTTTACTGATGTAAGAGATTATTTAACTGAAGACAGATATGTCAAGTTCTTCACAAACTTTTGTTCATATTGCATAATTTGCTTAAGAGACACATTTTTTGAAGAAGTTTTCATATAAAAAATATATAGTCTTACATTTGGTGTAAATTTAAAAATATAATTTACACATTATTTTATTTAATATTTAGTTCAAAGAATTTGAAATGCTTTATTTAGTCTTTTTTTTACATAATTGTTATTTATGTTAGGTCACCTTTAGCGTCAAATAAGCCGCATTCTGCTGAATTTTTCTGTAAGTGCTGTTGTTTATTTAAGTATTGAGAAATTTATTTCAAGGTACCGTGCATTTACGCACCCAAATTTATTTCTATAAAATTGAGATTATTGATCTCTAATTTAAAATTAATTTTACAGTAACTTCATAATAATTTTTGTAGCAAAGTAATATAAATATTTCTTAATAATGTTAAAGTTTACGGTGTTTCAATCTTTGAAAATGTAACATTTACTATCAAATTTTATCATTTAAAATTTAAAATATTGACTTATCTATCTTGATAATGTTAACTAAAACCAATTAAAATGCATTTAAAAGCAAATGTGTGTGATAGTTATTTCTGAGAATATATCTATATTTTGTAACTTAAGTGGCAGGCATAAAATAAAGGCAAAAAACAAATTTACGCAGCGCATTTAAGTTACGTGATTAGCATATTTTCTGGCTGAATAATTTTCATTTTATATCTTGAAAGATGAAACAAAAGATTACTATTTTATACTTACATTAGAACACGTATAGTTATTTTTTTAGCATATAATTCTCAAATTTCACATTTATAACTCGCATTGAATAGATATACAGATTTAAAATCCTTAATTTTATTTTTCCAAAATATATCTATAAAAGTTCTTCCGCTTATAATGTAAGCTTTTATTTTATTTTTTGACAACACGTACTGTTTGCACATTACCACTATTAAAAGGAAAGTCTCCATCAACTATTGTCTGAACAAATCCGAATCCTAGAATAAGAAATGTAATTACATTTGGCAATTTAAATTTTTGTTGAAAAATTTATCTGAATATTTTTCTCTGATGATTTAAATTTATATATCTTATTAACATTTAAAAATATTTGTATGAAATTAAAAATTTTGTCACACACACACATGAACACCAACACACATTTATATACATATATTATTAAAACTCGTAGAATAAACTTTGATTCAAGTACAACTTATTTATCGCTTCTTTTTCTAATCCTATTAATATTTTTTAATGCATTGATGCAAAATTCCCTCTAATCTTCTAAAATATCATTAAAGAAATTGTTCTTAACACTTCATAAGATAAGAATAAGCTTCAAGTAACTTATTAAGGTCTTCGGTGTCCCGCATAAAATTTAATAGAAAGTGTGTTGAATTATTTTTCATCATATTGAACCAATTATGGATAATGTAAAAACAACAAATATTATCGTATTTATTTGTTAACATGCTTGTAATTGGATTCTACTAAAGAAATAATCATGAAGCTTATATTTAGATAATCAGAAAGTGGTAAATGTAATACAAATCTGTAAATTTATGAACCAATTTTGAATAATAAATCTTTTCTCCACATTATTATCATAAATCAATAAATGAAGCTTCTCAAACAGTTGTCTGCTATATATATATATATATATATATATATATATATATATATATATATATATATATGTATATATATAAAAGATAAAACATGAAAAATATTGAAACCAGAAATATAAAATTGGAAAATACTAAAATGTATGATGCAAATGACAAGAAGAAGGCATAGGGACCACGTTTTCATCAGGAGAGAGATGGTCAGCTGTGCAAAATAAACACTTTTTTCTGACATGCACGAAGGACAAATGTCAAAAAATTTGCGAGCAGTTCTCTCTCGAAGAATGTTCGTGTTTAAAAAAATACACTTTATAAAAAAATACACTTCTAATTTTTAAACTAAGTGTATCTTTATTTGAGAGATAGTTCAAAAAAATTAGAATAAATACATAAATATATATACAGAAAAGTAAACACACTCACAATACATGAAACTTACATACAGTAGTAAAAATACATAATATTAAAATCAGTAAATCAGGTTGATTTTATATATTAGACTAATAGAAGAGTTGCCAAAGATAAATTTGAAATTGGAATAAAGAAATAGTTGCCAGGGATAGTTAATTTCAAAAACTTAAAGTGGTTTAGAAACATGTATCAAATTTGAAATTAAATGTTTTAATTTCAGAATAGTTATATGTTATTAAATAGTCTAAATGACAAAAAATTTACTATCAACATAGGGATGTTTTTCTGATATTGCACAAGTAAATGCAAATGGCTATCAAAGTAAAGGAAATGCTTTTGAATAAAAGTGATATTTTTTAATGTGCTTCATGAGCATTAAAATACACTACTAGCCATTAAAATTGCTACACCGAGAAAGCGACATGCTACAGACGTGAAATTTATACGAAATGAAGAAGGTTCTGTGATATGCAAATGATTAGCTTTTCAGCGCATTCAGACAAAGCAGGCGCAAGTAGCAACACCTACATTGTGTTTAAATGAGGAAATTGTTCAGCCGGTTCCTCATACACAAATTGCATTTGAACGTTGCTGCCTGGTGAAAAGTTGTTGTGATGCCTCGTGTAAGAAGGAGATATGCGTTTCTGACTTTGATAAAGGTCGAATTATAGCGTACCGGGATTGCGGTTTATCTTATCGCAGTATTGCTGCTCGCGTCGGTCGAGATCCAATGACTGTTAGCAGAATATGGAATTGATGGGTTCAGGACTGTAATACGGAACGCCATGCGGAATCTCAACGGCCACCTATCACTAGCAGCCGAGAACACAGGCATATTATCCGCATGGCCGTAATGGATCGTGCAACCACGTCACGAGCCGTGAGTCAAGAAAAGGGGTCGTTTGGAAAACAACAAGTGTCTGCACGAACAGTTCGACGACGTTTGCAGCAGCATGGACTCTCAGCTCGGAGACCATGGCAGCGGCTTCCCTTGACGCTGCGTCATAATCAAGAGCGCCTTCAATGGTGTGATCAACAACGAACCTGGGCGCACGAATGGCGAGACGTCATCTTTTCAGATGAATCCAGGTTCTGTGTACAGCATCATGATGGTAGCATCCGTGTTTGGCGGCATCGTGGTGAACGCACACTGGCAACGTGCATTCGTCATCGTCATACTGGCCTATCACCTGGCGTGATGGTATGGAGTGCCATTGGATACACGTCTCGGTCACCTCTTGTTCGCATTGACGGTGCTTTGAACAGTGCACGTTACATTTCTGGTGTGTTACGACTCGTGGCTCTACCCTTTATTCCAGCCCTGCGAAACCCTACGTTTCAGCAGGATAATGCCCGACCGCATATTGCCGGTATTGTACGGACCTTCCTTGTTCGGCTTTTGCCCTAGCCAGCACGTTCTCCAGATCTTTCACCAAAAGAAAACGTCTGTTCAATGGTTGTCGAGCGACTGGCTCGTCACCAAACGCCAGTGGTTGATGAACTGTGGCATAGTGTTGAAGCTGCATGGGCATCTGTACCTGTACATGCAATCCAATCTCTGTTTGACTCAATGCCCAGGCGTATAACTGCTGTTATTACTGCCAGAGGAGGTTGTCCTGGGTACTGATTTCTCAGGATCTATCCCGCCAAATATTTTGAAAATTTAATCACTTGTTATTTTTAGTATAATATATTTGTCCAATAAATATCATTTTGTTATCTGCATTTATTCCTAGTGTAGCAATTTCAATGCCCAGTAGTGGATAATAACAGCTACCAGTCTTTTTATAAATAGAAATGTATATCTTCTAGTAGTATGTTGTAGCTTTATTGAAGTCTTGTATGTCATGGATATTTTTCAAATGCACAAAATACCAAACCTCTCGGATTTTCAAAAAAGGGCCAAATTTTAGAAAGCTGTCTAGTTGGAGCAAGTGTGATCAAGATATATATATATATATATATATATATATATATATATATATATATATATATATATATATATCCCTACTTTTACATGTTAAAGTACTGATATATATATATGTATGTGCATACATACATATATATAGAGCGTGCACACAACGTGACAAGATAACTCGGCAAAGCAAATTAGTGGATGGAAAAACAAACTGACTAAAGAGACAGGTAGGTATTGAAATAGATTGTAATGCCTAAAAAATGAGCAACGACATCTGAATTCACGAGTTTGAGTGATTATTTAAAAGTTGCTTTTCCAGACAGAACACTTATGACAGGGCAGAAATTCTCAAATCACTTGCCACTGATGTTAACGCCAAACATCATCTACAATGATGTCACACTCACAGAAATAGTTAATTAAAAAAAAACATGTTATCTAAAGATTTTTCCTTACAACAAGACATATACACGTTTAGAGGACGCTTACACAACTTAGGGTAGTGATTATATTCTTCTTACTGTCTTACATGGAGATGGATATGTCATAATATGGGCAACCATGTCTTGGATTTTTGTCTGAATAATTGTAATTCTGAAAAGCAAGAATCCCTGCTCAGATGTACAAAGAAATTTTAGACGATGAGTTCCCTCTTATGTTTCTTATATATACTTTGTTTACTAACTTTGTTTCCTGTAAATCATAGAATATTTTACTATGGTACAACACCCATCCATGCAGTTTGACTTGACGAGTGTTGATTTGATAGTCATGTGGATGAAGTTAATTATCTCTCTACTTTGGCCCGCACATTCACATAACCTTAATAAAATTGAATCATTATGGTCTATTTTTGAGATGTCAGTACATATTCTAAACATTCTACAGAGTATTACATTCTTCCCAGAACTTTACAGTATATTCATCAAGAATAAAAAAACTATTCCTTAAAGAATTACTCATAGCACTTGTGTGAACCTAGGTAAATGAAGCTTTATAAATGCCAAAGTTAGTTTTATATTAAGTTAATATAATAAAAGAGACCACACTTTTCCTAATTACCTTTATTGTACTTATTATTTTCAATTGTATTGTGGTAGTTTGGCTTTGAGCATAACATTATTGAGACTTTATGGAATGTATTCAGTTTTTAATACGCTTGTTGAATATAATTTCGATTTAAATAAGAACGAAATAAAATATAATTTTCATTGAAAAATAACAATGATAAACTTGTAAGCTACTAATGTATATGAATAACAATTATTTATTGTAATTTACTCATAGATTTGAGATGCTGTTTAAGGAAAATATATATTATTCTAAAATACCTCCCCAAATCAAACTACTAATCAAAAAATAAATATACGTGTAAACAAGAGAAAGAAAAACAGCTATAAATTGGAGGATATAAATTTGTCCCCTCTTTTAATCGTTAAAAATAGTTTTGTATACATATTTAAATTTATGAAACTAGATTTTTTGACTGATATTTTTAAGTTTTACATATTAAATTTATACCCATTAAGTTATAAATCTCTCGCTTAATTTGTGGAAATAAACGAACACGCTCTCCATCATTTCAGTGTGTGAAATGTTTGTATGGATAATTTTATGTTCGTAGCTATGATAAAAGAGATATTAGAAAAAGGTTTTGCTGAATATTTCTTATTTTCATCTCAAGTTCTTCAATCGAATATTTCGTCTTTGCATCATTTGAAAGAGAAAAAGGAATTTTTTGGTATTACTCTTAGCAAATAATTAATTTTAAAAATACCAGTTTGGTAAATAATTGAAGTTTTCAAAACTAATCACTAAGGTTTTGTTTAATTGAATTCATTAGAAAATTTTAAAATAAATCTTAGTTCAAAATCTGTGGGAAAATTTATGAAACTATTTCAAAGAAGATTTTTTATTGAGTACGAAGTAAATAAATTGTGCATTTAAATTTTTACTTTTGTCTCTTTTTAAAAAATCAGTATTCTATATTTAGTGTCACTGACTAGTAATGAAGTATTGATTAAAACTAGGAACTAAATAAAAAACTAAATACGTTCAAATTATGAAAGCATTTTCCTTTTAATTTGCTTACATTGTACTTTACAAAGGAGAATTTTTTAAGAGTGAGGTTTCCCTTTGACTCAAAATTTCACATGCGAAAACATCTTTTAATGCGAATCAAGCTCTCAACCTACCGTAATTCCATGACTTTCTTCGGAAATACCGAAGTTAAAAGTTTCTTAAAAATATACCTGAAATTACGAACTCCTTGATACGTATTAAATCCTAACAGTACATAGTATTCACACAAGCTAAAATATTTATTAAAAGAATTTTAGTTTTTAATTTTTTGTTATCAAATAGCAATCAATAAACTGATACTTCAACGGCTCCAGATAATTCTTTATTCAATTGAATAAGTTTTTAAAGCTAATTTTAAAGCTGATGATTTAAATGAAATTTTAGCAGAGCGTTTCCACTAGTGCTGAAAGAATTAAAATTAAATATTTTGATTAACGTTACTGCCTATATAATAATATGATAAAAGATAAACAGTACATACTTTTTTCAGATTAAAAAGCAACTTTCTACGTAAACGCTATTAATAATAAAATAGAAGCGCGTCTGAACAGAAAACAGATGAATACAAACTGTATCATCAGAAATTTACAAAATAAACTCTTCGCTTATAATATTTAGCAATATTTGTGATTCATTTAGAGAATATAATTATTTATCATAGTATATCCTGTAACTATAAATATTATATCTTATGATATTTATAGTTACAGGATAAGTACTCTCTTTATATTTCATATTAAATAACCAAAATAAATGGTTTGCATTTTAAGTAAACCAGGCCAAGATTACCAGGAAAACAAATCAAACTAAGTATCGAGATAAAATAATAAATCAAATTAAGAAAACTAATGTAATATTATTTGAATTTTTGTTAAAATAATATTACATTAGTTTTCTTATAAAGACCAGAGTAAAGAAAAATTATAAGCAAAGTTATTTGAAAAGCTTTGAATAACTTTATTATCAATTGAGAAATTTGCTTGCAGTTTCAATCAAGAAAAATATATTAAACTATTTACAATAAATGCATATATATTTATATATACCTATATGCCTGAAAGTTTTAAAATAAAATTATTGTATATACAATTGAGACGACAGACGTGTATATAATTTCGCTGTAGTATTATAATTGACAAATAAACTACTGTTAAAAATTAAGATAATTTGCATATTTGGTAGAATTTCTTTAAGAGAACTGAACGAAATATAAAACCCCTTTTTTTTGGGATAAAGATATAAATCACGTGGGTCGAATACGTAAGCAGACACGTATGCGTGGGTGTAGCCAGTAGAAGAACCGGTCTTATATAAACGCGCGTTAAAAAACACTCTTTTTTTCGCCACCACATCTCGTCAAATTTTTTGGTGTCTTTCAGCAGCAATCGATTGAATTCAAACTGCAATACTAATAATAAATAATCACCAAAATTTTGATGAGGCAATGGCGTGCTGAACTGTGAGGAGCCTCGAATCAGATCAGTCTCCAGTCAATTTTTGTGGAGAGTTCAATTAAACTCTCAGCATCGTGTACAACTTATGGATGCGTTTCCAGAAGACCGGAACTGTTAAGATTAACTTTGAATAAGGTCGTTCAAGACCATGAAGTCATATCTGATCACCATTTGTCGATTTTAGCAAGACGTAACAGGGTTGATACAGTTTCTCAGCTCTCTCGTGACTTATATAAGGCTAGAGAAATCCAAAATGCCAATGATAATTGTTTCCAGAAAACTTATGTTAAATGAGCATGCAGTCCTCTATCGCTTTGACAAAGGGGTTGTGGGTGCTGTGAGGTATAGGGATGAAGTCTTAGAATTCTATGTTTGCTTTTACAGAATCACAGTTGGCACTGATTTAATTTTAATGAATGATGACGTAAAGCCACATATCGATTTTATGGTCAATGAATTTCTCTGAAGCGATGATATTTGTTGGATATATTGTTCAAGCAGATTTCCAGACTTTAAAATATAGAACACGTCTGGGATCCTCTTTGGAGGATGATTGCAACTAGAAGCCTGTCTCCCAAGAGCAATCCAGGACATGAAATCAGTGTTTCAGAACGAATGGGAACAATTACCACAGGAAATCATAAACGTCCTTATTTCAAGTGGGAAATCACGCTTCAAAGCTTATATGACAAAAGGAAACATACCTAATATTAACCCATAGTAGTGTTCCATTCTGCAACCACTGTTGAATGCATTCCGACTCCAATGAGTATTGTGCTTACGATCACGCGTGTGCTTTATAACTGCCGCATGGTTATTTGCATTATAATGCATGTACATATCAATTTCATTAAAATAGGTCCAGTAGTTCTGGAGATAAAATATTTAATATGAACAATCTCTTAATTTTAAACACGAGTGTATGTAACAACTTTTATTTTTCCTTAACTGGCAGATCCTATTGCAATATTTCAATGTCATAGTTCAGTCATTTTAAATGATCATCCAAGCCGCAAATGTTATTTTTTCATCGTTAGTTTTCTCATTCTCACATTATTGAGTTGACAATTGAATGGTAATCATTTTCTTTTTCAGTTCAAAGGTGTTTTACATTTCACTCCTGCAAGTCTCCCTGTTTCCAGCTTGGAATGAGTTTTACCAGTTTAGGTAAAGATCTCTAGATAATTTATTTGATATTATTTTATATTTACAAAAAGGGCCTCTTAACACTAACTAAACAAAACGAAACAAAATTAGATAAAACAAATTAAAATATTTACATGAGTTATGGGGGATAAAAGTAACAGGTCAGTAAGTTGTTTTCAACCAAGTGTGTAGAATTGCTCGTGGTCAACTAAAAAATCCATTAGCTATTTAGCTTTTGCTTGGAATGTCGATTTTCCATTACTTTCTTTTTCCAAATTGTTTCCTATTGAGTTGTTGGAGCCGCTGAATACCAGGATGTTGCAAATGGACATGTTATCAAGTAGTGAAGAGGGTTTTCTTCGTCTTCACATGTGTAGTAGTAGATTGAAGCTAAAACGTTTAAAATAAGTGGGAAAGGGCCAATGGCCAGTGAGGAAAACCTTTTCGTTTCTGGAGAAATGTAGAGCATGCATTGAAACATTGGGTTCTAAATCAAAGATAAAATATGTATTACCGTTTTCCAGTCTTCCTGCCGATTTTTTAACAGCGAGTTTCTGAGGGTACCTTTTATTGAGAATCGCGGGAAGGGTATAATTGTGGTTTGATGGCGGTATTTTTAGTGGCTTGGTTTACTCTTTCATTGCTTGTGTATGGGCTTTGACCCAATTTATTATTTCAATAGTTTTTCGGTTCTGTTCTCACCTCAATAAAATAAGAAAATGATTTAAAAAATTAAATACTTTCAAAATTGAAAATCGATTGTATTTTCTTGTGCATCATTTTGTTTTTGCTGTGATTAGAATTGATTCAATTCTGTATTTGACGTTATTTAAAAAAATCATTTTCTTCAATCACTTTTTCAGTTACTAAATTTCATTTTGTAGCATGACCTTTCTAGATTTAGCATAAATGCTGAGTATTCTATCTATTTTAATAAAACTTTCAATCTCTCACTAGAATTTGACTGAGAACAGGGAGGATTGGGGTTAAAGTTTAAAAAAAATGCAAAAAACAAGATTGGCTAAAATGTAGTGACCCTGAATTATAATTACATGCTAAAAATATTAAAGGAAATTTAAACTGTAGAAAATATTAATATTTACATATTAAATTCACAATCTGATATGTAATTCTTAAGTTCATAATTTCATTAAAAATTATTTTTCATTTATTTGTCTTATTTATTTTTATTGCATCGTATTGAAAGAAAAGCTCAATAATTGAAAGGAAAAGTTTTTGCGAATAAAAATTCTAATAAAAGTGTAAGTGTTAAAGAACTAGTTGATAAATTTATCATTGTGTATATATATATATATATATATATATATATATATATATATATATATATATATATATATATATATATAGAAACATCTTTTCGATTATACGAGTTTTGTTTGAAGCTTTTTTAAACTCCATGAAAAAACATGATCCACTTATGGTCTTAAACATAAGAAATATATGTAATGTCGATAATTAGCAATAAAAAATTTGGTTGTACAAAAATCTTGATTGGCTTAGTTGACAGTCAACTGAAATTTTATTTACATAAAACTAGAACCAACAATCAAACCTGTAGTTTAAAGTAGCTGAAGCACTACAAACATTCTTGCCTTAAATGTTAATTACACATATGAATTATTAAAACAAATGTTAGAGCTTAAATCAATTTACTACTACATTGATCCAAAATACGGTGTAAAATATATGAAGATGAATAAACAAAAATAAATCCTTTCACTATTTAATCGATATGCAAACTATTTTATAATTAGTAAAGTCTTGTATCATATTTAAAAAATGCAGATGTAAAATATTTTAATACCAAGCATGTAAGATTATTTTAGTCTTTTTTATAAAAATATCGAATCAATATTTGAAATTTGTCCAACATTAAATCTATTTAAAAGTATTTTTCTAGTTAAAGTATTAGAGTTCAGTGTATTTGCAGTATCCGATATTTTTCTAAGAACAAGTTTCCACAATGATTTGCATTGCTATTCATAGGAAAAGATGAATGGAATGACTTTCAGAATTAATCTAACGCTTCTGTGGAGATCAAAGGAAGCAAAGAAGATTTGTATTTGCTTTAAAAGTTATTGATAAAGTTATAAAGAATTCGATATCTCCTCAGTAAATCTTTTCATACATATACATAGATTTGTGCAAATATTTTATTTTCACTTTGAATGCACATTTCCGTAGAATACAAACATATATAATTTATAAATATTTCTGCTACGTATTATTCAGAGATTCAAATGCTAGAGTTTATATTTTCAGTGATGAGGTTTTGCGAAATATCTTACTTTGCAATAAAAGAGGTATTTAAGTGTGATTTTACTCTCCTTGAATTCAATAATGATGTGATGTGATGGATGAGAGGTAAATGTCTTTCTTCTCAATATGTTAAGCTTGCTTCTTTTACGATATATATAAAAAATCAAAATGGGTGACAAATATTTTACATTTTTTGATGGAAATTCCTATTAAATTTTTGAATCGTTCTTCAGCACATGTATCTCAAAGTTATGTCAATGATGTGCATATCTGTTTTCCATTCATATACTTTACGTAATAAAATTTATGTAAATACATTTTATTTCTTTATTTTCAAATTCCTCATTTTAAATTTGACTTTACTTAAATATTTTCAAATTAAACGTATGAATATTTTCTCGTCGCTGGCATATTTTAATTATTAAAACTTGCAACAGAATCATTTTATAAAATTTTTAATGACAACAAGAATTCATTTTCCATCGAGTGGCAAAAAAAACAGCAAACTGAGAGTGGAACTCCAGTTATCTCTGGAGGAAGGAACTCAATGCAATTTACCCGAATTTGGCATTAGTTCATATGTTCTATCCTTTATGTGCAACCTATAACTTTTCTTATGTTATTTGTTTTCATTTAATAAATAATAAAACAATTGGCAAATTTGCATAGTCCTTTCTCGATTCTAAGAAGATGTATATATATATATATATGTATATATATATATATATATATATATATATATATATATATATATATATATATATATATATATATATATATATATATATATATATATATATATATATATATATATATATATATATATATATATATATATATATATATACATATGTATATATATATACATATAATATATATATATATATATATATATATATATATATGTACATATATATATATATATATATATATATATATACATATATATATATATATTATATGTATATATATATACATATGTACATATATATATATATATATATATATATATATATATATGTACATATATATACACACATATATATATATATGTACATATATATATATATACATATAATATATATATATATATATATATGTATATGTATATATATATATAGACATACATATACATATATATATATATATGTATATATATACATATATATAGATATAGATGGACATATATATATATATATGTATATATATATGTATATAAATGTATATATATATATTTATATATACATACATATATATATATATATACATATATATATATATATCCTACTTTGATTATCTCTTACTGTTTATTCTCTATATTATTTGTATTTCAATTACTTCAACAATTCTTATACCAGCCAATTTTATTTGTTCATATTAAAATTTTGAAATCTTCAATGTGCTGATTAATACTTTAAAAATTTATTCATACATATGTATGTATTATATTTTGATTGACTTATTTATTTTAACTTTTTTGAATTTTTACAGACGAAAAGTGTACAAAATTAATGAACTTCAACCAAGTTTGGAGATTTGCCTTTATGTGTATTCGGATTCAAAACTAAAATAAAAGGAAAGTAAATACAATCATCTTGCGTAAATTCTTAATGTAATTGCTTGTCTAGACATATTGTTTATATTCTGAGGCTTTCTAGAGCATTATTGTGAAATATCTTTGTGGAAAAGTATTGATGAATTTTAAAATGGAACAAGAAAAGCGTCGGAATATTTTTGATAGCTAGATTTCATTACAGTATTTAACGCAATTGATTATATATTATTGATGTGAAACAAAAAATAACTTACATCTTGTATTTATAAAATATAAAGATATAAGATTAAAATTCGTAGAGTACTTTTGTTTGAGCTTTTTTGAAAAAATACACAAGTGTGATAGATTTTTTAAGCCTTTTATTTTCAACATATTTTCCTTAAAAATGTTTCTATAGTTATGTATATCTTCTATACTTATATAGTTTTATATATTAAAATCAAAATATTTATTTATTACTAACTTCATAATCAATTCTCGTGTATTTATATTGCCATAATGTGTATGTATACAATGCGAATGAAGAACTTCATGAAAATTCCACAAGAAAGCGAGAATAATTTGACCTAACTGGCATTTTGGAATGCATGTTTGTATTACTTTATGCAATACAAAGAAGTTTAAAAAATAATTCCTTTATGAAAACTGATATAATATTTATTATTAAAAATAAATATGAAACTAATATTGGCTTTTAAAAAGTTATTTATTCATTTTTGGTTTCAAATTATAATTCGAACATTTTATCAAAAATAAATTATGATTTTGATCATTGCCATTTTAGGTAACACTCTTTTGAGACTAATCTGATTAGAAAAATATGATTATGATAATTTAAAATCTAATTTTAGAGACAGGAGTTATCTAATAAACCATCATCTAAAAGTTACATGAACGAGTAAGATTGTGAAAAAAAATAAATATGAGTGAATATTACTGAAAAGAAAAATATTGTTTTGATTTTGAAAAATACTTTCAATATGTAATTATTTATAATAATTTTTTATAAACTTGTTGACATAAATGTAATTAAGATATCTTTTGAAATGTAATTTTAAAATATGAGTTTGTGTGATTTAGATTACTTACAGTATTTGATGTCAAAGGTTAAATTTGAAGTAGTTAAATAGATTAAGATTATCTTAGATTAAAATTACCTGCAAATGAAAGATAAATGTTTTTCAAAAATAAATCTTTAGTGAGAAATTTGAAAATGGAAGAAAAATCTACGTGGATTTAACATTTTTTGTCTCAGTTTATAAAATTGTTTTATTCTAATAATAACTTACTACCGCAAATATTTTTTATTTAAGTGTTGATAGTGATTTTTTATGGTTAAAATCATACTCAACGTTTTTGTCTTCTGATGAATGTTGTGAAATGATATGATATTCCTTTTCAAAAGAATGAACCTCATTGATGAAAAGATTTATATTCATGTGTCAGAAATGAAGTGAAAAGGAAAATCCCAAGTACCCATCTTCGAGAAGGATACAAAAAATTTGTCATTTCTGAGCAATCATTCACAATATAAGGATTTGATACATTTGCGACCTGAAGGAAAGATCTAAATTTTGGTTAGCACTCGTATAAATCTGAAATATGTTTGACTCATGGAATCAGGAACATTATTCATCTGTACGGAAGACAGTTTTTTTTCTTTTCATAAGGGTAAAAAATGCATTTTACTAAATGAAAAATCCCAAATAGACGACATTGCATTTGTTATCTGTTTTGAGTTTTGCTTAAGAGGAACAAAATGAATAAGAAGATCGATACCTGAATTATTTCAAACCATATCTGAGGCAGTAAATTCCAAATTGAGCTATGATTAATTGATAAGATAAATATTGAAGAGAGAAATGTTGTTTCAGACTTCATTTCTTGGATCTGGGAAGAGCTAACATATGTATTCCACATAAATATCATTAATTTTGACTAAGTAATAATCAATTCAAAAGGTATTACACATTAAAAATAAGAAGCTGTTACTTATGTTTTTTTCACTATTTCCCGTTTTAATAACAGAAATATATCTACAATGATTTCATAGAAATGTTAATTTAACGTTGTTCCTTAATCAAAGAAAAAATTCAAAGAAAAATCTTACTTTTAAAGAAAGATAACAAATATAACTTAGTAAGTTTTTTGTTTAGCAAGTTTTGAAAGATAATAAAACGTGCTTTTACGAAATATATACCCACTCATACATATATACATCTTACATATACGTATGCAAGAAATTTAAATCCAATCTGCTTTCAAATTCCAGCAAATACATTATATTTCAAAAGGGAGATACTTTTCAAAAGTTACTAATATCTCTACTGAATATTAATTCTAATGAATAAACAAAAATTATAGCTCTTTTTTTAATATCTTCTTAATATTATCAATCTTTAACGTTAATTGTTTCTTAAAAAGCATTTAATATATCAAACTACCTTACGTAAGAGCTTCTCTTGATGATAAAGAGGTATAATAAATCGTAATCGTGCATAAAAGTTCTTGAAGAATATAATAAACGATTGAAATGTATAATAAATTGATAGACAAATAGTAAAATGCTAACTATCTCTACAATTTAATTAAATCAGAAATAGTGAAAAAGTGGCTAGAAAATGTAATATTAACTCATTCCTATTCAAGCTTCTATTCGCCTCATCTTAAATCGCTTTTTTTTTAATATAGTTTAAGCGAATAGTCCGTCAGTTTGTTTCCATCTCCATTCTCTTTTCTAGTAGTTTATCAGTTCTTCACTTTTTTCAGAATTCCAACAATTTTCACTACATTCTTTTTGTTCCGTGGAGAATTCGTTTCTTCTCTCACTTTCATTTCAGTTTTGTATTCCTACTCTCAAGAGTAGTATTCATCATTTTATTTTATTACTTTTATATTGTTTTTAAAGCTTTATTTTGTTTTCCACATCTTATGAAATGGTAACTATTTTTATTGAAAAATCTTAAATACGTTACTTTTAAAAATATCAGTTGTTATCATATTAATCATATCCATGTTTATAATAATGTTAAAATGCAATTTGAATCTAGAAGCAGTCGTAATGGGCAAAGAAATAAAGTTTACATAATTTTGGAAGCATTTATTTGAAGAATTTTATTAAGGTTTTATACAGTGCTGAACCGAATTCACGTAAACAATTAGAGAAACAGCATATAAGCGGGGAAATGCTTGAGAGAGTAAGTAATTTGCTAAAATGAGAGAGATAAATTCAATGTGCATGTGCAGAAGAGTTAAGTTTAGACTTTCAGGAAAGCGAGAATAAACTTTGGCTGAGAATTCATTTCTTAACGTAATGAATAAGTGGAGTTAATTGCCTTATGTTTTCCCTTTGTATAGTTTATGAAGTAGTGATTTTTGGAAATAAATAACAGAATTTTGAATGAATCATTTATGGTAAAACTATTTGCTAAACATTTATATTAAAAAGAGCTTATGTTTAATTGGTTGCAATGCTCAAAGTAATAATGTAGATTAAAATGCAAACAACTATATTATAAGATAAAATAACTTATTTCTGCTAGTAAAATTCTAAAGATGTGAAGATTCCAAAAATGTTCGTAATGTCAATGATCTACATTGATTTAGAAAAACCAACAGTGCTTAATGTGGGAAATATGGATTTTACGAGAATGCTCTTACAAGCGGAAATAAAATATCATGTTATAGGGGGGGATTACTGTATGAAAATTATTATCTATAATCATCAGAATAAATCTTATGTCATAAAAATACTTAGATTTCACTTTGAAATATGCCTTTATTTTTGAAACATGTTTGAAGAGCGCATCTGGAAAGTAACTTTAAACTATTTTTTCAATTTTAAAGGAGTGAAATCAACTTTAACGGTTTCCTTAATTTATCCAAGTTTAAATGCAATTGCACATTCTGCAAACCAATCAATTAAAGAATGTATTGAATCCTCCAAGGATTTCTATCTAGTCTCTCGAAATATCTGTTTAAAAGTTCTAATGAAAGAAAGAAATCAGTTCAGAAAAATAAGAAACTCTTTTAGATTGATTTAATTTCACTTCCACTTACTATGGTATTCCAAACAGGGTAAGTTTTAAGGAAACACGTAGGTGGATAAAAATAATCGAAGATTTCGATTATACTCACTGGAAATATTTCTCAGGAGAAAATCATAAATTGCAGAAAAATTTAGAAAAGGATAAGGACATGAATTGCATGTAAAGTATTTTACATAAAATCTTCCGCAATTTGTAGTTTCTTCGATGATTTCTAAAAGCAAAATGTTTTCTTTCGTCATAAAGGATTTAAAATCTATTTCTTATGAAAAATGTAAACTCCTTCTTTTATTTACAGAAATGATATTTTTACTTTTCAATATTTGTAAGAAAGAATATTAATTTTAATTTTAGCTTATTATTTTAGGGAATCTAATATTAAAGTTATTTATAATGGAATTTTTCTGATTTATTTATAGTGGAATTTTTCTTTATTTATTTCACTGAAATGTTAACTATTAAGAGAGTTTGAACTAATATCAAAATGACTCGGTCAATGCTTATAAATTGTAAACTTTTTTTTGAAACTTCAGAAATAAACAACGCATGAATTTCAGTCTCCAACAAATTAATAAGTATGTGAAAGTTTTTAATTGTATGAATATCGAATTCATTGTTTTACTCTTACTGATCAGAACACTTTTACCACTCAAAAAATAACAAAAATGTTCTTTGATTTTCCTATAAAATTTTATATTTTCCTTTTTCTCAAACAGTAAATTTCCTACCTTATATCAAAAGTTATTGTAAATATCATTGAACTAGAATTATATATTCCATATATATATAATATATTATCTTTATTTATTATTCAACTAAATGTTTTTTTTTCAATGGCGGACACTTGGGTGACGAACAATTCGCCACAACATAACCAGAAACTGCTATTCATTTGTCGTTACTCAGCGGGCACCTGTGAACCAAGTCATGTAGTCTTGTAGCGTTGCCCACGCCATACCACCACAACCCCGTTTATAGAGTGGGCCACATTCGTATATCATCACTGAAGAAAGGATACGGAAACACAGAGAGAAAAGAGAAAGAAAGTAACATCCATGTCTGATCCTGGATTAGAACTCGTAATATATAGTAAGGTAATATATAGTAACTTGTAATATATAGTAAAGTGAATTATAATAATTATACGAGACACAGAACAGACAACATATGTTAAATTAATAGATTAAATTAAACGGGTTTCGACTATAAAACTTCTATCAGATTGTATGCATGATTTTGTATTATTATTCATTTGTAACTTTGTTTCATCATACTAAATCAGATTGCACTTGAAACAGAAGTGGCCCTAGATAAGATGTTTATGTTCATCTAGTAAATACTTTTCATAGAAACATAAAAAAGTGATTCGCACGAAAAGGGATAAGCGCTTTTCTGAATAAGATGTCGTACTCTTGCTTAGAGAGATATCTTTCTACTTCAGAATATATCTTTTCTTCTTCTTTTTTTCTTTTTTTTTTTTGAAATAGTAAAAATTATCTATATTTTCATCAATAATCTTTATTGATTGAAAATGGGGAGGGGACAAATAAACTATTTTCTTTTAAATTATTTACAGGAATAACGTAACAAGCATTATTTATAACGCTAACATTATATCCTTAAACCGGCTTTCATTTTTATAGAGCTAAAGCTATGACAATAAGGCTTAAACAAATAAAAAAAACTGAAAATATCTGAAGTATATTAAAGAATTAACAACATTATATGAGGTAACTCGGCACAATGCAGTGAATATAATATAAATTATCTTTTCTTCTACTTAGATTTCAGCAAATTTTGTTGAAAAAAATCAATTTATAAAACTGGACATAAATTGCGTGTAGAAATAATTAAACGATTTACTATATAAAAATATTAATTTTAATTGCAGATTTATAGCTAGAAGATAATGCTATGAGAAAAAGGGTTAAAATTTAGTTTTCTCTTATTCTCAAAGAAAAAGATAATAGAAATCATTAAGATATTATTAAAAGATAGTAGAAATCATTAAGATATTATTAAAAGATAGTAGAAATCATTAGTATTTTGATACATCAGTTTTTACATATTTTTTGATGTTAGTAAATTTATTACTTTTCCTAATTCCATGATATTTTTATTGAATAAATTTTCTAATTCCTATATAATTAACTCCTATTATTACCGAATTGACCCTTAAAGATAAATATTATTCATATTTTAGGATAGCAACGATAACATGTAAATTTTATGAAAAAAAAGGTAATACAAACAGGAAACGCTAAATGTTTGTTTGAATTTTTTACAAGTGCTTATCCCCCTCAAATAGTCCAAAATCTCACTGATTTGCAGGCCAACATCATAGTCCTCTAGTGGGTACCATCCCATGTCAATGTGTATAGTAATGAGGTCCCATTAAACTGATAAAGCTCCTTGGAGTTAGGTACAGGGGAATTCGCTGGTGTCAATGGTAATGAGGTTGCGGACTAATTGGCCAGGGAGGGCAGCCAATAGGATACCGTTATTGAAGACTGCTTTTCGGCATCGGAGTTGACCTCTCGTGCCAGGATGGACATCAATGCTGTTTTTAGAGATGCCAAACCTGCCCATGGTACCAAGGCAAATATTCTGGTTCCGCTTTAACGGGCCATCACAAAAGATGCGATCAAACGGCTCTGACGAGAGTGAGAAGCGCCCACCTACTTGAACAGAGACATATTTTTGGTGTCAAGATTTACCCTCTCTGCCCCAAATGTCAAGAGGCACAGGCATCTCCTTTTCATATTCTTCAGTGTGTCTGTTGTGAGAGGGTTGATGTGGAATTAAGTCCGGGGGTGGTTGTGGAGAGGCTGAAAACTCATGAATTCATGGAGATGGTGTGATGCTACTGTCACACTAGTTGGAATCAGCAACAACAACACAAGTGCTTAATTTTCAGGTAATATTTCTTTTATAATAAAATAATTCATTTTTATGTTTAAACATCCATATTGTTTTTAATGCATTTTTATAAATTTATATGTTATCATACATAGTTAATTGCTTGATAAAAAGTAAAAACTTTTTAATAATATAAAATTATTATTTATAATAATTTAAAAGAATTATTGGTATATTAATGAGCAGGTTAAATAAATATCAGTTTTAATTATAGTGCAATTAAAAATACATTTAAAACAAATCGAAAAAATTACAAATAGAGGCAATATTCTTCTCATCAATGGTATACATTATTGTATTTGAATATCGAATAAAAATATGCTATTTGCAAATAAAAAAATAAAGGATCTGATGTAAAAGATTAAGCAATGCATCAATGAAATATAATGACTTTTGAATCATAAAAATGTTAAAAAAAAACTTTCAATTATTTTGCGCATCATACTATAACAAACAAACATTTAATTACTATATGTGTAAAACATTCCACAAAATTTGTTGATGTTGTTGCTAATAAAGTAAAATTTTAACTTAAAATAAACAAAGAATTCAAAACGTAATGAAATTTTTGTTTTTATCAACCTAAAAGAAGAAGTTTCCGTTGAAGTTATTATATTTTGATTCACTTTTCCTGCAAGATGCAGACTAAGTAAATTGCATAGTAAACTTGATTTTTTTTTTGCTTCGACTATTTTAGAAACTATATAATTTATCATACCCTAAAGAATTTATTTGAGCTTGAGTCGGAATTGCATGCTTGTCAATCAAATCTTGGATATTTAGAGAGAACTGAAGAATTCCTTAATTTTGTCATTCTATCTATCTCTCTCTCTCTCTCTCTCTCTATATATATATATATATATATATATATATATATATATATATATATATATATATATATATATATATATATATATATATATATATATATCTATATATATATATATATATATATATATATATATATATATATATATATATATATATATATATATATATATATATATATATATATATATATATATATATATATATATATATATATATATATATATATATATATATATATATATATATATAATCAACCGAATAAAATTTTATGTATCTGATAAATTCAAAAATTTGCAGAAATAGCCAATTGTGATTCAGTAAATAAAAATGAAGTTCAATTGCTTAATATGCTAGGTGAAACAAATATTTTTTGATGTTTAAATTTCAGTTAAAAAAATATTGCTTTATTATCTATGTTCTTTTTATAATCGGTATTTTTACATTATAAAGTATCCTGCATTTTGGAATGGTTGATGATGATGAACCTATTAAAACTAGGTTGTTAAAAGCAACTGATTATTTAAATATTTGAAATAATTTTTGATTAAGTGTTCAAATAGTGTGTTAGCAATTTTTTCTATCTAAGATCCCATTCAATCATGCATATATATCTTAGTTATAAAAAATCCTCTAAAAACCACGTATAGATAAATATATTCACAACTAAAATAAATGAATTCCTTATTAGTCCCAATCACATTAAACGTAATGAGTCAACTTTTACCTTCTTTTCTCTTTTTTGTGATATATATATATATATATATATATATATATATATATATATATATATTATTTAAAGTTATTGAAGTAATTAGTGTGAAACCTAAAGTGATGATGGAACGTGGTTCATTTCACCAATTGTTTAATCAAATGTCCATAACGTGGAACCCAAAAGGCTTTTAGTTATGACTATCTTCTCAGTTTAATTAGACATTAAATTCTTAATGAGATATTTATTCTGAATTTTTTGCTGGGATTTAAATTCATACATATTTATAAACATTTCTGTAAATAATATTTACGAAAAATATATATTGATAACTCTAACTTTTTAAATGATATACATTAATTATAATAAAGATGAAAATATCTATTAAAATGAATTTTAGTTAAAGCACAAATAGTGTTAATTGTTGTAAATAACAAATAGTTGCTATGTTTTTTTCTTTATATTATTAAACTGTTTTCACTTTAACATGAAAACCACTCTAATATTATTAAAGACCGTGAAATCAACTTTTTATACGATAAGAATAAACTTCGAATAGCTTATTATGCTATTCAGTTTCCCAAATAAAATTTATGAGCTGAGGTATAAAAATATTTTTCCTTATAACGAACCTATTTTGGATAGTATAAAAATATTAAAACTATTTTTTCATTATTAACATACTTATTATTTAATTGCAGAGAAGAAATATTTCTGAAACTGTTTCTTGAAGAAATGGATGTGAAATGCAATTACTTGAATTTTCGTCCATTTGCATCCAATTTTAAGAATAACTTTCTTTCCTAAAATCAAATTACTATCACAAATGTAGTTTTTACGATGCTTCCTTATAACCTTCAAAAGAATTTATTCTTAAAAATTTTCTACTAAAAAATTAATTCATGGTTTACAATTTAATTTCAACTTCGTTGAGGATATATTTTTTTCAACCTAATTTTACTGGAAAATTAGGTAAGGAAAAATGATTTGAGATGTTTAATCTCTTATTATTAAAAATTATTTTAATAACTTATTATTTTAATATATAAAAGATTATATTTTAATTGAACAGAGAGGGATATTATTTTTATTATTTTTAACTATAAATCTAACATTACCCTCACCCCATTTTTTTTCTCCACACATACCAATAATTGAAATCATAAGCAGGCATATGTTACTCTGTGATACTTCATCATTAATTTGTTTTAACTTATCACATATCTGGAATTTGTAAGGTTTATAAAATAAGGCTTAATTTGAAAGATTTACTAATAATGTCTAGTTTACTAAACATAACTTTAATAAATTGGATGTAATTGACGATGCATCAGTTCTATTGATACAATTAACAGGGAAATCAATTGACTGACATCATTTGATTAATAAATAATGAGTTTGACGTAAATATAAATAATAAAAATTCTTTAAAAATAATGCATATTACAAGTTAGTGAGCGTTTCTTTTCACATAGAAACATAATTTACGCATTTTAACATATATTTGTTTTCAATAACTAATATATTGTATTTTACGAATTTTTTATGAGACTAATGAATTTATATAGTTGCCATCTGCAGTCTATTTAATAATATTTTTTTAAAATTAAATAAAGTCATTGAGAGAGAAGTACCTTATATTATAAATCTTAAATAATTATCTCCATATGATATCAAAGCTTCATTAAGAAGAAAATAGAAAATCATAAGCAGGCATGTGTTACTCTGTGATACTTCCTCATTAATTTGTTTTAACTTATCACATATCTGGAATTTGTAAGGTTTATAAAATAAGGCTTAATTTGAAAGATTTACTAATAATGTCAAGTTTACTAAACATAACTTTATAAATTAACATAAGTAATTACATGCATCAGTCAAATCCTTGATACAATTAACAGGGAAATCATTTGACTGACATCATTTGTTAGAAACATTGCAGCTAATTAATTAAGTAAATTAAATTTTTATATGTGCATATAAGTTAGTGGGCGTACTTTTCACATAGAAAATAATTTACGCATTTTAACATACATTTGTTTTCAATAACTAATAAATTGTATTTTACGAATTTTCTTACGAGACTAATGAATTTATATGTTGCGACTGCAACATCTATTTATTATGAGCACAGTTAATGTTTTTTTTAAATTAAATAAAGTCATTGAGAGAGAAGTACCTTATATTATAAATCTTAAGTAATTATCTCCATCAAAGCTTCATTAGAGAAAATCATTATCTGTGTTTTTATTCATTGCTTCATATATTTTTTTATCTTTTATTCTAGGAAAAATTCAAATTTAATGTTTTTTACCAAACGCAATGCTTTTTTTTAAAAATAATTTAACGATATTTTCCGTTATAGTAACAAGTAAGAATAAAAAATGATAAAAACCAATTCCAATTTTATCAATAAAATGCATTAAAGAGTTTAATTCATAATTTGGTACTTAAGTTTATTATTAATAGCATAATCTTTTTATTCAATAGCCTACAAGAAACAAAAATCGGATAAAAATGTTCACAATGAGGTTTTTTTTATATAATATAATATTATTTGCTAATCTTAAGGGATAAACAGTGTAGTTTTCACTGTTTATCCCAAATATGAAATAAAATAATAAATTAAATGAAAATAATATTTTACAAATATTTTTCTTTATAATTAATTCAATTTGTTTTAAGAATTTAAAGAAAAAATTAATAAAAGATGTAAAAGTTCCAGTTATTAATTGAAAGTATTTCAGCATAGCATTATTTTTAAATATTAATTCAGGTATTCTAATTATTTAAATTTTTTCTGTATTCCTGTTAACTTGTATTTAATATTGGTTTTTCAATTTCCAAATAAAATATAGTTACATTTGCATATATGCACTTAAAATTAAAGGGTAAAAAGTAAAATAATTTCTAAAATATCTCTTTAATTCTTTTAAGTGTTTATATATATATATATATATATATATATATATATATATATATATATATATATGTGTGTGTGTGTGTGTGTGTGTGTGTGTGTGTGTGTGTGAAATTTATTTTTAGGAAAAAGTTTTAGAATTGCTTGCACTTGTTTATTTTTTTTTATTTTAAATTCAAAGAAAAGTTTTTATTTAACAAATTTTGTAACTTGTCAAAATTACTATAACGCATTCTAATCATTTATTAACAAGCGCAAAGAATTAAACATAAAGTCATATATGATATCTTTCAATTAATTGTTTTTAAACATATTTTTATAATATGCATGAAGAATTGTTTTGGTATAGTTTCATGTAGAAAACTAAATTGTTGTATTGATGTATGCATTTCAATTAGAAATTATTTTCCTCACTTATTTTGACTTTCTGTTTCATTTTTCAAACACATATCTATATTGCGAAAAATATCAATCGTTTTAAAATATAAGCGATAGAACTCATTCCGTGAAACAAAAAAAAATGAATAGATTATCTTATTATATCGAAATTTATCCACTTATAAAAATCTTCTTTCCTTCAATGAAATATCATTAGTTAAAATAATAATATGCTCCTGGTAAAGAAATCAAAAGTAGTCTCTATTAGAAGCACTTTCAGTGCACTTAGTCCCAATGTTTTTCAATTATTAAAGAAAAAAAAATTTTTTATGATATTTTTTATTAAAGAGGATGTAATGACATGCAAGTACATTACAATCGAATGAATCAAATAAAATATAATAAATATTTAGTATCAATTGTCTTGTAAAAATTTCTAGCCAACCTACCTTCAATCTGCTGCTCTATTTATATAAATTACAGCTAAAAATCGGGCATTGATACTGTATTAGAGAATTACTCTTGGAAGTACATGTGAAAATGTACTATAAATTAAAAATGTTTGTATATATTATTCAAATATTTAAGTCTATAAAAAATGGAAAATGTGTCTCCTTTCTTACCATACAATATTTTAAATTTCTAAATAGATAAAGAGGCAGTTTTTAAGTAAAATAACACAAAAACAGTGGGGCATAATATGTACAAAACATAAGCATATTTTGTCACAAAAAGTTGTGATACTGTTACGTAAGCCATTGAATTAAAAATCAGTGATTATTTAACTCTCTATAAAATGTGAAAACTCTATAAATATCTATCTATCGATATATATATATATAATTCAATAATTCATAGGAAATTCGCAACAAGTTCCTCCAAAACCAGCTGATCATTTTCTATTAATGTTTAGAGAAATTTCGAAAAAAACAAGATTTTTGCTTTTCTTCACTATTGAAACATTTCTCATATTATTCATTCTTTAATTACTTCATTAGCTCTTCATGCTATATAATTTTAATTACACTGTTTAATTATTGAAATTAAATATTTAATATTTTCTTGTATTTTGTCTGTATATATAATTCCTTCCTTTCTTTAGATTTCAAAGCTTAATCCACAAAATTAATTTTAATGAAGATTAGAAGCGTATCCTTTTATTTTCAAGTTCAAAATTAAAACTGGAGACAGTGAAGTATAATTATCTTGCGAAAGTACCTGGTTTAATTGCTTGTCTAGACTTATTGCTTTCTTTCTGTGTCTTTAAAGGATAATATTATGTGAGAGAGAAATATCTTTATGAGAATGTTTAGTTGAAGCTTAGAATAGCGAGAGAAAAAAACGTCCGAAATATTTTAGATTTTTAGATTTCCTTGCTAAGTTTTAGAAGCCTTTTATAGTATATCATTCGCTCAAAACAAAAAGATAAATTTACTCAAAATTCTGATATTATAAGGATAATGAGTTTAGTATCATTTTGTTAGATTCTGATAAAATGTGCTACTGACTTTTAAAGAATTTTAATTAACATATATCTTTTAAATATCTGCATCTATGTATTAATTTTTTAGATAAAAACTGTTGTGTATATGAAATGAAACAAACTCAACGCCTTTATGCCTAGTTAACAAACTCAACGCCTTTATGCCTAGTTAACAAACTCAACGCCTTTATGCCTGGTTAACAAACTCAACGCCTTTATGCCTAGTTAA